>CM051239.1:136044403-136504403 GCA_027917425.1 Gastrophryne carolinensis
CTATTGGGTGTTTTAATATTTTTCACTATCCTGGATTTTGGTCCTTCCCCCTGCCCCCCGGATTGGGGTGCCCTGCTGTGTGAAACCCACCAGAACGCCAAGCTAACTCCCCTCTGCTCGACCCTACACGTGATGCCGGTTGCACCTGCTCCATGGCCTCGGGGAAAAGGTAAGTTTTGCAAACTTGGGGGGTTTCACAGAGTGGGGCATCCCAGTTTTGGATGCTCCGGCAGGAGTAAGCCTGCCCTAGAGTCTTTTAGACTTCAGGGTCTGTTTTGGTCCAAGGTGTCACTTATACATCTAGCATAAAGAAATATCCAGCCAGGCTTGTTTAGTTTTTTAATGGAAGGAGGAGAATGACAGGTTCTGCCCCCCCCTCCGATACAACCTGTCACCCCTAGATTTTATTCCCACCAGAACAAAACCACAAGCTTGGTGGGAAAAGCTGCGCATAGTAATCTATGATCACTTTTACATGTACTCTGGGCTTTTGCGGAGTGCTCTGAGAGCTCTGCAAAGGCCCTGCCAGCAGCGTCCTGAGGGCACAGTGCTAGTGATCCCCCTCCATGTGAGTGGAGAGCACTAGCGCTGAATGCCCTCTACACTCTGCACACACTGATTGGGGGGCACTCGCCTGAAAGAGCGAGCACTCTGCAATCGCCCTGGTGTGAAACCAGCCAGTATGTAAGGCTGAAAAAATATTTAAGCCCATTCAGTTTGCCTGTATATACAAAAAAAGATCTACTTCCATTGGTCTAGTAGCCATAGCTGGTAATGTTGTTGTCTGCATAGAGGTAAGGCATCAAAGTCACTTTTGAATTCCTTTAGTGTATTACTCATGACTACCTACCTGTATTTCCATAGTCTCACTGCTCTCACGTAATGAATCTCCTAAGTCATTTCTTTAACCGTAATTGATGTCCCTGTGTTATAGCTGAAGTTCTTGTTTTTTCAGGGTTATCTTGTCCAGGGGCGGACTGGCCGTAGGGCATACCAGGCAAAATCCAGGTAGGCTGGCACCGGGAAGGCCATGGCTGGTGAGCGATGGGGAGGAACGATGGCGGCCGGTGAGCAGCAGATGCGAGGAGTGGAGGATTGGGTGGTGGCTGGCCGGTGAGTGGGGATGTAGGTGGGTGGCGGAGCAGGGCAGAGATGGGGGTGCAGCAGGGAGCAGGGCAGAGATGGGGGTGCAGCAGGGAGCAGGGCAGAGATGGGGGTGCAGCATGGAGCAGGGCAGAGATGGGGGTGTAGCATGAAGCAGGGCAGAGATGGGGGTGCAGCAGGGAGCAGGGCAGAAATGGGGTTGCAGCATGCAGCAGGGCAGAAATGGGGTTGCAGCATGCAGCAGGGCAGAAATAGAGGTGCAGCATGGAGCAGGGCAGAGATGGGGGTGCAGCATGGAGCAGGGCAGAGATGGGGGTGCAGCATGGAGCAGGGCAGAGATGGGGTGCAGCATGGAGCAGGACAGAAATGGGGGTGCAGCAGGGAGCAGGGCAGAGATGGGGTGCAGCATGCAGCAGGGCAGAAATGGAGGTGCAGCATGGAGCAGGGCAGAGATGGGGGTGTAGCAGGTAGCAGGGCAGAGATGCGGTGCAGCATGGAGCAGGGCAGAGATGGGGGTGCAGCATGGAGCAGGGCAGAGATGGGGGTGCAGCAGGGAGCAGGGCAGAGATGGGGTGCTGCATGGAGCAGGGCAGAGATGGGGTGTAGCTTGGAGCAGGGCAGAGATGGGGTGCAGCATGGAGCAGGGCAGAAATGGAGGTGCAGCATGGAGCAGGGCAGAGATGGGGGTGTAGCAGGTAGCAGGGCAGAGATGCGGTGCAGCATGGAACAGGGAAGAGATGGGGGTGCAGCATGGAGCAGGGCAGAGATGGGGTGCAGCTTGGAGCAGGGCAGAAATGGGGTTGCAGCATGCAGCAGGGCAGAAATGGAGGTGCAGCATGGAGCAGGGCAGAGATGGGGGTGTAGCAGGGAGCAGGGCAGAGATGGGGTGCAGCATGGAGCAGGGCAGAGATGGGGGTGCAGCATGGAGCAGGGCAGAGATGGGGGTGCAGCAGGGAGCAGGGCAGAGATGGGGTGCAGCATGGAGCAGGGCAGAGATGGGGGTGCAGCATGGAGCAGGGCAGAGATGGGGGTGCAGCAGGGAGCAGGGCAGAGATGTGGTGCAGCATGCAGCAGGGCAGAAATGGAGGTGCAGCATGGAACAGGGAAGAGATGGGGGTGCAGCATGGAGCAGGGCAGAGATGGGAGTGCAGCTTGGAGTAGGGCAGAAATGGGGTTGCAGCATGCAGCAGGGCAGAAATGGAGGTGCAGCATGGAGCAGGGCAGAGATGGGGGTGTAGCAGGGAGCAGGGCAGAGATGCGGTGCAGCATGGAGCAGGGCAGAGATGGGGGTGCAGCATGGAGCAGGGCAGAGATGGGGGTGCAGCATGGAGCAGGGCAGAGATGGGGGTGCAGCATGGAGCAGGGCAGAGATGTGGTGCAGCAGGGAGCAGGGCAGAGATGGGGGTGCAGCATGGAGCAGGGCAGAGATGGGAGTGCAGCATGCAGCAGGGCAGAAATGGAGGTGCAGCATGGAGCAGGGCAGAGATGGGGGTGTAGCAGGGAGCAGGGCAGAGATGCGGTGCAGCATGGAGCAGGGCAGAGATGGGGGTGCAGCATGGAGCAGGGCAGAGATGGGGGTGCAGCATGGAGCAGGGCAGAGATGGGGGTGCAGCATGGAGCAGGGCAGAGATGTGGTGCAGCAGGGAGCAGGGCAGAGATGGGGGTGCAGCATGGAGCAGGGCAGAGATGGGAGTGCAGCATGCAGCAGGGCAGAAATGGAGGTGCAGCATGGAGCAGGGCAGAGATGGGGGTGTAGCAGGGAGCAGGGCAGAGATGCGGTGCAGCATGGAGCAGGGCAGAGATGGGGGTGCAGCATGGAGCAGGGCAGAGATGGGGGTGCAGCATGGAGCAGGGCAGAGATGGGGGTGCAGCATGGAGCAGGGCAGAAATGGAGGTGCAGCATGGAGCAGGGCAGAAATGGAGGTGCAGCATGGAGCAGGGCAGATATGGGGGTGCAGCAGGGAGCAGGGCAGAGATGGGGGTGCAGCATGGAGCAGGGCAGAAATAAAGGTGCAGCATGGAGCAGGGCAGAAATGGAGGTGCAGCATGGAGCAGGGCAGATATGGGGGTGCAGCAGGGAGCAGGGCAGAGATGGGAGTGCAGTATGG
The DNA here is from genome assembly GCA_027917425.1 of Gastrophryne carolinensis. Lineage (NCBI taxonomy): Eukaryota > Metazoa > Chordata > Amphibia > Anura > Microhylidae > Gastrophryne > Gastrophryne carolinensis. The sequence goes on from CM051239.1 coordinate 136,047,616, forward strand.
AGCAGGGCAGAAATGGAGATGCAGCATGGAGCAGGGCAGAAATGGAGGTGCAGCATGGAGCAGGGCAGATATGGGGGTGCAGCAGGGAGCAGGGCAGAGATGGGAGTGCAGTATGGAGCAGGGCAGAGATTTGAGTGCATAATGGAGCAGGGCAGATATGGGGGTGCAGCAGGGAGCAGGGCAGAGATGGGGGTGCAGCAGGGAGCAGGGCAGAGATGGGAGTGCAGCATGGAGCAGGGCAGTGATATATATATATATATGATGTGACATTAACAATACCATACTGGGCGAGGAATGGTACAGTAGGGCTGGTGTGCCACAAAAGGTCCCAGGCTGGCTTTTAATCCCCCCCCACATTCTATTGATCATTTAGTTGCCTACCTTTGAACATGCTCAAGTTCTGATGTCCATTTTATGCATTACACACTATTTCATTTGGGATCTAACCAATGACTAAAAGAATGGTACAATTATGCTCTGGTCCTATGTAGCGGACCATTTTTTGGGATGCTTATATTGTGGACCAAAACCCACCCTGGAAACTAGGAATCCCATGCATCCCTTCTCGGCTGTGCGACGCTCATAAGTGTGGCTAGGGATTCCATTCAGCTTTTCTAGCCGCCCATTAATATACGCAATGGGAGAAGCTGACTGGATAAGCGTTAATTTGGCGTTCTGGGGCATCCAGAACCAGGGTGCTGGACCAAAACCCAGGATAGTGAAAATTCTGGTTTTGGTCCACTTTAACAAACCACTAGTTTAATTTTCGATAGCCACAAAATTGATCACATATCATACAACATTACAATCATACAATTACCCTAGCAATTTGTTAATTTAAGCATCCCAAATTTGACTCTCTGAAAACATGGTCAGCTTACATATCTCTCTGGATGCAACCCATAATGCCATTTGCCTTAGGAGTCGCTGTCTGGCATTGGTTACTACAGGTAAGTTTAACGGGACTGTAAAAATATGGCAGGAAGCATGTCACTTGATGCCTGTTACATGTGCCTCGCCATAATTTCCTGCAGTACCAGGTAGAAGCCGTAGCAGCAGTTTGCCCTCCATTCAATTTTATTTCTCCGGGACCACAGAGAAAAAAGTGGTCTAACATCCATTGAATTGAAGCAAAGTGGCTTTGCTTAGAATACATCACGTGTTTACATATAATCTAACATTTTGAGATGCTTTAAAATGGCTAATTTTATGTTGTTTTCCTAGAGAGATAAGGTGAGATGCAGTTCGTGTGGGCCTGGACAGGTACTTTAATTTGAACTAAAATCCCTACCTCTTCTCTTGTTGTAGTTTTACCCAGTGTTTTCCCATTTAGCATATAATGGCACAAATTGTTCCTTCCCATCTGCACTTCAGTGTATCCATTTGTAGCCGCACATAAGGCTCGATTCAGAGAGACAAAAAAAAACTTCAGTTGTTGTGCCAATCTGTTTTTTTTTTTAAATGTTTCCTCTCTCGTATGAGTGTACGAGCGATTCTATGCATACATCCTGGCAGAAGTCGCTGCAGCGACAAAACGCGTTGATTGTTTGGAGGTTTTACATAGGATTGGACTTTTATAACTTGAAGCCTGATTGGATCTGGAGGTCGGCGGTGAGAATTGCTGAGTACCTGAGATGTTTCAAAAGTTTTTTTACTGTTGTTGCTTGTGAGTGCATTTTTATTAAATAGATTGTTTTTATGGTGAGACGTATTGCACTATTATTTGTCTCTTTGCTGCTTTGCATGGCTCTTGTTATAGAACCCCTGGCCCGCATTGTGCAGGCAAAGAACGGGCATCAGGAGCAAGGGCAGGAGTGGATTTCTAGAATCCATTCTAAGCTACAATATTGTTTAACATGTCATCAAGGGCTAAAAACAGCCATAGGTTAAGACATAAGTCATCAACTATATTCATTGATAATAGATAATTCTCCTGACTCAAACTGACGAAATATGCCGGAGCTCTGCAATATATAAGCATCATGAGATGACCCTGGATGCCCTGCAAGAACACTGAGGAATCGCATAGCTGGACCAAACACTGCTTGTATGTTGTGTGAGTGGCACATCTTGCGGTTCCTGCAACCAGATATAAAATAATTACACAAAGAAAAGGTAACCGACTAAAACAATAACTCCTACAACAAATTAAGATTCAAGTTCAACAATCCAAATATAATTCACAAAGGACATAAGTCTAAAAAAATATAGCAATTATATGGATGTGTGGGAAATTAAATGTTTACATGCTAAGGACTAAATAAGGTCAGCATTAAAATGCATCTATAAGGCATACATGAAATGTATTGATTCAGGTATGCATTGCTATACAATTTATGGCCTCGGCCATGCTGATACATGCAATGCCTTGGTGCTAAAGGCGCGCAGACTCCTCCACATAGCCGCAAAACATGTTCAACAATAGCAATCCGAGTGGATCGGAAATGAAACGGATTTATTGGGTGGTGGTCCGTCTGAAATCATCTCTCTGAATCAGACGTAAGCCCATCCCAACAACGTAAGTTATCTGAACGAACGAAAAATATCAGATTTTGTTTGGAAAATGATCCGAACTAACGGAAATGATCCGATTTGCTTCCGTTCATCGAAAGCGCATATACGCATTTTCCCGAACTTTCGTACAAATGAAAAATGAACGAAAAAAAGCAAAAAAAAGACTAACATCCACCCAAACTTTCACAGAGAGCTACGGAAGTCCGGACGAATGTGTCTTTGAATCGAGGCTATTGTCCTCTTTAGTGTTAATTACATTACACAGCTTAGTATCATTTGCAAAGATTGATAGTTTACTGTGTAATGTAATAAATATATATATATTAAAGAGAATTGCGCCCAGTACTGACCCCAGTGGTACCTCACTAGTTACGGTGAAGATTTAAATGGAAGTTTTGATCCTCTTTGGATGCAAGGTGTAAGGTTGCAATGAGAGTTTATGGGGACCATGTCTTGGACAAACTGAAGTGAGCTGTGGACCCTCTGGATACACACCAATATGGGTCTCCTGGGGAACAAAGTCTTACAGGGAATCTGATCTCCCACCATAAAGGTGCAAAGCAGAATTTTTAACTGCAGCAGAATTTCTCTATGTCCCTTGTGTCCAACGTGTGGCTCAGGAGCCACATGTGGCTTGTGGACCCTTGCTGTGTGTGGCTTGCGGCCTGCCTGAAATAGCAAAAATATCCGCACTTAACTTCAGTCTACATACAATTGTAATCATAGAAAGAAAGCAGATTGAATGAAACCATTATAATGAAACGCTGGGTGATGTCGGGGGGGGGGGGGGATGTGAGACGATAGGAGGAATGGACAGACGTGGGGTAGGGGCTAGATGGAATGAGGGAAGAAGGAGGTAAGCAAGGTCAAAAAGAAGGAAAAAATAGAGAAAGAGAAAAACTAAAATATGCACAGAAAACGTCACATGCACAACCTTTTTTTGCCTGTAAACTTGATGACAACAACGGACAAAGTGCTGGGCAGAAATACTGACTAAACTGACCTGTTAAAGAGTAGCGGGGGATGCAGTCTCCAGCGTGCTAACTGGACAAGGTGACTGAAGGGTTTCACGCAGCCTTCAGCGGGGTGCCCCGGGGGCAAGAACCAAAACCCAGGATAGTCAAAATCACTAGATTTTTGATCATTTTCGATAGGCACAAAATTGGTCACACATCATACAATATTACAATCATACAATTACCCCAGGGATTAGTTAAACTGTCACAATTTAGGTGTCCCAATTTTGACCCCCTGAGAACATCAGCTTACATATCTCTCTCGATGCAACCCATGATGCTGTTTGCCTTGGCAGTCACTGTCTGGCATTGATTGCTAAAGGTAAGTTTTACCGGATCTTCACCCTGAATAAGAGCATATCTAATATGTTGAGGATTGCCAACATTAAAAATCATCCTACCTGCATCTACTGCATTTTCTGAGCCTTTAAATATCCAAGATGGTGGCTCATGGATTCTCAGGCTGCCTGCAGACAGGAAGCATCTTCTGACTGTGTCGCTCTGCATTCTGGAATTGCTGACCTTTCCCTGACCCCAGCTCTGCTCTGTCTGTGCAAAGCACAGCTATAACCCGGTGTCCCTGCAGTTTTTACCCCTCTCCTCAGTATGTGATGCTACTGAGCCAAGATGGCGGTGCCTGTATCCTAGAGTCTCGAACAGAGTTGCAGCTCAGCGGGGGAAAGAATAAAAAGTAAGTGACTAAAAATGTAAAATCTATTAATTTTAGATGCTGGGGAATAGTTTTATTAAGGGTTTGGGCTTTTCATTACATGATGCTGAAGGTCCGGTTTAAAGAAACTGTAAACTAAGCATGAACGCCTGGTAATGTCCAAGATGTGTATAGGCAACAAATACTGAGTGGCAAAAAAAAAAAAGAAAACATGTCCAAAACATCCAAAAAGGTGTCCCCATTAGCAGGGGTGACTCCAGACACATATTGTGGGGTCCTGGCACAGTGGGTAACAGGGCAGAAGTGTCAGAAGGCTCAGCCAACCATACAAGCTAATTCTATTAAAAGAGCAAAACAAGCACAAAACAGGGGGTTAATGTGATGGCAGATGGACAAGATGAGTGTTTTGCTGGAAGTTCCAGGTAAGTCAAAATGTCTGCCATTCACCCTTTTGGAGATAGAAGATTGACTTTTATAGGGGAAAATATTTTTTGTGTTAAGGGGGACTTGCGCATATGCCAATATCATCACAAGAAATGTAGCTCAAGGCTGTATCTTGTGCTCTAGGTTAATGTTTAAAAAAATCAATGGGCTGTGGCAGGCCAACCGAGGTTAGAAGAGTTTCTAAGAGGTACACATTATATAGTTCATTCACATCTCACATTCACTCCTTAGCCACCTCCTGTCGTCTCCAACTCAAAAATATTTCCCGCATCGGTCCCTTCCTCTCACCTGATACCACTAAAATGCTAGTACACGCCCTGGTCATCTCCGACTGGACTACTGCAACACCCTCCTCTGTGATTTGCCAACAAACAGACTGGCTCCCCTCCAATCTTTTCTAAATTCTGCTTCTCGCCTCATCCACCTCTCCTCTCGCTTCTCCAGTGCTGCCCCCCTCTGTCAATCCCTCCACTGGTTAGCTGTCTCCCATAGAGTCTTCATTTCAAACTTCTAAGACTTACCTACAAAGCTCTCTCTAACCAGGCCCCCTCCTACATTTCATCTCTGATCCAGTGTTACCAACCCAATTGCCACCTCCGCTCTGACTCTTCCTCGCACTCCCGCCTTCAAGACTTCTCTCGTGCCTTCCCACTTCTCTGGAATGCACTTCTCCGCTCAATCCGCCACTCTCCATCACTCCTTTAAAAGTGCCCTCAAAACTCACTTGTTCAGACAAGTATATAACCTGGCTGAAGCGACTCCTATAACCTTCAAATGGCACATGCAGCACAACTCTAGCTCTACCACTTCCTACCTTTCGTCTCCACCCCCATCCTTTAAACTGTAAGATAGCAAGGGCAGGGCTCTCCTTCCTATTGTCTCCTGTGCTCACAACACTTAGGCCCTTATTCATGAAGGGATAGCGTCAGGTCGTGGCTGGTTAATGAGAGGTGGCGACATGTAGCGACTGGTGAACGCCGGACACGGCACGCAATTACACATTTATCAAGCAGAATCTGTTTAGCGACTGGGATAACGCCATGTAGCGTCTGATTCATCATTTTCACAGCCTCAGCGAACAGCGCCAGCGTTCAGCCTTGCACAGCGCCAGGTATGACCTCTCGCTACCTGACGCTCTGCCATACATTTCAATGGACGATCCTTTCCTTCTCTTTAAACTGGGTTTTTTTTTTTGTTTTGTTTTTAAATCTCAAATAATTCTGTGACCTCTCCTGGCATTGAATTAGCAGTTTTTTTTCACATGTTTTTTATTTTTTATATATTTCCTCAGAAATGACATTACAGGTCTGCCATTAAAGTGTTCATGTTACAATGTTGTTACAATGTAATTCCACATGTTTTCGCTCTGTTACTAGTGGATAGATGCTGGAAAACAGACTTTAAACACACCGCCTCCTGTGCTCTGGGCTTCAAACAAGCATTTTTCAGCGCCAGAGATTTGTGAGGCTGTTTTTTTGCTGAATATGGTGTGAGTCGGTTGCTATGAGCAATCGCTAACATGCGCTCCCATACAGCGCTGTACTGGTCAAATAGCGACTCCTCACAATGTATTCAACATTACTGAACAGCGACTGAGTCGCTATAAATTAGCTACTCACGGCCGAGTACTGCGACTCTGAAAATGCCTGCTACAGACGCTCATCTGTCGATACCTGCCGCTAATGATGAATCAGCCTGCCCGTTAAACTTTGTGGCATCTAATTTTGTATTGTTCCCTGTACTATATGTTTTACCTTGTCTGTAATCATACCTTGTAAAGCGCTACGAAAGATGATGGCGCTATGTAAATAAACAATAATAATAGTCCATAACTTATATGAGGGATTAGGCGCAGAAATTGCTAGATGGAGCTGTACAAGAATGCAGGAAATCTCAGAATAAATGTAGCACATAGGCAGAGCAGGTGACGGTCTGGGTCAGGAAACAGGTAAAAGGAACAGGCTGTGCACGAAGAGGAGACAGGAGCTGCTGGAGTAGGGGGGGGGGGAGTCAAGGTTAGTATTTTTGACAATAAGTAGATTTTCTTCTTTTTGGACTCAGTAGAGTGCTAAATACTGCACGTACAACAGATCTAGTAAAATGCATTCTTGATTATTAACGTAGGGAAAGCAGAAATAAATCTACTTTTTGACTAATAAAACATATAATGCTTTCTCTGGCAACACAGTACATTTGGCAAGAATTTTGCATTCAATGGGCCTGATTCAAAAAGAAAACAGAGCTTTTTTTTTCTCCCACAGTCAGTAATCTGTTAAACCTGCTGGTGGCACTGTGACCATGATTTATCAAGGAGAGAGTTCCAACTCTGTACATTTTACTCTTTTTAAACCAACAAACATGTAGAACAAATTATATTTTTAAAAATACTAACAAGGTGAAGATCTGGCCTGTATCACAAAATGTAGCAGTCTGATTTTCTTTGGTCACCAGCTAATCTCCTCTTGGGTTGTTATTAGTAATATCTATGTTTTTAAGGTCCACCTTGGACAATTTGAAATATTCTGGTCCAGGAGGATGCTGAAATAAATGTCAAGCTTTATGAAACCCAGTAGCTGGACATATGCGTCTTTCTGGTCCATCAGGAACCCACATTTGGGTTGTGTGTTCAGGCCTTTAACCCTTTAACTGCCAGCCTACCTGGAGATTTTGTCACCCTTTTTTTTCAACATTTTGCGCTATACATGTTCAACTGTGATTTTTAAAGGGTTTTTCAGGGATTTCCCAGGAAAATTATTTATTGTTTTTTTCAGCAGAGTCTGCGCTTTAACATGACGTGTCTTCTTTGGCCTTGTTTTAGTGTATTCACAATATTTTTGAGCAGAGGTGTAGCTATACTTTCTAACACCCGGGGCAAAGATTCAAAATGGCACCCTTCCATCTGTGCTCAGGCCCCCTTTTTGCGCCCCCTGACCTTCTTCACCTGGGGCACATGCCCCCCCCCCCCCCCTGCCCCCTCCAGCTACTGTTTTTGGCTTAAATATGTACAAAAACATTTAAACTTTTTTTTGTAATTAAATAATTAAAGTGTTTCAATAAATTCATATTGAGTGTAAAAGCCCAATTTTTTACGGGTACAATGGCACCACATATGTATTGGTAGACACCCTTTCCTGCCCAAGAGACTCCCCCAACCCTGCAACATCACTTTCAGATTTTCAGATAAAATACAACTGTTATGCAAACCTTGCAGTTTTTCAAGAAAAACAACCCTTTAAATTTGAAACACTCCCAACAAATTAAATATTCTTTGGAAGTACACACCTCAAGCTTTCTAATGTACCAGGCTTGTTGACGTGGGTGGAGTTTTCCAAAAGGAATCCCTCGATGAATTCTTTGGTTGCACAGGGTTTCCCTAAAGAAAAAATGTAAAAGCAGAATCAAAGCCGCATTTTCCTAAAAAAACAAGATGCAAACAAGAAAAAACAAGCAATGTCCCTCACTGTCAAGTGTAGGGTTGCCAAAACCCCAAAGTAAAGCATGTGCGTAACGGTAATTTTACTTAAAAATTTCAGCTCTGCAGACAAAGTGCGCACCTTGCATATTTTCAACCAAAAAAACCCTTCACATTTGAAATCCCCCCCCCCCCCCCAAGCCATATTTTTCCTGAAAGTACACACATTAAAGTGGACCAACACCGAGAGGTGAAATCTATAAGATTCCCGGGCCGATCACCTCCCACCCCGCGGGACATCCGAGATCGGGATGTCCCGCGGGGTGAAACCCCCCCAAACACCCCAAATCACCTACCTTATCTTCCGCCGCCTCCCTCGCGCCCCTCTAGGCGCGCGCGCCCCCGCGCCGGCCGTCTGTGAATGGCCGGCACGGGCGCGCGCGCGCCGAAAGTGACGCGAGGGAGGCGGCGGCGGCGGAAGCCGCTTGGACGTTCCTGTTCCCCGCCTGGACGTTGGCGGGGATTGGACCGGGCAGTCACGTGGGAGCGGGGAGAGGTGAGTTTATTGGGGTTTCTGGGGGGTCTCACACAGCGGGGCACCCCCGATCGGGGTGCCCCGCCGAAGTGGACCAAAACCCAAAATAGTCAAAATCCTGGGTGTTGGTCCACTTTAAGCTTTATGGGCATACCCAGCCTGTTGTAGTGGGCCCATATTTCTGGAAGTAATCCCTCAAAGAATTCTTAGGTTGCATAGACCTAAAAAATGAATAATAAAAGAAGAATAAAAAATATGTTTTCCTAAAATAAAATATCAATTTGCAAACAAGAAAAAACAAGCTAAATCTGAACAGAACAATACCCAACATGCATAGGTACATTTAACCCTTTTAACTGCCAGCTTACTTGAGATGTTGTCTCTCTCTCTGTTGACAGGTCCATTTTCACTATGTTTAAAAAAATGAATAAAAATTATGCTTTTTTAAAATTAGTTTCATTTATTTTAAATACAAAAATGTATTTTATTTAGGAAAACCATATTGCATGTGAAAGCCCCATTTCTCCCGATTACAACAGTACCACATATGTATCGGTAGCCCCCCTTCCTGCCCAGAAGACTCACCAAACTGAGGCTGCCGTGACTTGCCAGAGCTTTTTTTGGGGTCGCTAGAAGGGGGGAAAGCCAGGCACATCAAATTTACGTGGCTAGCATTTTTAATCTGCTATTATTGTAAAAGTAAAATTACTCAAATGTAATAAACTGTTAAATATGAAAATGTTACTATAGTTTACTACTCCTTTTCTATATAGGAAGGCTAAAGGGAACAGACTATATTACTTCCTGTAATACTCTGCATGGCTAAGAACCTTAACTGTTTGCATCACAGCACCAACTCTGACCCTGCTTTATTTTATTTTGTCTTTTTTTAAGGATTCATTAAAGGTTTTTGTTTTTAAAACCTCAAGCAGGTGGAATGTAGTGAAGACCATTGGTTTGGACTAACATTAAAATTACTAATAAGTCAAGTAAAAGTAAAGTAATGAACCGTGAAGTGAAAAGGTACCATAAAAATGCCTTAGCGGCTAAAATAAACATCTGACATTCTCTGCAACTGAATTAGTGAAGCAAAAGACAGCTTCCCTTTTCACTGTAAACTTGCAGTTGTATTATTAGGATTGCTGGTTAGTCATGATGACTGATCCAGGAGTGTGTTAAGTTCGATTCTATCCAGACCAGGTTAGTAGCAAAATCATTATATGTCATATATGGGTCTTCAAAAATAATTTTACTAAAAACAGAAGACAAAATGTTCTCCCTTCCCCCACTGTGGCTGCTAGTCTGGCACATTAGGCAATAGGCATTGAAGCATGTGTCTGTTACTGAGGCAAAACCTAGCAGCAGAGGAAGATTATGGTTCTAGTAATCGAGCAGCACAATATTAAAATTTTTCATTGCTTAGGACATATCGCCCAGTCTTAGGCTGATAACAGAAAAGCAGTAACAAGGTTCAGCCAGAGGAAGCATCAGAGTTTAAAAAATGCTGTGAGAGAGTGCAGCAGAGCATCCGAGTAGCAGAGTGCTTTGAGAAGGAGTAGTGGAGCATCCAAGTAGCATAGTTCTGTGAGAAGGAACAGCAGAGCATACAAGTAGCAGATTCCCGTGAGAGAGTGTAGCAGAGTAGTGTGAAAGAGTGAAGCAGAGCATCCAGGTAGCAGAGTACTGTGAGAGGGAGCAGTGGAGCATCCAAGAAGCATAGGTCTGTGAGAAGGAGCAGCAGAACATCCAAGTAGCAGAGTGCGGTGAGAGGGATCAGCAGAGCATCCAAGTAGCAGATTACTGTGAGAACGAGTAGTGGAGCATCTAAGTAACGGGGAGGCCGATTCATTAATAGCGCCAGGTAGCGACAGATGAGCGACTGTAGGGTGATTTTTACAGCGCCAGCCAGTATTCGCTGTGCTTGGCCGGCGTTTGCTTGATGACAGCGACTCAGTCGGTGTGCGGTAATGTTGAATACGGGCTTAGGGGTCGCTGTTTCACAGGTTCAGCGTTGTATGTGTGAAGGTTGGAGGTCGGAATCAATAAAATAAATGTATATCTGAACATCCCCTCTCTCCTTTATAAATAGAGAAATAGATTCCTCTTTGCATTGTATGCTATATAGTGGCTAATAAAGTTGAAATAGACCCCCAGCCACTTCTCTTTGCGCTGAGTCTTTCTTTAGCTTATAAAGTTAATTAAGCTGCTATTACTGAAACTGCTTATGTAAGGCTTATCAAAGGAATACGCTGCTTTGCATGAGATACTCCCTGTTCTATATACTCCCCAAGAACACTGTGCCCTGTTCAACCTTGAACATAGGAAGAAATGTTCTCTTTTCATCTTTGATTAAACTTAGGTAATTTTATGTTCTGCGCATGCTCTAACTATGAAAAGTTTTATGTTCTGCGCATGCTCTAACTATGAAAAGTTTTCAATAAAAAAGGGGGTCAGAAGCGCCCCCCGGCTCAGTTTCTCTGAGGTTTTGCTACACACCTTGTTGCGTGTATTGATTTCTCTTAGAATATAGTAATTGGGAATCGGACAAACAGAAGCCAGACCGCGTCCAGTGACGCAGACGTAACATTTCTTGGCAGCCCGAACAGGGACTCCTCTAAGCGGTCGCAAGTGGTATCGCACCCTCCGAATGGAACATCAACTGACGCCACCTCGGAACAGCAGACTTCAAAACCTGGCCAGGTAAGAGAAAATTTTTTATTATCTCTTATACTCTGCTTTTCCTTGTGAGGCATCAGCGGGTCCGTTCTAAGGTGAGATAGGCTTATCCAACCACTGCGAACGAGGAGTCATTTATATAGAACCATTTAAGGCACTTCTGTTGTCTGCATTTGTTTTGTCTGTCTGTATTTGTTTGTACTGTCTGTTCCTCTTTTAGATAGTTAAATATACTGAGATAGGTATAATTGTGATATCATGAGCCTGGCATCTAGTTAAAAACTTTGGAAGGTCATTAGACGCCCCATCCCACTGGCGAGGAGAAACCCGCTATAACCCAGTGACGGTGAACGCAAGTGGTGACCAGAAGAAGTTTTAGATAAAAATTTTACCCTGTACGGTTCCATAGCTCATTTAGGCGTGAGACAGTTTGTCAAGTTGATCGGATTTGACGGCACCTTTACGGTGCATGCCAGCCGATCCTGACTACGTTGAGTTATAAGAACCACAGTTCCCAGGCTTAGTTAGAAGACCAGGACTAGTCGATAGGTGATTTCAGAAAATTAAAGCCAATATTACTGGGATGGGAATAAGATACAATTAGTGTATCTAGGACTGTCACTTACCCATATGATAGGTGATGTGTTGTTTGTGATGATTTCAGAAAATTAAAGCCAATATTACTGGGATGGGAATAAGATACAATTAGTGTATCTAGGACTGCCACCCATATGATAGGTGATGTGTTGTTTGTGATCCTAATTGTTTGTCTTGGATTATGTGTTGCTATTTGGTTAGCGTGTAGGGTCACTAGACATTACCAGGAGAGACCCAGAGAGGTACTCCAGTTCCTAGTTCCTTAGGAGGAAGCCAAAGAAGGCTAACCCACGGAGAGGTTAGACCCCAAAACGGTACCTAAAGGCCGGTTGCTAGGAAGATGGGAAAAGAACAGTCCAAAGAGATACCCCAGGAAGAGAAGTGGCAGACATTAGAAGAAATCACCAGGGAAAGGTGTGGCTTAGATGCCGCTAGGAATTTGAAAAAGATTTGGAAGGAATTTAAGCTAGTTCATAAATGGCAGTTAGACATAGGAAAATGGGAACAGATAGCGAAAGGAAAACATGGCATAATTTTTGATAAAGGATGGGAACATCAGGTAGAATGTGCCCTTAAGCTTTCTAATTTAGCAGAAGAAGAAGGGTGGACATACAGCCCACATAAGAAACAATGGAATACTACACCATTGTTACACCCACAAGGGGAATTAAATCCAGAAGCCCCTGCTGAATACATACCTCCTCCATCATATGATAGGACAATGATGAAAGTACCCAGTAAGTTGTATCCCCAGCTTCCTTTAGAAAGTAACAATATGTATGGTCCAGAGCCAGATGTAAGTCTCTGGCAATGTTATTGTGGATATATTAATAAGGGTTGGAACAGAATGTGTTTGCAATGTGAAACTAAGGAGCGGGATAAGATAGTGAAAGCCCCAGACACATGGAAGTGTAAGCACTGTGGATGTGGAGGTATGCATTTAAGTCAACCAGAATGTAGAGTTTGTGGAGCTGATCAACGGGGAGGGGATCCAGATGAAAGGGTAAATGTAGTTAAGGCTACATGGACATGTGCCCATTGTATGACATATGGTATTAAGACCAATGTCACCCATTGTCCAAGATGTAAGACCTATAGGAATGCAGGACCTCCCCCAAAGGCAGACCAATATACTTTGGTAGCTCCGGTTTTTGCTCACACCAGAACCATACCTGGAGCAACTCCTCAAGATGCCCCTGCAATACAGGAAACCCCTTATTACAAGCCATGGACGCCTTCTGAATGCATGGCTTTGTTACAAAATGCCCCCGATCCAGCTACCAGCCCCTCTAGGTTTGCCCGCTATGTGAATCAAATGATGACTTCACATAATGCAACCTGGCAGGATGGTGAGGACTTGTGTAGGATGAAAATGTCCCCTACTCAGTTTCAACAGTTCACCAGTGGAATTAGAAACAGGCCCCCAGTAGAGGGAGCTAATAATACTAGAACAGCACATTCTAGAGATGCATTTTTAGATCAACTTCAAGCATTTTGTGCACAGAAACAAAGAGAAAGAGGGACAACCGCAGTAGGAGTACAGGGTCCTACTCAATCTGTTACTGACTTCTATCTTGGTATGGAACAACATTACCTTGATGAAGGTTTTGAGATAGGAAACGCAGGAGTCCAAAGGCTGTTTGCTAGAAGTTTTATTGATGGATTAAAACCTACCATCAAGGAGAAGCTAAAAGCAAGTACTCCAGATTGGAGAACTGCTCATACTTTGGCTCAACTCCTAGCAAAGGCACAAGGAATTGAAATGGATATGTTTGATGCCAAGAGTAAAATCCGTGTAGTAGCCCAGGTTAATACGGATGTAAGATCCCGACAACAAGGTAACTATCAAAGGAAGGTTCTGAAATGTTACTACTGTGACAAGCCAGGTCACATCAAAAGGAATTGTAGAAAATTCCTGGCTGAGCAAGGACAAGAGTCTGATAAAACAGCTCCCAAAAGAAACAAACAAGACTGACTATCAGCAGTAACTCTTACAGTTCCTGCTAGGACTCCTATAATCCCCATTGAGATAGGAGACAGAACTGTTGAATTCCTAATTGATACGGGAGCGACTAAGTCTGTTTTAAATGGAGAAACATATGACAAAAGTTACAAATCTAAGGAAACCACAATAGCAGCTGGTTTTGATGGTATGCCTAAGGTGCTGCCCATCACCAAGCCATTAGAGGGCAAGCTTGGTCCACACAGGTTTGTTTCAAAATTTTTAGTGTCTGAAACAGCTCCAAATAATTTGTTAGGTATCGATGTTCTGACTAAATTACAAGCTAACATTCAATTTTCAGAAGATGGACTGGTCACTTTAACTTTACCCGACCATCCAGATGACTTAGAGTACTGTATGCAAATACAGGCTCTTGAAGACTTTGACATTGCTGCTACCATCAATGCTGCTACATTATGTGACAATGACGCTGACCTTTTGAAGAAAGTGCCAGACCACCTATGGTCTACTTCAGGGTCGGACATAGGACTGCTACCCGTTCCACCGGTAGAAGTTCATGTCAAACCAGGATCCACCTTGCCACAGCTTAAGCAGTACCCCTTGAGTGCTGCACAGGAACAAGCTATAGGAGAACAAATAGGGGAACTATTGGCTAAGGGAGCGTTAATTGAGATGCAGTCAGGAGCCAATACTCCTTTGTATCCTGTCAAGAAAAAGGCTTTGGAACCAGGACAACCTGTCAAGTACAGGATGGTACAAGATCTGAGAGCTATTAACAGTATATTGGCTCCAATGACACCAGTGGTTCCAAACCCTCATACATTGCTTTCTCAAATACCGAGTACAAGCATGTATTTTTCTTGTGTGGATTTAACAGGAGCCTTCTTTTCAGTACCTCTGGCACCTGAATGCTATCATCTCTTCGCTTTTAAATTCAAAACTAAATCATTCTGTTGGACACGCCTACCTCAGGGTATGTCACAAAGCCCCACCCTCTACTCCTTAGCCTTACAATCAGTCTTGGCAGGATGGAAAGCACCCCCAAATTGTGTTCTTTTGCAGTATGTAGATGATTTGCTCCTTTGTTGCCCCGATCAAGCCACATGTCAAGAGGGTACTATTTCCCTTCTTACATTTCTGGCTGAGAGTGGGTGCAAGGCAAGCAAAGAAAAGCTACAATTCTGCCAACAACAAGTTGTCTTTTTAGGTCATTGCATTTCACAAGGCACTAGACACCTTACTAAAGACAGAGTAGAGATAATCAGGAACATGTCACCTCCTAAGACACATAAACAGTTAAGAGCGTTTCTAGGACTCATTTCTTATTGTAGACAGTGGATTATGCATGCCAGTTCACTTATGCAACCACTGTATGATTGTGTCAAAGTTACACCTTTTAGCCTGACCCCTGAAGCGCAGGATGCTTTTGAACAACTTAAACTTGCAGTCACACAAGCACCAGCTTTAGGTCTTCCTGATTACACCAAGCCATTTAAACTCATGGCAACTGAAATACAAGGACATGCAACGGGAGTTCTAATCATTGCATTTCACAAGGCACTAGACACCTTACTAAAGACAGAGTAGAGATAATCAGGAACATGTCACCTCCTAAGACACATAAACAGTTAAGAGCGTTTCTAGGACTCATTTCTTATTGTAGACAGTGGATTATGCATGCCAGTTCACTTATGCAACCACTGTATGATTGTGTCAAAGTTACACCTTTTAGCCTGACCCCTGAAGCGCAGGATGCTTTTGAACAACTTAAACTTGCAGTCACACAAGCACCAGCTTTAGGTCTTCCTGATTACACCAAGCCATTTAAACTCATGGCAACTGAAATACAAGGACATGCAACGGGAGTTCTAATGCAGACACATGGCCCAAAACAAAGGCCTGTGGCCTATTACTCAGCTCGCTTAGATCCAGCAGCAAGAGGTTCTCCCTCTTGTGTTAAAGCTGTAGCAGCAGTTTCTTTATTGGTGGATAAAGCTTCTGAAATTGTACTTGACAATGAATTAACTGTATCTACCAATCATGACATTCATGGGATATTATCACAGGTAAATCCCAAACACCTGTCAATGGCTAGACAGCTTAGGCTGCAGTGTACCCTTTTACTGCCCCCAACTATTAAGTTTCAAAGATGTACTTCTCTGAATCTAGCAACTTTGTTACCAATTAGCATAGATTCAGAAGGGGGGAGTAGTGAGGAGATATCAGATACCTTTTTAGAGTTTGAACATAATGAAGACACACATGATTGCATTGAGTTGATGCAACAAGAGACAATGGGTTTACCACACGTACATGATACACCGTTAGAAAATCCAGAATTTGAATTTTTTATAGATGGCAGCAGATATGCTGATGAAAAAGGACAGTTTCATACAGGTTATGCAATAGTAACTGAACATGAAGTTGTAGAAGCACAACCATTACTACCTCACATGTCTGCTCAAGAAGCAGAACTTACAGCCCTCTCTAGGGCATTAATGCTGCTAAAAGACACTACAGGCACGATCTGGACAGACTCCGCCTATTCTTGGGGTATTGCCCACGATTACGCCCACTTGTGGAAAGCAAGGGGCTTCTTAACAGCTGCAGGAACCCCCATTAGACATGCTGATTTAGTTAAAGAAATTCTGACCAACCTGAACAATGTCAAAAAGGTGGCTATAGTAAAAGTAGCGGCCCACACAAAACAAACAACCAAAGAGGCTAAAGGTAATGAAAAAGCTGACTTAGCAGCCAAACAAGCAGCTTTGAAGAAGATAGAGAGTGTAAGTGTAAATCTTACCCAGGAATCGGCGGTAAGTATGGAACTAATGAAAAATCTTCAGGACAAGGTAATGCCTGAGGAAAAGGAAAAATGGTTCAGAGCAGGAGCCCAGCAAAATGATGGATTATGGGTCAAAGGAAGCCGATTGTGCTTGCCTAGCTTCCTATACCCAGAACAGGCACAGGTATCACACCTGCCTACACATCAGAGTGCAAACTCTATGGTAAGGAGTACCAATCAGACTTGGTATGCTCCAGGCTTTAGTAGCATGGCACGACAATACTGTGCAGCATGCTCTATCTGTTTGACGGAGAACCCAGGACAGGTTGTTAAGACACCGGTAAGACATCAACCTAGGTCTCTCTATCCATTTCAAAGGCTTCAAATTGATTACATCCAACTCCCTAAGAGTGGACCCTTTGAGTATGTACTTGTGTGTATTGACATGTTTTCAGGATGGCCAGAAGCTTACCCAGTAAAATCAGCAACAGCTAAGACCACGGCAAAGAAACTAATGACAGAGTTAATACCGCGTTTCGGCTTGTTTGAGACCCTAGAATCAGACCGTGGCTCGCACTTTACAGGTGAAATAATGCAAAATGTAATGCAAATGTTAGGTGTCCAACAGTCCTTCCATACACCCCATCACCCACAGAGTTCGGGGAGTGTGGAGAGACTGAATGGAACCATAAACTAAAGTTACAAAAGACTATGAAGGAATTAGGTAAACCTTGGATAGATTGCTTACCAATTGTATTGTTTTCAATACGGTGCACCCCCACAAAGAAAACAGGGTTGTCACCTTATGAAATTCTGTTCGGTAGTGCTCCCAGAACTGGGTTATACTTTCCACAACATCTTGCTTTAAAATGTGACGAATTAACTGATTATGTGATGCAGTTACAAAAACATCTCACTAAACTGCACAAAAGTGTTTTTGATTCTCTCCCAGACCCTGACCAGATAACAGGAACTCATAATCTCCAACCAGGAGACTTTGTCTATGTAAAGAAACACTCTAGAAAATCTTTGGAATCAAGATTTGAAGGACCTTTTCAAGTTCTTTTGACAACGCCTACTTCAGTGAAGCTTGAAGGAAAATCCACTTGGATACACGCAAGTCATTGTAAAAAGGTTACAGGTCCAGAGGGAAAATGAAATATTTCCTCTTAACAACGATAATGGTTTTTTGCCTCAGTATTTCATCCCCTGCACCTATAAGAAATAGAAGGGAGATAGGCACTTATCATCAAAAGTTTCTTTTGCTGAAGTATAAATACTCCTATGCTAGACAAACTGGTTTTGACAAATGTTGGATATGTAGTAAGTTACATCCTTCGTCTTCCCGGGTACCCCTCGTAGCCATTCCTATTAATGTTAGCACATATATAAATAACCCTGATCAATTACAGTATGAGACAGCTACGGGTACTACTGATGGGATAAATTACCATTTAACGGGAAGAGCATATAGACCAGATTGGTGCTTCTTATTAGGAAATAAAAACCACACCCATATAGGAGCATCTACTTGTAAAGAGAGTTTGTTAAATATAACCAATATACTAATGGGTGATCCTAACGAGGGTATAAAAGCATACAGTCAGGCGCCCATGGTTGGAGATGAAACTTTAATCAACAAAACTAAGACACTTATGACTAATATGTACTCTTTAAGTTCAGGATGGGTTGTCTTCATCTTTTTGATACAAGGATATAAGGTACAAGAAGATAGAATTAATCTAGCCCAGAAAAAGTTTGTTCTAGGTAATAGTACCTTTATTTGTTGTAGTGGAAAATGTTATCTCTGGTTTCCAAGAGAGACAGTGGGATGGTGCTATCTAGCCAACCTCTTACCAGCCATGGGTGTAATAGGAAGTGATAAAGTGATGGATGTCACTGACCATCCTAAACATCCATTAAAAAGCCTAAACAAAGTAAAAAAGAGTATACCTGAGGGAGTAATATTCACCAAAGAAGATATGATTTGGGCCTGGTTTCCTAGTTGATCTGGCTGGGGCATAGACCTCATGAAAAGGTTAAATAACTATACAGGACTCATGAATCAGGTAATGAATAAAAACTCAGAGGACATAACTAATCTTAATTTGGAACAAAAAGCTATCAGGGATAAGGTTATGCATGAAATGGCTATAGAAAGTATGAGTGCAGCCTTGACAGGACTTTGTGAAATGACAGAGGACTACGAGTGCTGTACTTGGATACATAACACCTCATTAGAGATACCTGATTATTACGAAGTAATAAAAGGCCATAGAGAAGAAGTTCAAAGGATACAAAGTAAGATTAAGACATTTGCAAAAGATTGGTCCCCTTTTGGAGATTGGGGAAACTGGGGTGGTCCACTACAGTGGATTAAGAATATCTTGATTAATATTTTGGCATTGTGCCTTTTGGGCATAATGATTTATGTTCTAGTAAAACTAGCGCTTTGTCTTGTAGCCAAGATCAAGACACCTAAAGTAAACCATAAACGTATTTTGGTTGCAAAATAATGCTCTTTCTAGATTAAGTGAGTAGCTATGTTTCTTTCCTTTAGAATTGGCATATTATCATAATTTTGTGTAGAAAAGACAATTTTGTTATTCTATAGTTATTTTGGTTCTTTTAACTGTTATTAATCTTTGTGCTTATTCCAAGACTAAGAGGCAACACTCGCCGGCCTGGGATAGTACCTGATGAAATTTTAAGGGATGAAAAGCCAGAAGAAAATTATACATTGTGATCAGTCCACTCTTTGAAAAATTAGAAGTAACATCTGACAGCTATATGAGAGCCAAAGACTGAGAGCTAATCGCTAGGGTTAGGGTTCAGTCAGGCTTACAAAAGAGTTCCTGAACTCATTTGGCCAGATGATAGTGACAGGAGTCTACACGTGACTAGGGAGATAGGGAATGTTCAAAGGGGGGACTGTGAAGGTTGGAATCAATAAAATGAATGTATATCTGAACATCCCCTCTCTCCTTTATAAATAGAGAAATAGATTCCTCTTTGCATTGTATGCTATATAGTGGCTAATAAAGTTGAAATAGACCCCCAGCCACTTCTCTTTGCGCTGAGTCTTTCTTTAGCTTATAAAGTTAATTAAGCTGCTATTACTGAAACTGCTTATGTAAGGCTTATCAAAGGAATACGCTGCTTTGCATGAGATACTCCCTGTTCTATATACTCCCCAAGAACACTGTGCCCTGTTCAACCTTGAACATAGGAAGAAATGTTCTCTTTTCATCTTTGATTAAACTTAGGTAATTTTATGTTCTGCGCATGCTCTAACTATGAAAAGTTTTATGTTCTGCGCATGCTCTAACTATGAAAAGTTTTCAATAAAAAAGGGGGTCAGAAGCGCCCCCCGGCTCAGTTTCTCTGAGGTTTTGCTACACACCTTGTTGCGTGTATTGATTTCTCTTAGAATATAGTAATTGGGAATCGGACAAACAGAAGCCAGACCGCGTCCAGTGACGCGGACGTAACATATGTGAGCGCCTGACAACGAATGGCCAGAGCGAACGGCTTGCTTCATATTCATTAACAAATCACGCTCCGAATTTGCTGGCGCTGTCCATTCCTTGTTTAAACCCCAGTGCGCTGGCGGCGATGGGTGTTAACTAGTTTTTAACCCCTAAACATCCATATTTTTTGATTGTAACATTATACATGTTTTTTGAATCATTTTGTAATATGAATACATTAATATCAGACCTGTAAGATCAATTCTGCACAAATTTTTTTTTTAAATTTTTTTTACTTTAAAAAAAAACCTAACATTGCAGAAGTGGTCTCAGAATTTTTGACATTAAAAAAAATAAAATAAAAATAATACCAATTAATTATGATTAATTAAAGATTGCTCCATTGAAATGCATTGGACAACGCCAGGGAGCGACAGGTCATACCTGGCGCTGTGAAGGAATTTGCAGCGGCGCTGTTCGTTCCAGGCGGCTTCATGATGAATCCCGCGCTAGCCGTCGCTCTCGCCGGCGCTAGCCTCATTTAGCTTGATAAATGCGTCATTGTGACCGCCGCCGGGCGTACTTGAGTCGGTAGCCGCCGATAGCTGGCGGTACCTGGCGCTCGTCAGACACTACCTGGCGCTAGCCCGTGATAAATAAGGCCCAAAGTTATTTGAGAAGGAGCAGCAGAGCAGAGTAGAGTGCTGTCATCAAGAAGAGAGCAGCTCAAGCTAAAAATCTATTAGCTATCTATCTATATTAGACCTCAAGTGAATATACGGAAGTGTAGCAAGCCATGGCTAGCACATCCAAGAAAAACAAAGTAGATGCAGAAAATCATGATTTTAAAGTTGAATGGACAGAGAAGTATTGTCTTATTCTTATGAATCCAACCCAACCAAAGCCAGTGTGTTTGATAAGCAATGAAACAGCGCCCCTTGTAAAACCTAGTAACGTAAAACAACCTTATGAGACAAAACACAAAAGTTTTGAACAGTAATATCCCTCAAAGTCTAAGATACGGACAGAGAAAATTGCATCCTGGGCTGCCTCTTATGAAGCATCAACGAAATGGCTTGTTAGCTCAATGTCCCAGCAGGAGAAATCACCTGAAGCATCACTCAGGGTTGCCTAAATTTTGGGAAGACACAAGAAACCATTTTCTAATGCAGAGATTAAATAATATATGGTAGAAGTTGTAGAGATTCAAGGAAATGTTAAACGAATCACCTTATCCAATTCCACAGCCGCATGGAGAACTGAAATAATTTCAGAAGATCTGCTTTCACAGATTCAGGTTAAAATGAAAACGGCAGACTGTATTTCTTTAGCAGTGGATGAATCACAGATAATGCCCAGCTCATGGTATTTGCTAGATTTTATTATAAGACAACAAAGGTTTTTGTGAGGATCTGCTTGGAATGGAAGCACTTTGTGTCCATACAAGAGGTGACGATATAATTGGAGCCATAACAGAAATGCTAAAGAAATGGAATGTCAACTTGGATTCTGTTATTTCAATTGTAACTGATGGTGAATAAAGAGAAAGGATTGGTGGCACACTTAAAAGTCATCAGTCCTAGTTTGATCTCTTGTCATTGCATAATACACCAGTCTGTTGTGTGCCAAGCTAGGAAAAAATGATGCATAAGCTATGGAAAACGTTATGAAGCTGATTCATTTTCTCAGGGTCTCTTCTGCACTGCAACATCGTCTGCTGAAAGACTTTCTGGCTGATTTTAACGCTGCTTATGGTGATCTTCTGGTCCACAATAATGTGAGATGACTTAGTAAAGGAAGAGTTTTAGAACTCTTCTGGAGTGTTCGGAAAGAGCTGGAGATTTTTTTAGGTCAACAAAAGACTGAAAAAGCAAAAACTTTTTCAACATTGGTGCATAGCAAACACAAAATGGAAACTATTGCTTTCCTGGCTGATGTTACAAGCCATTTAAATAATTTAAATGTGAAACTGCAAGATAAAAATCAAACTATAATTTACCTGGTGGGAGCACTGAGGGCTTTTCAGAAGAAATTAGAGCTATTTCATAGTGATCTACAAAGGGCCTTGCTTCACTTTCTAAAGCTTCACGAACACATCCAGGAAGCAAAGACCAAAGAAAATGTTTTCCTTAACCACAGGCAATTCATGCAGAATCTAATTGACAATTTTAAAATTTGCTTTTATTTACAATTGGTCAGGAAGTCTTGCTGTGCATTAAAAAATCATATTTAGTTAAATACATTGGCCCATCATGCTTTTACGTGGGCAAATGCTGCTGCTTTACAGATGGAGGCAATTGAATTTCAAGAAGATGTAGCTTTATAGGCTCAGTTGCATGACTGTGACTTACTTTCTGGCCACAATTGGTTTGCCCTGAAAAAATATATCCCTGCTGCAAAAATAGCAATCCATGTCCTTACATAGTTTGGCTTTACATATACATATGAATCTGCTTTCTCCACTATGAATCTGGTGAAGAACAGATACCGCACTCGGATCATGGATGAGCATTTGCATCAGTCTGTTCGAATTGTAGTCACCTCCTTTGTGCCGAATTTCAAAGGGATGGTGAAAGAGAAGAAATGCCAGTTTTCCCACTAATAATCAACAATAAACACAGATGTAATTAATTCTACAAACTTTAAAGAGGTTTAACAAGACTGTTTAAATAGGTTTAAGAAGAGGTTTAACAAGACTTGTTACTATTGATGTTCAGCTCCGACCTTCACCTTACACTAGGCTCCGGTAAGTGGACCTTCACAGAAAGTAGTTAAGTACCCCTGTTTTAAAGGCTTTTTATATGGGATTTAGGTGTTTATTTTTTTTTTACAATTTTTGACAACTGGTAACCCTGGGGGAAGGGGGCACACTTAATTTGTTTTATTTAAATAATGGAGAAAAAAATCCAGATGATTTGACTGGGTTTCCCTCCCACAGATTTGAATGGTTTCCAATATTCAGGCAGTACCAGATGTTGGGTATTACAGTGTTTCCCTGAAAATAAGACATGTGTTCTATAAATTTTTTCTCTAAAACATGGTGCTATATATAGCCGTCTGGCAGCTTGCAGGATGGTGGCGGCAGTACAGTAGCTCCAGTACAGTACATGCACAGAGCCGGCTGGCAGTGGTGGGATGCGGGGGGTGTGCCTGGCATGGCAGCAGGTTGGAGTAGAGCCAGCAAGATCAGACATTTCACTTGACTTGATTTGTCCTCACCCTCCTTTACAGCCTTGATGTGTCCTCACTCTCATTTACAGCCGTTCCTGTCCCTCTGCTGAAGCCCGGTCGCTGGATTTTGACTTGTAATTAGGGCTTATTTTCAGGGAAACTGTGTAGCACTCATCTGACCAGATGGCTCACCAATATAAATTCCACAAGCTGCAGATCTAAGCTATACGTCTGTCTAGTCCAGATCTGCTGACTAGCCAAAAAGTCAAGGGGTCTTTATTTAAGCTTGCCCTTACCCGGGTTGTCTCTGGTGAGTCCTTATTTCTGTGTCCTGACCAAGACTATCCATGGGTGACAGGCAAGCCAATTTTTTTAAACTGTTAGGCCCTTTTCACAATACTTTAAACTTCAAAGATAATGGGTCAGTAGTCTCCTTCACATCTATGCACTCTGTTACACTGTACTTGTTAAATAGAACACTGTGCCAAGTCTATGGGCAGAAGAAGTAAAGCACATGCGCTTTACCAGCATTGCGCTGCATTCCTCCCTACTATGCTTGAGTTGCTGCTGGTCTGTGCCAACTCCACTAATTTGTGGCCAGTCTCTGCTGACTCCCTATCAATTTCTCTAAATTGCCACTGGTCTCTGTCATCTCTGCTAACTTAAAGGAGAACTATCAGGCACTTCTACCGAGTTGCCACTGGTCCCCCCTGACTTCCTGACTCTATTTGCCGCCACTTCTACCTGCTCCGAAAGGTCTTCTGCTTCCTCCACTAGGTTTTCACTCTTAGCCACTGTCACGCTCGGGTAGCTCCAGCCCTCCAGGTAAGCCTTCAACCCCCAATCTCCGCAGCCAGCTTCCCCTGTAGGAGCCCCCGCTTGCCGGGACACAGAATACGCCTGCCCGGGATCGGTTGCCCCCAGGACTTCAATGGCTCAAAGGATGAGAGCTTACTGGTTGGAGGTCTGAAGAACCAATGACTAGAGTGAGTTAGCGGAGGTCCATAGACAGGCCAGAGGTCTACACCAGGGATTCAGAGATCGCAGTGGTACAGATGGATGAGGCAGCTCGAGGTCGGGGTACAAAGCAAAGGTCGGCAACAGAGATCAGACAGAGAATGGTCGGTTTCAGGCGAGGTCGGCAACGGAGGTCAGATAAAGATTGGTCGATTCAGGCAGGGGTCGGCAACGGAGATCAAAGAATGGTCGGTTCAGGCAGGGGTCGGCAATGAAGATCAATCAAGGCAATAACACTAGACAAAACAAGGTTCAAGGCGCTATCACAGGCACCGGGTAACTGACGGGGAGAACCTTTATAGGGACAGACTAGAAAGGGAAGGTGTGTGTGATTGGTGCACTTAGGACTAAGCAGCTAATTGGCTATACACTATGGAAGGGCGTATAGCCCAGAACCTCCCCTGGGCTCATGGCCTAAAACCCTTGCACTTGGGCTCATTGGCCCAACCTAGAACCTTGGGCTCACTGGCCCTATCACAGCCTCCGGCGGGTGCGCGCGCGAGCACGAGAGGCTGTGACGCGGGGGAGAGGGAGGAGAGCGGGCGTGCTCGGCGCCGCCCGAGCCGCCGCTCGGCGCAGCCACCGCACAGAGACAGCTGTGGCCGGCCACCTGGAGACGGTGCTGGAACGGGGTCCAAGTAAGCGGTTACTGACAGCCACATGGCCCTTCATTCCTTACTTGATCTCTGCTCTTTACTGCCACTGATGGGTTCTCTGCTGCTCCCCAGTGCCTCTGGCTACTGCTGACCTCCAGATCCCTTGCCACCATCTGGAGCCAAAAATGTAAGGGTCACTGAATATACTTTTGAAAAGCGGATGCAGAGAAGTATTTGTCCAGCCACTGGGGCTTCTGCCAGCTGCAATGTGGTGAAAATGCATAGTGTAAAATAGGCCATAAAGAATCAGGTGAGAGTGTACAGTTTTCCACTAGTGAAATTCATTTTATAGCACAAACAATCTATTCACACATTTTCACATATGGTGGTTTAATATTCTAGTTTTGAAAAAAAGTCACAAGAAAATACACACCCATTCCAGCCTCTCAACGAAAGGAAAGACAAAGAGGAAAGAGGGGGTGTACATGATCTAAACCATCTGCAAGTAATTTTGTGAGCAACAGAGCAGGAACACTGAAAGAGGTTTGTTACAGTATTTGAGAAGGTGAATTACCAGGAGTCCTGAGCAGCCATAAATGATTTGTTTAACGACAGAGCGTGGGCAGACTCAAACACATTTATACAGCTGGGAGTAGGAAAGCAGCGTGATCCTTTTCTAACAGTACTTTTTGTTTTTGCAGTCTAATGTATGGAGGACATAATTACTGCCTAGTTCTCTTTTATCAAAAAAACTGCTGAGCCAACACAAAGCATCTCATATATATAAGTAACATTTTTCTTTAACCTACGTTCATTTAACCTTCCAGCTCATTTCACCCAGTGCAACTCATTTATTGCTGACTTATATTTTCTAATTCAGTCCTAATCTGTGGTTTTAATAACACAATAAAATATTGCTTTTTATAGCTATTGGCCAGCCATATTATCAATTCCCCTAAGAACAGCGCTTACCATGTTAAGAGTAAAATGGTGCCATTCTTAACCCTCATGGCGGGAACAAAATAAGGAATTCGTAGCCCAATCTGGTGCCTCAATGGTATCACTTTAAATGGGCCATTAAATTCCCAAGCTAAACATGGTGGCCCTTGAAGCTTCTGAATCCTCCACTCTTTGGGCATTTCTAGCATCCAAGTGGGCTTGAGGTTTTGTACAAATCCCAAGAAATTAATGTGTCCCATGTGACTGCCAGCAGTCAATGGCGTTCACAGTGTTGGCAATCATGGAACCAGCTTCAGCTGGAGGTCCTCTAATACTGGCAAATCAGGCATTCTTTTTGTTCACCAGCAGAGAAGGACATTTGCAGGTTCTAAATGTGGGGTCCTGTGTTGTGTGTTCCTTTTAGTTGCCAGGTTTGTGCCACGTCCATAGAGACAGGGGAGGGTAAGTATTCATCTTAATTTATGCCTCCCACTCTGGAGTGGTATTCTTGGTATTAGAAGGAGGTTATGGGCATAGCACATATGAAATCTGGTCCATCACGGAGTCACAGACTGCATGGCTGTAACTCTTTTCCAGTGTTTAAGAAAAAGTCAAAATGGAATGCCTGAAGTTGAGCTGTAAAGGGTTACTGTAGGCTGCCCAAAAAGCCATATTTACCCTAACCTCAAAGACTTGATCTAACTTGGCACTGACTCCTGATACACCTCTTTTTTGTCCTCTTGATATGGGCTTTAGACACACTTTCGACTAGTTTTAGCATGCCACTTGGCATTGTCGGTCTGGATCCACAAACCTTCCCAGATCTGTGGGGAGGCCTGCTTCCTGATAACAGGAGGTAAAAGTCTAACTTGAAAACTGTGGCAACGAGCACCTGGAGCCAAGCCTAATAATTGTTCAGTGATTTAGGTGTATCTAGCCTTTTTGACAGCTTATTTCATAGGTTTAATTGTTGATGGTGGCTTAAAGGAGCACTATAGCAAATAAATGGGCCAATGCTAAAAATCCATATAAATATGCTGGATGGCGGGAGGAGAGGTCACTTATACACCGGAAATATACAACCAGGCTTGTTTTTTTATTTTAATAGACAGGAGAGGACATCAGGGGTGACAGGTTCTGTCACCTCAGGATTTTATGCCTACCATGAGAGAATAAACCACAAGCTTGGCGGGAGTTTTATTCACTTTGCATGTATAAGTGACCCCTCTCATTTGCCAATGTGTTTATATAGGTTTTTAATGTTACACAATTTTCGCAATAGTGCTCCTTGAATAGGACATGGGATAGAGCTTTTTCACTGGGGGAGGAGCATGGTAAAGCCTAAAGTGGTAAATAATGTGGAGAGAAAAAAATGATTTTGCATTTGGGGTAGAATCTGGAATGTTGATTTAAAAAATATTGATTACAAACATGAAACATGAGACATAGACAAAGGGCCAAATTAGTTGAAACTGGTGCTAATCAATTTATTAGTAGGCCAAAAAGGACAGTTAAGTAAGGGCTAGAATATTACATCTCTCAGGCTTGAGTGGGAAGCCCTTGTGATGTTTATATGTTGGAGATAACAGGAGGTAGTATATAGACAAAACTTTTATTGCTTTAAAATTAAAAAGAACTCCAAGGCAACTAGCCATTAGCTCTGACACAAAATTAAAATGAGTATACTGCATTATCTGTATGAATAAGGAAACCCATTATGGATACTGTTGGCTGTGCTTTATATTGATTTTATGCAGTGGATTTTAATCAAATCAAATAAACTCTGGATTCCTTCAGGGAAGCGTTGTAAGGTTCTGTA
The DNA here is from genome assembly GCA_027917425.1 of Gastrophryne carolinensis. NCBI lineage: Eukaryota > Metazoa > Chordata > Amphibia > Anura > Microhylidae > Gastrophryne > Gastrophryne carolinensis. Next base: position 136,075,240 of record CM051239.1, read on the forward strand.
CTGTACAAGTACAGTTACATGTGCTTTATTTAAGGATGCGTGAAGATATAAACATGAAAGAACAAGCTAGCAACATGATTTAGATTGATATAAATGAAACATAATCTGGAATTTCAAGGACTCACGTGATCCAAATGTCAAGACATAAGAGTTCCTGTATGTAAATCTTGCTGACCATTTGGGCTTCAAATTGAAGATTTTCAGTGTATCACTTATAGAATGTTCCTGTGCTTTTCTTATGGAGACCTTGATTAGAAACACTTTAAATCTTTGCTGGCATTGAGTGTTTTTAAGAAGGATGAGAGGTTGGAGAATCTAATGTAAATATCTGGATTAACTATTTGAAGCACCAATAGGAAGACACAAGAAGAGAAAAAAATGGAAGTGGGAGGGGAGTTGACCAATCACAGAAGAAGTTACAGAAAGATAAATTAATTTGTATATGCTGCAATTTGTATCCCTGCAAAGAAATGCATATGAGCACTGTTTCTTGTAAACAGCACTGTTTCATGTGTTTCCTTGTGATCTTCTTGACCTTCTGTTCAATTAGCAAAGGAATATACCTAAATTAGTTTTAGTACAACACCAGAAATCTGCATTCAAAATACCAAAATAATAAACTAAAAGCAGGCTGCAGTCATACACAAACCTTGAGTTGATTAATCATATTAAAACAAAGACACAACAAACACTTGACCTAAAGCCCTTTTCATAACCATTGTCCCTCTATTTAAAGTGCTAGAAATAATGTACATGGTGAAAGAGTGTGAACGTCTTCACATATTTAATATGATTTATCTACTGAGGTCAGAAGTGATTTTTACATGATGATCTATTTCACAATTAAATTTAAATATTTGTTTTAGTATGTGCTTCATTGGCTTATTTCTACTGTAGTTAAAACTCTATCGCCAAACACTGGAAAGATTATTTGAAAGTGAGATTGGGTATTGGGCCTAGGCTATTCGTCTTTGAAAGTGGGAGACATTAATGGGCTTAACAGAAATAAACCTAACCTAACAGTGTTGGTGATTTCAAGAAGACCTAATCCTATCAAAGTAAACCCAGCCATGACCTGAAGCTGTGCCAAGTAATGATTTATGATATGTAAAGTTTCTGTTATTGCTAACCATAAGTGTAATACAGTGGTTGATATTTGTTGGCACAGTCCTGCAAGTGAGCATATTTTCCACTGCCAAATACTCCTGGAATTGGTTTGGCCTTGTCTACACATATTCAACCTGGCAAATCCACGAATCTCAGAGCTACGATTATGAATAAGATTTGAAATTTTATAATAAAAAAGAATACTGCATTTTCCTTTTTACACAAAGTTAAATGTGCTTTGTGTCATTGGTATTACAAGTAGCAAATGAGCGAAATGTTCATAAATGAATAGATCATATGTACTGTACGGGAATTCATGTGAGGCTGAAGCGTATGAGGGGGCGGGAACAGTATCACGCAAACAGCATGCCATAGTGCCTGTGACATATGGAGCAGGGTGGAGCATGGACGTTGGATGCGAGTGCTGGATGATGGCGCTGGCGGCTTGGCGATGCAAGATCAGCTGAATAGGTGAGTGTCAGTGTGCTGGAACAGCAGCAATGGTCTGTGGGGGATAAAAGGCAATTATAGCATTTTTTTTTTACATTTTTGAATGAAGAATTACTTTAAGGGATCACCCCTTCAGAAATATGTTCCTAGCCTTTTGCAAGAATTTTAAATTTGGTCTTTGGTTTGAATTTCACAGGTGAGGTTGAGGAAGAGATGGAGGCCAAGGTTTTTGTGTTCAGATTAGAACTGAAAAAATAATTACTTTATGCAGGGGTATTATATGGTAGTTATGTAAGCAGAAGGAGTCTGCACACAGAGATGGGAACATTCTTATGTTCAAGAAATTGAGGAATTCATTGTCCAAGGAAATCAGGGCTACAAAGAGAGGTTATGCTAAGAAACTGGAAAAGCAGTTCTCCTCCAGTAACCCGAGAGAGGCCTGGCAGGGTTTTCGACATCTTACTAACTACAAAGGGTCCACCCAGATACTGAACCCTAGCAGGCAACAGGCTGAGGAACTCAAAAACTTCTACTGCAGATTTGATTCAGCTCCAAACATGGCAGCTTGCTCCCCCCAGTCCCTAAGTCAATCACTCTCGTCAATCGACCATAATATTCATGCCAATGGCTCTCAAACAGCAAACACACTTTTGGTCTCAGAGAATAAAATTGCCCAATTTCTCAAAGGCCTCAACATTAGGAAGGCACCGGGACCAGATAGAGTATCCACAATCTGCCTCAAGTCATGTGCGGACCAGCTATCGCCAGTGTTTTCAAGGATCTTCAATGCCTCCCTGGAAATGGGCATAGTTCCACACGGTCTCAAAAGATCCATCATTGTCCCAGTGCCAAAGAAACCTTTGGCCACTGAGATGAATGACTTCAGACCAGTTGCACTTACATCCGTGGTCATGAAGTCATTTGAAAGGATTGTGCTGGAATACCTGAAAACAACCACTGGCAGCTTTTTGGATCCCATGCAATTTGCCTACAAGGCAAATAGATCTTCAGACGATGCTGTTAATATGACCCTCCACGATATGTATGAGCATTTGGATAAACCAGACACCTACGTCAGAGTTCTCTTTGTTGATTTTAGTTCGGCATTTAACACCATAAGTCCGAACGTGCTGGTGGAAAAGATGTCTAAGCTCAACATTTCTCATGACATCTGTGCGTGGACAGGAAGCTTTTTAACAGAATCAAGACTCGGGCAGAAAAGATCCTTCGGGATCCCTCCCACCCTGGACACGCCCTATTCCAGCATGTAGGACTTCTGGGTCTAGAAAGGGTTTCTTTCCTTTACTGTCCGCATACTCAACAATAGCCAGGCATCCTAGGCCCATGCTCAAGCCGGTATAATTTGCACTTTGGAAGAGTATCTGTTTCTATGAACCTCTTCCTATGTTACTGTAACTGTAGTTAACTGTTAACTGTTTTTGCACTGTGTATATGCCAAAAAGAATTCCTTGTTCATCTCACGATGTACTTGGCGAACAATAAATTCAAATAAATAAATGTATTTAATAAATAAAGCAAAATCACCTTTTCAGATGGGTCCCGCAATACTGTGATCGACAACTGCAGCATCTCTGGCTTCCCTGACGCAGTGCATTCTCCCACGCCCAGCCTGTCTGAATGGCCCCTGAGCTCAGCCTCTCTAACTGGCTCCGGAGCCCAGCCTCTCTGAATGGCTCCTGAGCCCAGCCTCTCTGAATGGCTCCTAAGCCCAGCCTCTCTGAATGGCTCCTGAGCCCAGCCTCTCTGAATGGCTCCTGAGCCCAGCCTCTCTGAATGGCTCCTGAGCCCAGCCTCTCTGAATGGCTCCTGAGCCCAGCCTCTCTAAATGGCTCCTGAGCCCAGCCTCTCTGAATGGCTCCCGAGCCCAGCCTCTCTGAATGGCTCCCGAGCCCAGCCTCTCTGAATGGCTCCTGAGCCCAGCCTCCCTGAATGGCCCCTGAGCCCAGCCTCTCTGAATGGCTCCTAAGCCCAGCCTCTCTGAATGGCTCCTGAGCCCAGCCTCTCTGAATGGCTCCTGAGCCCAGCCTCTCTGAATGGCTCCTGAGCCCAGCCTCTCTAAATGGCTCCTGAGCCCAGCCTCTCTGAATGGCTCCCGAGCCCAGCCTCTCTGAATGGCTCCTGAGCCCAGCCTCTCTGAATGGCTCCTGAGCCCAGCCTCCCTGAATGGCCCCTGAGCCCAGCCTCTCTTAATGGCTCCTGAGCCCAGCCTCTCTGAATGGCTCCTGAGCCCAGCCTCTCTAAATGGCTCCTGAGCCCAGCCTCTCTGAATAGCTCCTGAGCCCAGTCTCTCTGAATGGCTCCTGATCCCAGCCTCACTGAATGGCTCCTGAGCCCAGCCTCTCTGAATAGCTCCTGAGCCCAGGCTCTCTGAATGGCTCCTGAGCCCAGGCTCTCTGAATGGCTCCTGAGCCCAGGCTCTCTGAATGGCTCCTGAGCCTAGCCTCTCTGAATGGCTCCTGAGCCCAGCCTCTCTGAATGGCTCCTGAGCCCAGCCTCTCTGAATGGCTCCTGAGCCCAGCCTCTCTAAATGGCTCCTGAGCCCAGCCTCTCTGAATGGCTCCCGAGCCCAGCCTCTCTGAATGGCTCCCGAGCCCAGCCTCTCTGAATGGCTCCTGAGCCCAGCCTCCCTGAATGGCCCCTGAGCCCAGCCTCTCTGAATGGCTCCTAAGCCCAGCCTCTCTGAATGGCTCCTGAGCCCAGCCTCTCTGAATGGCTCCTGAGCCCAGCCTCTCTGAATGGCTCCTGAGCCCAGCCTCTCTGAATGGCTCCTGAGCCCAGCCTCTCTAAATGGCTCCTGAGCCCAGCCTCTCTGAATGGCTCCCGAGCCCAGCCTCTCTGAATGGCTCCTGAGCCCAGCCTCTCTGAATGGCTCCTGAGCCCAGCCTCCCTGAATGGCCCCTGAGCCCAGCCTCTCTTAATGGCTCCTGAGCCCAGCCTCTCTGAATGGCTCCTGAGCCCAGCCTCTCTAAATGGCTCCTGAGCCCAGCCTCTCTGAATAGCTCCTGAGCCCAGTCTCTCTGAATGGCTCCTGATCCCAGCCTCACTGAATGGCTCCTGAGCCCAGCCTCTCTGAATAGCTCCTGAGCCCAGCCTCTCTGAATGGCTCCTGAGCCCAGGCTCTCTGAATGGCTCCTGAGCCCAGGCTCTCTGAATGGCTCCTGAGCCTAGCCTCTCTGAATGGCTCCTGAGCCCAGCCTCTCTGATTGGCTCCTGAGCCCAGCCTCTCTGAATGGCTCCTGAGCCCAGCCTCTCTGAATGGCTCCTGAGCCCAGCCTCTCTGAATGGCTCTTGAGCCCAGCCTCACTGAATGGCTCCTGAGCCCAGCCTCTCTGAATGGCTCCTGAGCCCAGCCTCACTGAATGGCTCCTGAGCCCAGCCTCACTGAATGGCTCCTGAGCCCAGCCTCTCTGAATGGCTCCTGAGCCCAGCCTCTCTGAATGGCTCCTGAGGCCAGCCTCTCTGAATGGCTCCTGAGCCCAGCCTCTCTGAATGGCTCCTGAGCCCAGCCTCTCTTAATGGCTCCTGAGCCCAGCCTCACTGAATGGCTCCTGAGCCCAGCCTCTCTGAATGGCTCCTGAGCCCAGCCTCTCTGAATGGCTCCTGAGCCCAGCCTCTCTGAATGGCTCCTGAGCCCAGCCTCTCTGAATGGCTCCTGAGCCCAGCCTCTCTGAACGGCTCCTGAGCCCAGCCTCTCTGAACGGCTCCTGAGCCCAGCCTCTCTGAATGGCTCTTGAGCCCAGCCTCTCTGAATGGCTCCTGAGCCCAGCCTCTCTGAATGGCTCCTGAGCCCAGCCTCTCTGAATGGCCCCTGAGCCCAGCCTCTCTGAATGGCTCCTGAGCCCAGCCTCTCTGAATGGCTCCTGAGCCCAGCCTCTCTGAATGGCTCCTGAGCCCAGCCTCTCTGAATGGCTCTTGAGCCCAGCCTCTCTGAATGGCTCCTGAGCCCAGCCTCTCTGAATGGCTCCTGAGCCCAGCCTCTCTGAATGGCTCCTGAGCCCAGCCTTTCTGAATGGCTCTTGAGCCCAGCCTCTCTGAATGGCTCCTGAGCCCAGCCTCTCTGAATGGCTCCTGAGCCCAGCCTCTCTGAATGGCTCCTGAGCCCAGCCTCTCTGAATGGCTCCTGAGCCCAGCCTCTCTGAATGGCTCCTGAGCCCAGCCTCTCTGAATGGCTCCTGAGCCCAGCCTCTCTGAATGGCTCCTGAGCCCAGCCTCTCTGAATGGCTCCTGAGCTCAGCCTCTCCGAATGGCTCCTGAGCCCAGCCTCTCCGAATGGCTCCTGAGCCCAGCCTCTCTGAATGGCCCCTGAGCCCAGCCTCTCTGAATGGCTCCTGAACCCAGCCTCTCTGAATGGCTCTTGAGCCCAGCCTCTCTGAATGGCTCCTGAGCCCAGCCTCTCTGAATGGCTCCTGAGCCCAGCCTCTCTGAATGGCTCCTGAGCCCAGCCTCTCTGAATGGCTCCTGAGCCCAGCCTCTCTGAATGGCTCTTGAGCCCAGCCTCTCTGAATGGCTCCTGAGCCCAGCCTCTCTGAATGGCTCTTGAGCCCAGCCTCTCTGAATGGCTCCTGATCCCAGCCTCTCTGAATGGCTCTTGAGCCCAGCCTCTCTGAATGGCTCCTGAGCCCAGCCTCTCTGAATGGTTCCTGAGCCCAGCCTCTCTGAATGGCTCCTGAACCCAGCCTCTCTGAATGGCTCCTGAGCCCAGCCTCTCTAAATGGCTCCTGAGCCCAGCCTCTCTGAATGGCTCCTGAGCCCAGCCTCTCTGAATGGCTCCTGAGCCCAGCCTCTCTGAATGGCTCCTGAGGCCAGCCTCTCTGAATGGCTCCTGAGCCCAGCCTCTCTGAATGGCTCCTGAGCCCAGCCTCTCTGAATGGCTCCTGAGCCCAGCCTCTCTGAATGGCTCCTGAGCCCAGCCTCTCTGAATGGCTCCTGAGTCCAGCCTCTCTGAATGGCTCCTGAGCCCAGCCTCTCTGAATGGCTCCTGAGCCCAGCCTCTCTGAATGGCTCTTGAGCCCAGCCTCTCTGAATGGCTCCTGATCCCAGCCTCTCTGAATGGCTCTTGAGCCCAGCCTCTCTGAATGGCTCCTGAGGCCAGCCTCTCTGAATGGCTCCTGAGCCCAGCCTCTCTGAATGGCTCCTGAACCCAGCCTCTCTGAATGGCTCCTGAGCCCAGCCTCTCTGAATGGCTCCTGAGCCCAGCCTCTCTGAATGGCTCCTGAGCCCAGCCTCTCTGAATGGCTCCTGAGCCCAGCCTCTCTGAATGGCTCCTGAGGCCAGCCTCTCTGAATGGCTCCTGAGCCCAGCCTCTCTGAATGGCCCCTGAGCCCAGCCTCTCTGAATGGCTCCTGAGCCCAGCCTCTCTGAATGGCTCCTGAGCCCAGCCTCTCTGAATGGCTCCTGAGCCCAGCCTCTCTGAATGGCTCCTGAGCCCAGCCTCTCTGAATGGCTCCTGAGCCCAGCCTCTCTGAATGGCTCCTGAGCCCAGCCTCTCTGAATGGCTCTTGAGCCCAGCCTCTCTGAATGGCTCCTGAGCCCAGCCTCTCTGAATGGCTCTTGAGCCCAGCCTCTCTGAATGGCTCCTGATCCCAGCCTCTCTGAATGGCTCTTGAGCCCAGCCTCTCTGAATGGCTCCTGAGCCCAGCCTCTCTGAATGGTTCCTGAGCCCAGCCTCTCTGAATGGCTCCTGAACCCAGCCTCTCTGAATGGCTCCTGAGCCCAGCCTCTCTGAATGGCTCCTGAGCCCAGCCTCTCTGAATGGCTCCTGAGCCCAGCCTCTCTGAATGGTTCCTGACCCAGCCTCTCTGAATGGCTCCTGAACCCAGCCTCTCTGAATGGCTCCTGAGCCCAGCCTCTCTGAATGGCTCCTGAGCCCAGCCTTTCTGAATGGCTCCTGAGCCCAGCCTCTCTGAATGGCTCCTGAGCCCAGCCTCTCTGAATGGCTCCTGAGGCCAGCCTCTCTGAATGGCTCCTGAGCCCAGCCTCTCTGAATGGCTCCTGAGCCCAGCCTCTCTGAATGGCCCCTGAGCCCAGCCTCTCTGAATGGCTCCTGAGCCCAGCCTCTCTGAATTGCTGGATGCGGGAGCACACACGCGAGCAGAGAGCAGGGAATGTGTCCAGTCGATTGGAGAGCGTTGCTGCAGCACCTTTGAGATCAGCTAATCAGCTTAGTAGGTGGCTTAATCGGCATTTTCTAAATCATCACCCTAAGTTAAAGTCTACTACTCTACACTATTTAAGATTTTTTCTGTCTCATTTCTTATCCTACACTTGCATCTTACAACTGCAATCATTAGCTAAAGTTATCTAACTGACTAACAGGCCCCACATGTAAATGTATTTTGTTGATGACTGGTCTGCTTTAATCCTCCGAGTTTGCTTTGTCTCGGCCTGTCAGTGTTGTGAAGTGTTCAGCATGAGTAGATGTGATGAATAATATAGGAAATGGGAGCTTTCTAGAGGATGCTTCGCTTTTTACAGCTGCATTTAAGTAATAATCTCTTCTTTCAAAAATAACCGGGCCCACACAGAAAGGCTCTTTTGCCGGCCCAAGACGCACTTCTGGACGGTGTAAACAAGCTTTTTTTAGATATCCAGCTCGCCCCTAAATTACCCAGCTGTGTTTCTTTACAACATGACTTTATTTATAAACATGTGGTATAGCTAAAATAAAAAAGTGCCACGTTGAGGTTAGCGCTAGCTAAAGGTGTACTGCCATGTTAGAGTCATAGAACATCTAAAAATATTCTCCAGTGACTTTGAAGAACCTTATAACAAGAGGTTAAGGTCAGTTTCACACTCACATTAAAGATATGTATGTCGGTTATATCATTTAAGGAGCATTGTATTAATAAAATAAAAGGTTGCCCTTTTGCAGAATAATGCACCTGATTCAGAACAGACCCAAAAATATGATTCACAGAACTGTGAGATTCAGCAGAGCACCTCCCTTTTTTACCAGCTTGTGAGGATTTCATTCTATGCCGGTAAAACCAGCACTACAATGGCTAAATTAACCCTTTTTTGTTTTTTTTATTACTGTAAAAAGAATGTGAACCCCCCACCCCAGATACCAGCATGATAATGCTTATAATTCAGAGCTCAAGAGTCAGATGGCTGGCCAGAGCCATAGCATTTACCAGACCCTATGCTGTTAGGCAAAGATCTGGTGCTCATGTCGCTGGATTGGGTCGCTTCAAAGGGGTGGGTGAACAGGGTGATGGCCTCAGGTTCCAAGGCTATTGTGTAAATACCCTGTTTTTCTCACATTGGTCCGGGCCACTATTATTGGTTCCAGCCATAAGCCAGACCACTCATCCCCCCATACTGGGCTTAGTCATGGAAAGGGAGCACTGCCTGCTGCTAAGCAAGAGGTACAGCATGGGCATTTTGGTGTAGGACAGTAGCACCATAGGATAGGTGATAAGAGGGCAGAATTATTCCCCTAACTGCACCAACAGTTATTTGGCCTAGAAAATGCCCTACCAGTGGGCACCAGGCACTCCTGCACCCCTGATGCCCAGGAGGGGATGAGGGTAATTGGGCATCGTAATTTGGGTTGCCCTGCTCTGCGAAACCCTCCAGATCACCCAGAAAAACTCACCTTCCCCAGTCTTATGGAACGTGTTTGAGCTCTAGTCCAATCAGAGACATTTTCTGTGAATATTAATAGCTCTACACCTGGCTATCAGGAGTGAAAGCGGGCGCATACCCAGATGCCGGTGCACTCCCATCCCCAGCCTATATGAATGGCTAGGAGCACAAGCTCCTCTGAACCAGAGAAGCTGCTCTATCTCCAGCTTGTTTACATCACGAGAGCTGGCCAAGTTGGGTTTTGTTTCGCCTTAATGACCTTTGCTTAATTAGTCCCTATATGTTTTTGTAGTTGAAGGCTAAGCTATTATCCAGGTTAAGACAAGTTTCCTTACATGCCATGAGATGATTCATTCTGGTGGGTTGCTACATAAAGCTGCTGAAGTTGATCTCTGTAGCCTAGACCCCAGATTGTATTTCTGAATGGCCACCTTATTTTAGGACTTAGAGATGGATCTATCTCCAGCCCTCTCGCATCAGTTGGACTATCTGTTGTGTCCTCAGGGAAAATCTAACAAAATCCTGTTTTTCTCTTCCTGGTAAACTGCCAGCCAAATAATACATTCCGTTGCAGAAATGTTACTGTTGATTCCTGCATGCTGTGCAGAGACTACAGGAGAGACAGGAGCAACCCCCTTGTTTCATAGACTGAAATATAACATTATGGCTGTACTCACGCAAATACATTTGCAGTTACAACTTTACAACTGTGTATTGTAATGCCGACTGGCTAATCTCAAAGCTGCTGGATGGCGTGCACCAGCTCCATGGCCGTGTCCCCAGTTTCCCTATCTGATTGGCTGGACACATGCCTCAGCCAAAAGATGCTGGGCATGTGGCTGGCATTGTTTACAGTGCCAGGGAAGGCAGGGCAAAGGCTAGTTTTGTGGCCATGCGGAGGAGTTTGCACAGCGGGGCGCTCCAAGGGTTGCCCAAGGGTGAATAACTGATGGTGGAGTCTTTTAGACTTTAGGCTTTTGGTCTGCTTTAAACAGTGGGGCATCCCAAATGGCCTGCCTATGATCACCAAAATTGGTCCTCTTTAATAAAGAATCTTTGCTTAAAGTGACAGTTGAACTTCTCCCACTCCTCCCCTAGCAGTAAAATCAATTATGACTCCCCTTCATCGTGCTGAGAGCCTAATCACCCATTGGGAGCAGCACTGTGCAGCACCTTCTGGCTTTCGAGCCACCACACTGACAATGACTAAATGCTTAGTCCGTAATTAGCACAATTGGCTCTACAGGCTAGTGATTGGCTGCTGAGTCACTGTTGATATGGCAGCTAATGACAACCGCCATTGGATTCAGGCGGCCGCTGATAAGCAGGTATATTTTTTTTTTTTTTAACTCAAAATCTGCCTTGATTGGGGGGGAGGCATGTTTTTTGGTTTGCTAGGCTTTACTTCCACTTTAATACCATATAAACACTTCTGTGTTGAGCTGGAAGTCCCATTAAAGATGTAATTATTTTTTGGAGTAAAAGAAGATCCCTCCTTTGAATTCAAATAATTATTTTGCATCTAAGAACATTGGCCCTTCTTTGCTCGGCTATGTGCTGAGGAAGCGAACTAACGTACAACTCATATGCGAGCGGACAATTTACATTTGAACGCAGAAGATTTGTTGGCTAATTGTTCGCGACAGGTCAATGGTAATGCGATGAATGAGATTTTTTTGTCAGCCCAAACTATACAACTATCAACCAACAAATTGTCATTCACTGATTGATTGCAGTGGATATTTCCCGCGTATTCAATTTTGCCTGATTGTGGTTGATTTTACGATTTTGCGTTGGATTCGTGGAATTGGATCATAACAGTAATAGTACAAACAATGTGTTAAGTAGAGATGAGCGAACTTTTGAAAAATTTGATTCGGCTGATTTGCCGAATTTTCCGGGAAAAATTGTTTCAGTCCGAATTTATTCGCAATGAATCGCTATTAAAAACGGCTATTTCTGGGCATCTGAGAGCCTCCATAGGGTTGCAGAACGTTTTGCTTGGCTGTAACATGCATAGGATGCATGCTGGGTTAGTGAAATACTATTGTAAAGAAGTATGACATGCAGATCAGAGGCGTCGCTATTAGATTCGCTGACGCAGAGAGGCACAATTACAGAGCCTTGAGGTGGCATCAGCCTGAAAGACACACAGTGGAGTTGGCAGCAGCATAGGGAGCCCATATATTGCAGGAAAAACACACACAGGAGTTGGCAGCAGCATAGGGAGCTCAAATATTGCCTGAAAAACACATTGGAGTTGGCAGCAGCATTAGGAACCCATATATTGCATGAAAGACACACATTGGAGTTGGCAGCAGCATTAGGAGCCCATAAAATGCCTGAAAGACACACCCAGGAGTTGGCAGCAGCAGCATAGGGAGCTCATATATTGCCTGAAAGACACACATTGGAGTTGGCAGCAGCATTAGGAGCCCATATATTGCCTGAAAAACACATTGGAGTTGGCAGCAGCATTAGGAGCCCATATATTGCCTGAAAAACACACCCTGGAGTTGGCAGCAGCAAAGGGAGCCCATATATTGACTGAAAGACACACCCTGGAGTTGGCAGCAGCAAAGGGAGCCCATATATTGCCTGAAAGACACACCCTGGAGTTGGCAGCAGCATGAAGAGAACATATACAGATTTTCGGCACATATATCTTATCCGAACAATATTAATAAAAATTAAGATTAACGTAAAGCATTTTCTCAATAATTTCTTGTGGTCTGATGCGGAGGAATGTCTGTAACTGGAGAGCAGCGCCTTAAATCTGTTTTGCACTATCCATATTTCTTTAGTGTTGGTCTGGCCCATGATCAATCTACTCTAATGCATCAGGCATTGGTGGGTGGAAATCTTGGCTGATCCATGCCCGATTCATTTCCACGCAGGCCAGTCTCTCAAAAAAGCATTTTTCAAGCGTGCTGGAGCACATTGAATTGCTCTCATCAGAGCATCACATAAGCACATCTAAGAGTTTCATCACTTTGTTCCTGTTAAAGTCTTCAGGGCCTAGTTACTACTTAGTGAAAGGCCATAGATAGTTACACACCTGCTGCTGTTATCAACAAATCCTGTTTTAAGTGTAGTGTAGCGTTTTGTCCTCCCCTCATATACGCACTAAGTATGTCAGACAGAGAAGTGCCAGGATGGGCACAGAGAAGTTGCAGAGGCCTAAATTCATCAAGCAGAGGTTGCAGCAGACTAGGGGTGAGTGGCAGCAGGAGTCTCAGTGAGAGGCCTGATCTCTCGGTATCAGCTAGCAGTCGTGTCTTGACCAGCAACCCATCTGCCGTCATCCATTGGTTAACACGATCATCCACTTCATCAAAAGTGACATCTGACACCCCCATTCAACTGTCGGTTATATCTTATGCTTTGGGTGCAGCTCCACTATTCATTGAGGACGATCTGATAATCAGAAAAATCAGCAGCTACTGCCCAGCCAAGAAGTGGAGGAGACACTCGCCGCTTCTTCCACTAGGCGGGCAAGTAGTGATGAGGAGAGTGGCGTGGGAGGTGGTGTTGCAAGCGTTTAGGCTTCTTAAGCAGACACTGTTGAGGAAGCTGAGGACATCAGTGAGTTTTGAGGGCACTTTTAAAGGCTTGGAGTGATGGAGAGTGACAGATTAGTAACATATTAGTAACATAGTAACATATTAGTAACATAGTAACATATTAGTAACATATTAGTAACATAGTAACATATTAGTAACATAGTAACATATTAGTAACATAGTAACATATTAGTAACATAGTAACATATTAGGCCTAAATTCATCAAGCAGAGGTCTCAGCAGACTAGGGGGTGAGTGGCAGCAGGAGTCTCAGTGAGAGGCCTGATCTCCCGGTATCAGCTAGCGGTCGTGTCTTGACCAGCAACCCATCTGCTGTCATCCGTTGGTTAACACGATCATCCACTTCATCACAAGTAACATCTGACACCCCCATTCAACTGTCGGTTATATGTTATGCTTTGGGTTCAGCTCCACTATTCAGCTACTCACCGATGTGGCAGTTTTTCATCAAGCATCCGCTGGAGGTTAATATGGCTATATGAAAGATGTGTAGGCAGTAGGCGAAGTGTGGCCAGGGTCCCAATGTTGGATCCACAGCCCTGCATCAACATTTGCAGCGTCACCATAAAGCGGCCTGGGAGAGTTGGCTCCAAAGTGGTGGTCCAGCCTCCTGCATTACCCAGTGGCACGCCGCTCCCTGCTCCAGCCAGCCAAGGCTCCACCACCTCCTGTGTGTCATACCCATCCTCTGTCGCTCCAGATGCTCCTCCTCCTCTTAATCCGAGTCAGTCATTCCGCCAACAATCCATTGCCAAGCCATGTCGAAGAGACAACAGTATGTGCCCACTCATCCAACGTGCAGAAGCTAAATGTGCTCCTGTATAAGTTGCTGGTGCTGCAGTCCCTCCCTTTTGAGGTGGTGGACCTTTCAGAGAGCTGATGGCTTGTGCCGAGCCGAGGTGGAGAGTCCCATGCTGTCATTTCTTTGCGAAGAAGGCAGTACCAGCCCTGTACAATTTTGTTGAACAGAAGGTGGGCCAGTCCTTTAGCCTGTCAGTGTGTACCAAAATGCACGGCAGTGCCTACATCTGGAGCTGTAACTACGGTCAGGGACAATACATATCCTTTAAGCCCCACTGGGTGATTGTGGTTCCTGCACAACCACAGCAGCAACTTGGACAGGTCCCTCCGCTGTGGCCTTCACGCTCCTAGGCCGTTGTGCCTGTGACAGTGCACTTGCACTTAGCAATGGTGTCACAGAAAAAAATGCCTAATTGTCAATTACATATTAATTGTTAACAATTATTTGAACACATTTATAATATTAACATATAATAACATATAACATAATAACAATAACACAAAATGTATCCAATATTTTTTTTGGTTAATTTTGTATTTTTTTCATTTTTTTTTTATATTTTTCTTTTTTTTAAATATATATTTTTGTATTTTTTTGTATATTTTTATATATATATATTTTTTTTCCATTGTCTTTTTTAATATTTTTAAAACATTTTTTACAAATTTTTTTGTTCATTTTTTATTTTTATTTTTTTTGTATTTTGTTTTTTCTAAATATTTTTTTTTCTGTATTTTTTTTAAATTTTTTTCAGTGCCCTTCCAGCCTACCATGTGTGCAGGACACGGTGGTTTCACACTGTTTTTCACATGGTTTGCCTTGAGCCAGGGAGTCACACATGGGAGGAACTGCTAAAAATCATAAATCTCCACCAAAACTGCAAATGGGAACCATGGTGACTGATAATGGGAAGAACATCTTGTCTGCGCTGCGACAAGGAAGCCTGAGCCATACGCCCTGTATGCCACACGTGTTTAACCTAGTTGTCAAGCATTTTCTGAAGTCTTTCCCCCATCTGCAAGACCTCCTAACAACGGGAAGGAAACTTTGCATGCACTTCAGCCACTCCTACACCACCAAGCACACCCTTCTTGAGCTACAGCGTCAGAACGGTATCCCCCAACATAGTCTGATTTGCGATGTTTCCACCCTCCATATGTTGGACCGACTATATGAACTGAGAAAAGCCATCACTGATTTCTTGATGGTCCAAGCGGATAGGGGGACTCCCCTGTGTAACTTCAATGTTAACCAGTGGCAGCTCATATGTGACACCTGTCGTTTGCTCAGGCCCTTTGAGGAAGCCAATTATTAGTCAGTGGCCAGGACTATGGGATGAACGATGTGGTTCCACTGCTTCATGTACTACAACACATGTTGGAAACCATGGCTGGTCAGGTCACTGGAGACATGGCGCCTACATTTCACAGCCACATGAAGCCTGTGGGGGCTGAAGTGGAGGAGGAGGAGGTGGGGGTGGGGCACAGCGAAGCACAGTTTAGGTTTGACAAAATGGCCATTTTATCTAGTCATCTGACAGGAGAGGAGAAGCAGGAGCAGCCAGAGGAGCTAGAGGCTTGTGAGGAAGGCGAGACAGAGGACCCAGACACACCGTGGCAGTATGCAGTGGAGATGGAGACAGGTAGTCCCTCCGAGTCACTTGCACAAATGGCACGATGCATGCTCACGTGCTTGCGTAGTGACCGCAGAATTGTCTCCATTTGTCAGCGGGATGACTTCTGGCTCTCCACCTTATTGGACCCTCGCTACCGGCACAACATGGGGGCATTTTTTTATACCCACTGAGAGGGAGGACAAACTGACCTACTTCAGAGACATTCTACTCAGTCAGTTGGCCGATGCCTATCTGCGCCATGGTCCATACTGCGATACCCAGCGGGACAGCAGCCTTCTGTAAGCAGGCAACCCCCAATCTCCACCGCCGCTTCTGCCTATAGTCAAGCCCCCGTTTACCGGGACGCTAGGTACGCCTCACCGGACACGGTTGCCCCCAGGTCTTAATAGGCGCAAAGGATGGCTGCTTACGGTGAAGGCAGATGAACCACGAGGGTATCCCGAAGCCGAGGTCGTTCACAGGTAGTCAATCCGGAGGGTGCGTCAGAGTACAGGGATGAGACAGGTGCGTAGTCAGGAGTAGCCAAAGGGTCAAGCCGGGAGGTTAGAGATCGCGGGGTATCCAGAGGGGCAGGCAGGTTCGTGGTCAGACAAAGCAGAGGTCGGTACAGGCAGCAGACAGGAATGGTAGATCAAGCCGGGTCGGAATCAGATAACAACTAACAGAATCACACCCTAATCACAAGCAACCCGCATAGTGAGGCTAATCATGAGTAGCAGAAAGACTTGGAGCAGGCCCTGAACCAGCAGGTAGTGTCATACCTTGACATGACCATGCCAATGCACCTTGAGGACCCGCTGGACTTCTGGGCAGCCAAACTTGACTTGTGGCCGCAACTGGCAGAGTTTGCCCTGGGAAAGCTGTCCTGCCCAGCTAGTAGTGTGCCATCTGAGTGGGTGTTTAGTGCGGCGGGGGCCATAGTCATGCCAAGGAGAACTCCACAAAAAATGTGGAGAGACTCACCTTTGTGAAGATGAATCAGGCATGGTTCAGCCAGGATTTCCAGCCACCAATGGCTGATCCATGGTAGTAGCTGATGCATGGTATCTCCTTATGCTGCTGCCAACTCCAGGGTTTGTCTTTCAGGCAATATATGGGCTCCCTTTGCTGCTGCCAACTCCTGGGTGTGTCTTTCAGGCAATATATGGGCTCCCTATGCTGCTGCTCCCAGCTCATATGTGTGTCTTTCAGGCAATATATGGGCTCCTAATGCTGCTGCTGCCAACTCCAATGTGAGTACTCTTAAAAGACACATGCTAGCATATTTGGGATGCCCCTCGGTTAAAGGCAATGGCTGCTGGCAATTTGACAACGTGATATTCTTTACAAATTGCAACCAGTTAATAGACAGGTACTTTTAAAATATTAATGCTAGTATTTGGGATGCCCCCCCCCCCCCCCCCAGCGAAAGGCAAATTTTGCTTAAAAAGTGACTTTGCTTACAAAATGCAACCAGTTATTAGACAGGTAGTCTTGAAATATTTATGCTAGTGTTTGGGATGTCCCCTGCTCACATACAGAGGAGGCCTCCCTTGATTGTGGTAAAGTGACATTGATTATAAAATGCAAGCAGTTATTAGACAGGTAGTCTTGAAATATTAATGCTAGTGTTTGGGATGCCCCCTCCTCACATACAGAGCAGGCCTCCCTTGATTGTGGAAAAGTGACGTTAATTATAAAATGCAAGCAGTTATTAGACAGGTAGTCTTGAAATATTTATGCTAGTGTTTGGGATGCCCCCACTCACATACAGAGGAGGCCTCCCTTGATTGTGGTAAAGTGACGTTGATTATAAAATGCAAGCAGTTATTAGACAGGTAGTCTTGAAATATTAATGCTAGTGTTTGGGATGCCCCCCTCCTCACATACAGAGCAGGCCTCCCTTGATTGTGGAAAAGTGACTTTGCTTAAAAAAAAGGCAGTTATTAGACAGGTAGTCTTGAAATATTTATGCTAGTGTTTGGGATGCCCCCTCCTCACATACAGAGGAGGCCTCCCTTGATTGTGGTAAAGTGACGTTGATTATAAAATGCAAGCAGTTATTAGACAGGTAGTCTTGAAATATTAATGCTAGTGTTTGGGATGCCCCCCTCCTCACATACAGAGCAGGCCTCCCTTGATTGTGGTAAAGTGACGTTGATTATAAAATGCAAGCAGTTATTAGACAGGTAGTCTTGAAATATTAATGCTAGTGTTTGGGATGCCCCCCTCCTCACATACAGAGCAGGCCTCTCTTGATTGTGGAAAAGTGACTTTGCTTAAAAAAAGGCAGTTATTAGACAGGTAGTCTTGAAATATTTATGCTAGTGTTTGGGATGCCCCCACTCACATACAGAGGAGGCCTCCCTTGATTGTGGAAAAGTGGCGTTAATTATAAAATGCAAGCAATTATTACACAGGTAGTCTTAAAATATTAATGCTAGCACGCTTTTTAAAGAATTACACCAGGTAAAGGAAAAGCTAAATAAGCAGGAGTTAACACTGTTAACACTAAATAGGCTTGAAAGCTAATGCAAACAGTTTAAACTGTCCCTGTCTTTATCTGTCACTGTCACAGGCTCTCTCCTTCTCTATCTGTCCCATGCTTCTTCTGTTCCATCTATCTATTTATCTATCTATCTATCTATCTATCTATCTATCTATCTATCTATCCCTCGCTCTCTCCCTGCCTGATCTGCTCTGGCCACAATACAGTGTCAGAATGATCTTCCGCAAGATGGCCGCCATTTATATGGGGCTGTGACATCATCAGTAAGCCTGTCTGCTGATAGGCAGCATGTGACACCTACCCAGCATTCCTTGCCCCATGGGACATGTCCTGACATGTGGATCCACCATTTTAGATGGACTGTATAGCAGTAAATGGAGTTTTAAGGAAGCGATTCGAGTGATCGAATTGCGGCGATATTCGGAATCGTAACGAATCGAATATTTCATGAAATTCGTAACGAATTTGGGTTCGTCAGAATCGATTCGCTCATCTCTAGTGTTAAGTAATGTGCTGCTGAAGGTAAAAAGGTTGCTAAAGTGTACTACTTCTTTTCTCTATAAATTAAATTAGGTGGCTACAGGGGTGGCACATTATTGGCACTTCAAAGAGCTTCTCCTTTCTATTACTCTAGAAATACTTATTTTTATAAAGTGTGACTAAAGCATTACATACAAGTATTTTACTGGAGCTATAGGATTAGTTTTTCATTTGGAAAACATAAAATTGCATTACTTTGTTAAAGGGTACCTTTAGAAATATATGCAGTTTTACTTTTTACTTTAGTTAAAGGGTATTTTTATTTTAATTCACTTTTAAAGAGGAATATCGGGGGGGGGGGTAAAACCTCCCCCAAACCACACCGATCTGCTGCCTCCCCTCCTGTTTGACCTTTGGGCACTATTTACTCAGCTCGCCAGAGGATACATCTTCTGGGTCCCTCGGATTCCAGGCAACCTTCTGACAGACAGAGCCAACTTGCAACCCATCATGCACTCCACGCTGCCCCGATCCTGTGTCTGTGCAGTACCCGTGAATGGGACACAATGGAGTCGCTCAAAATCCAGCGAGACTTCGCTGAGCGGAGCAGGACCTTGAAGAGCACAGCTAAAGCCGTACTGTCACTTATAGACGGCTAAGCTGGCGGGAGGTACAGGATCGGGCCCTGAAGACGCCGGATGTCCAAAAGGTAAGTAGGGCCAATGGGGGGGAATCGACCCCTTTTCATTCTTGGTCCTATCTCCCCTTTAAAGTGGACCACAACTCTCTAACCCCCACCAGAGTACCTGTGGTGATGTTGCTGACTTGAAGGCAGAATGGTTAAATAAAAACAATCGTGCCTGCTAAAGGGAAGCCATGAGATAAATCTATGGGTCAGAAAAACACTGAAAGCCCCAGGACAGGTATGTTTCTTGTGGGAACCCAGAGGTTTCACACAGTGGGGCATCTTAAATCAAGAAATAGGAAAGTCCAGTGGTAGCCCTAGAGAGTTTTGATCTAAAACTCACTATATGGCTAAAGCTAAAGAGTTGAGAAAAACTCTCATGGCAGTAAAAAAGCCTGAGAATTTTACTGTTAGTGAATCACCAGAAAGTAAGACAATGGAAGTCAATGGTACTTTTTTACTCCTGAAAAAAGTATTGAACTTTCATTGACTTTCATTGTCTTCTGATCTGTTGATTCACTAACAGTGAAATTCTCAGGCTCTTTGTCTCATAATTTATTTTTTTACTACCATGAGAGTTTTTTAAACTTTTTGTGAATCTATGAGGCCGATTCATTAATAGCGGCAGGTAGCGACAGTTGAGCGACTGTAGCGGTATTTTCAGAGTGCCCGCTAGTAGTCGCTGTGCTTGGCCGTTGTTCGGTAGTTGATAGCGACTCAGTCGGTTTGCCGTAATGTTGAATTTTGGGTGAGGAGTCGCTATTTGACAGGTTCCGCGCTGTATGGGAGCGCATGATAGCGACTGGCCCTAGCGAATGGCTCCCACCATATTCATTAAAAAATCACGCTAAAAAAATTCTCGCGCTGTAAAATGCATGTTTAAACCCCAGAGCGCTGGAGGCAATGGGTTAAAAGTAGTTTTTTAACCCCCAAACCACCATATTTTTGGAAACCAAAAAAAAAAGTTTTAAAAATAATTTAGTAATATGAATACATTAATATCAGACCTGTAATATCAATTTTGTACAATTCTAAAATGGCAGAAGTGGTCACAGAATTTTTCACAATTGTTCCATTGAAATGCATTGGGGCGCACCAGGTAGCGAGAGGTCATACCTGTCGCTGTTCAAGGTCGGACGCTGGCGCTGTGGGCTGAGGCTGGAATAATGATGAATGAGTCGCTATATGGCGCTATCCCCATCGCTAAGCAGGATTGGCTTGATAAATGTGTGATTGTGGTGGGGAGCCGGCGTTCTCGTGGCAGGGCCCGTCATTACCGGCCGCTCACCAGTCGCTACCTGTCGCTATTCCTTCATAAATAAGGGCCTAAGTCTTTTTGTGAAACCTATGTGTTAAAATTTTTTTTTTTATCCTTAACCCACATCCAGACATTAACACGTCTGTGTTTTACACAGCAGCAGAGCAGCTATTTTTACTTTTTTTTTATTTTTACTATAAAGTAGAAGACAGTGTTGTCTGTGGTGAATTTTCTTTGCATGCAGCAGGAGCAGTAAAACACTGCTACTTGCTCACTTCAGTAAATCTTATAATGATGTGCTTGGGATGAGATCTCCCACCTATCATTTCCAAGGGATGCAAAAAAACATGTGGGTAACTCAATCCCACACTGTCCACAACAGGATGAATTCAAATGCAACTACAGACAAATGAAACCAATCACACACACACAGAGGGACAGGTTGATTAAGTGCAATGAAAAGAAAACTGAAGCAAAACTAGGTCAGTTGGCAAAAACATACTGGTCACATTCCAGGATTCCATTAAACAATGGGCAGGCTGATTCATTAATAACACCAGGTATCGGCAGATGCACGCCTGTACAGCGACGCTTAGAGCGATCACTAGTAGTCGCTGTAAGCTGCTATCGGGCGCTGTAACAGAGTGCCTCAGTCACTCTAGTAACCTGGCTGTCATTGATGAATGAGATGTATGTTGGTCGCTGTAACAACAGAATTTCGCTGCGGGGAGGAAAGTTAGCGACTGCTCAGAGCGACCGACTCTCAGCGACTCACACCATTTTCATAAAAAAAACCCACACACAGCGTCGGCACTCTGGAGCTGGTCGCTTTAGCATAGAGCGGCAGACGCTGTGTGATCAAAGAATTAGAACACATATCCACCAGTAACAAAGCGAAAACACATGGAATTACATTTAATGCCAGACCTGTAATGACAATATATAAAAAATCAAAAATGTTTTCAAAAATGACTTTTCTAGGCTAGGAGAGGTCACACAATTATTTGAGAGAAAAAAAAATTATTAAAACAAAAAAAACATGTTTAAACATAAGAAAAGGAACGTCCATTGAAATTTATGGGAGAGGAACAGGTAGCGAAAGGTCTTACCTGGCACTCTGGAAACTAGAGGTAGAGCTCCGGGGCTATACACTGAGCCGCCTGTGAAGAATCGCACGCTACATGGCGCTGTTCCAGAGCTTCATGAATAAACCCCGAAACCTGATTGATTACTTTAAGTAACTGTTTCAGTTTCAGTCCCATTTTCCTTTCCAGTTTTTGTCCCTTTCTAGCTGTTTTTTACTGATCTGATTGTATGATGACAGTGATAACTAAATCAAAGGTAGAGCTTGCTTTAGTGGAGCACTGTAACTATAGGCAGAGTCCCCAGGTATTGGGATATTTGGAAAATAAAAGCTGAACAGCAACTGAAATTGGAATTCCATTACAGTCACTTTCTAATATGCTATTGATGTAGTACACAAGTTAAATCTTTTGAAAATATTCAGGTGCACAAACATACATTTTTAAAAATCATTTTGTGCCCCAAAAACTCACGGCAGGACAGTCCTAACTGTTCATGCTGCCCGAAAGCAAAGATCAGTTTTAAGAATCATTCTGCCAAACTCTTGTTATTCTTCCTTGTTCCCAAATTAGTATAGATGTGAAGAGGTTCTAAGCTAAATATAGGCTACCCTATATACTAGATTTGATCACATCTCTTGGCTTTTCAAATCTTCTAATGCCTTTGTTGGGGGCAGAAAAGCAGAAGATAAGACAGTTTTGGGTTCTCTCAGATATGCTAGTTGCTGGTCTGTTGATTGTTTAAGCCGCTGGCATAGCCTGGGGATGCCATGCGCACCGCAGAGGGAAGTGTCTTAATTGTAATGAGGAGTTACGTTTTATTTTACTTAACTGTTTTACACTACTTGTGAATTGGTAAGGGGGCCCAAGGACCAGTTCAAGGGGTAGGAGGGTAAGCCAAACACCTTCCTGGAATTTGGCAAATGACTTGCCAATGCCCCACCCAATTACCCACAGTCACTTCTGCACCCCAAGCTCTGGGGTGTGAAAGAGCTTGGTGCTCACCTGCATGGGCCTGAAGTACCCCTAATAAAGCAATAGACTTGTTGGCATGCTGACATATGGGGCATACAGGGCTGGTATACTACAAGGACTGGAGACCTCTCAGCCCTGAGAAAACCATCCCCTATGTTTGGCATGCAGGCTAGTAACCCCAGAAAGGGCACTGTTTGTCAAAAAGCAATAAAAAGGTAAATAGAGGAAGCCACTCGAGATTCAGTCCTCAGTATTTTGTGTTTCATCTCCAGGAAATTGTTGGGATAACTGTCGTCCATTTTATTTTTTTAATTATCTATGTTTAAACCCCAGGAGATCCTGGTGAGGTGCTTGCTGACCCCGGGCTTTACACTTACAGAGTACCTGTGGCTTTGATGGGTATGCTGGAGCAGCACCATCATTCGGACATCTGCTTGGCATTTTAGTCCCACAGCAGAGTGGACGGCAGGAGTCAGCGGGTTTCGCCAAGAGTCCTCTTCCCATACAGCGTAACCAGCAGACAACCCCTTCTCGGATGCCTCATCGGAAAATACTGGTGAGATGTATTTATTCCATTTTTTATTGACTCACTTTTTGTTTAGTATAATTCTTCCTGGGGCTGACTGTGTCTTGTTCAGGACAGGAAGAAAGACAAAAAGGGAAATCTAAAGCTAAATCAGGGTCTGTATTAACTGCCCCACATGCTAACCTAACCTGACTAATGGAATATATCATGCTGTCAGCTGTGCTTGGAACATAGAATGGGGCAGGAAGCTGCTACATTAAGGAAGGAAATGTCTCCACTCTGCAAGTCTGTCACAGTGCGGTCGAGACTTCTCTATCTACCCACAGGGCTCTGCCGCCTCAGAACCCTCAGATGTCTCTGGCTGGCCCCAGCCAGTCATCTCTGACAGCAACCTCAGAACCCTCCCCTGAAGAAATCATAGAAAGCAAATGGAAGGTCTAATCTGACCACCTTAAACCGGACCAACACCCTTTTTTTCATTAACGGCTGTTGGTCCCGTTGACAGCTAATCAAAATAAGCTTGGGGGCGAATCCAGAATGCTGGAGTCCCCCCTGCACATAACCCCCCAGAACGCCCCTAATCCTCACCTTTGGTACGAGCCAGTGCCTGAAAATTGCATCGGGATTACTGCAGTGGGGTTAACCCCTACCTGGACAATCTTCTGTTGTCAGCCAGTTCAGAAAATGTGGCTCAGAGCTTGACAGTCTGGGCTGAATTATAAACAGAGAAAAATCCTTCTTCACTCTATTAAGGATATTTTTTGGGAACATCTTGGAGAGTACTAAGCAAAATATATTTCTGCTTCCAGAGAAACAGGAGAAGCTGGTCACTGCCAAATGCTTTCTGGCAAGCACGGAGATGGTTTCTCTAAGAGAATTCATGAGTGCTGGGTCTCATAACCCCCACCATTTCTTCAATTGCTTGGGCTCAGCTGCATTCCAGGCAGTGGCAGGCCCTTCTGCTGGAGGTATGGGACCACTCCACAGACTCTGTAGACAGCACGGTAGCAGAATCCTGATGGATCTAGAATGGTGCTACGTTTGGCACTTCCCTTAACTGTTTCTGTTTTTGAATTAAGGAAGAATGGCTTAGATATCAAGGATACGGATTCAGATTATGATTTTCTTCTGAAAAAGTGGGTGTGGCCCTTGGATCTGTGATGCTGCATAATAATCAGCTCTATGCACTGACAGCACTGACAGCAATATGATAATTCTGGAGGAGGAGGATGGGGAGGGAGGAAGGAGACCAGCAATCCTGTCCCGCTCTGCTGAGCTGATTTGGGGACGGTATGAAAAAAAGAATGCTATTTTCTGAACCTGTAAACCCTGATAACTCGGCCATTTCTGCTTCAAATTAAAAGCGGAAATAGTTTAGGACAGTGCAAAATGCAAAATGTAGCTTGACGCAATGGTGTATCAATTACCTTTGCCTGCAGTATCACTTTAAGTTCAGAAACCTTGACCTCCAGAAGTAAGGAACAAGTCCTCCAACTTCAGGGAACTAATGGCAATAGAAAGAGCACAAACTAGCTTCAGCCATCTCTTAAAGTGCAAAGATGTACAGGTCTATTCGGACAACATCTCAGCAGTGGCGTTCATCAATCACAAGGTTGCTAAGCCTACAGAGAATGGCTTACTCCTTCCTAATACCCCTTGAGGATCAGGTCAACTCTATTTCTGCGGTTCATCTAAAAGGAACCCTCAATGGAATAGCAGACTTCCTGAGCAGAACTACTCTGGTGCAGGGGGAATGGGTTCTGAACCAGCTGATATTTCTTCAAATTGTGGCAAGATGGGGTCTTCCTCAGGTAGACCTACTTGCCACAGGAGAAAACAGAAAAGTCCTTTGTTTTTTCTCACTAAAGAAGGGAGACTGAGCCCTGGGGATAGATGCCTTAGCCCATCAAGCACTACCATCTACAATACACTTTTCCCCCGTTCTGGCTAATCCCCAAGGGGATAAGGGAAGGTTCCATCCTCAGAAGTCTGTTGAACCTACTTTCCCAGGGTCCAGCTTATTACAAGAAACCAGAAAGTTTGAGACTGTCGGCCTGGATCCTGAATGGGAGATCTTGATAGCTAAAGGTGTGTCCCATAGGGTTACAGAAACTCTAAAATTATAAAATTGACCATTATAAAGATTTATTTAAAGATCTGGAAAAGATGATCTTCTTTCTGCTCTGTTAACAGTCTGAAGAAAGAACTCACTCACACAAAGTCTTGGAATTTTTACCGGAGGGTTTTGAGTTGGGGCTAGCAGTAAGTACTCTTTTAAAACACAGGCCATGGTCCTATCTGTCTTCTTCGATTAAAACCTCAGAAGTGAAGGTTTAATCAAACCTCCATGTAAGCCTCTTTCTGTGGTTTTATATAAGCTTTTAAGAAATGTAACCTTCTGCACACTCATACTATTGGAAAACCTAGCTAACACTTGTTAAGAACATGGACTGTTAGTTAACATAGATTGCAATGAATGTAAAAGCGAGGTAGCCACGACAAGGCCGTCTAATTTAT
Organism: Gastrophryne carolinensis; assembly: GCA_027917425.1. Taxonomy (NCBI): domain Eukaryota; kingdom Metazoa; phylum Chordata; class Amphibia; order Anura; family Microhylidae; genus Gastrophryne; species Gastrophryne carolinensis. Next base: position 136,100,438 of record CM051239.1, read on the forward strand.
ACCCTGTCCCTAACATTACAACATAAGTCTAAAAGTTTGTGCAGACATTGCTACTTCTTTACTTGTGTGTGCACAAACAATGCAACACATGAACCAGCCTGTCTAAAGACATTGCAATAACTTAACTTGCTTGCACACACACACAATGAAAAATGCTTTACTTCCCTGCACAGTTCAAAAAGGGGTTTTAGGTAGAGACCAATTGGACTTCCTGTTACATTGGGAGAGCTACAATCCAGCAGACCTGGCCACTGACCTGCAAATGCAACAGCAGAAAGGAAGGTAGGATGTGCTCAACCAGTCAATATATAGCAGTCAAGAGGTGCTAGAGGGGTGTGACCACACACTATAGGCAAAAAGAAATGTAACCCTCTGCACACATAGCACATACTATTGGAAAACCTAGCTAACACATAGATTGCAATGAATGTAAAAGCAAGGTAGCCACCGTCCAATTTATACTAAGTCTAACATTACTAAGTATAAAAGTTTGTGCAGACAGTGTGTGGACACACCCCTCTAGCATCTCTTGACTGCTATATATTGACTGGATGAGCACATTCTACCTTCCTTTCTGCTGTTGCATTTGCAGGTGAGTTTTTATGGCATTTGGCTGGACTGCACGCAGTCTGCTTTTAAAACAAAATGTACTTTGTATCCTTATTATCTTTAGTGATGCAGGGTACAACCCCAATAAACTCTCTTTCCAGATAAATTATTATGTGGAATACACGCCTGGACAAAGGTAGTACCTTCATAACCAGCTGCAGATTCTCTTGTGCAGTTCAGGTTGTATTATCCCTATGTGGATACTTGGGCCTTAGCTGCCTCCCAAATCCCAGGGCAGTTGACTGGCAATCTCCTTCCTTTAGTAACCACTCTGGCCTGTTTTTACTTTTTTGCTCCTATTTTACAAATTAGATAATGAGCATAGATCAAGGTATGTATCCTTTGAGTCACATGTTCCTATTCTTGTTAATGCCATCCTGAGTTTTTCTGGCTAACTAATTCCTGTCTAGTTCCTATAAATCTCCCAATTTAGCTGACCATGACTAAGAGAACTTAACCTTCCTAAACTTAACAGTTAATAAATTGCCACCCTGTCTAATACACTAAACGTATGTCCCACATGCACACAACATCACTTCTCCACCCCCAGATTCATAATTATAAGTTAAATAATGCAAAGACGAAATGTGCAGTACGTCCACCTAAACCTACAATAACCAGGCTAAGGATGCTACATATACCCAGCCTAGACGCACAATTAATAGGCAAAGTATGTAGTACCACCCAGACTGACAGATATTTGACAGAGGAAGCAGCATTCCCTTTAAAGAACTTCTTAGACTCCAAGATGGTTAAAGTGGACCAATTACGCTACTTGCCAGCCCTGGGGTCTGAAAGTGTCCAGGGCCAGACGATTATCTACTCCTGGGGCATCCTAATTCATGGACCTTCCCTTTGAAGTACTTATCAGACTCTGAGCCATGGAGCTCCCAGGTTCAACCCTCAAGTGAAATTGAGGATAAGCTGCAACATTTGACCAAGGTCTGATTAATGCTGCCTCTCTATAGAAAGACAAAATGTCAGCATGGGGCAGGTGTAGTGTAGGTGCAAATAAAGTGGGACAGGAGGAAATCCTGCAAATGCTTGCTATATACCCCAAAGAGCTGCCCCGAGATTCCATCCTGGTTAATCCTCTATTATGAACCTATGGAAAATGTAACACACAGGTGACTGGAGGCAGCTATATTTGCTCATGTCAATGCCTATTCTAAAGTTAATCTAGAATTCCCCTTGCCGCTAACTGTCCTTCACTTGCCTACAGGCAGTTTGTGGAAAATTCTTATGGTACATTAGCAATAATGTATTACTTATTTCATATAAGTGGATATGTTCAGTGCTGTACACCCCCATCAAATTGACTATTCAGGGAAATTAAGGAAAGCAACAAACTGTAGTTCCTGTCCTGCCTGCTTGCAGCAGCTCAGTCACCCATGTAAGAGCCTTAGTTTGCTAATATGAAAACATCCTCAATCATGTGCAGGACAATTTCCTATATGTGTAAGAAATTCCATACATATACATTCATTTAGTAAAGGAGACATTTGTTCCCACTCAGAAAAGTGAGCATGCATATGCATGAAGACCAAGGTTCCTTTTGAGATCTATCTACATTCTTAACTAGCTGGAAGTGAATATTGTATTACTGGTCTTCCCCAAACAGAACACCCAAAGATACGCTTAACTTAAAGTGAACCAAAACCACTGCCCCCCCCCCCCCCCCCCCGGCGCACCCTATTTTCACCTGATCTACATGCACCCACTGCACAGACTTGGCTCTCCTCCAATCAGCTTCTTCGTCCGTACATATTAATGTGCAACTGGAGAAGCTAAATGGAAGCCTAGCCTAAATGGAAGCCTAGCCACTCTGCACCCCCTGCATCTCTCCTGTGTGCAGCCACGTTAGCCATTTCGTTAAAATGGCTGTGTCCAGGCAGAACCTGAGAAAAATGCAAGGGATGCACTGCCGGTCATGTGTGCGTCGTTAGCCTCCGACATGCTGCCCTCATCACCCAGAGCGTGTCCTGGCATTTGCTGATCTCTTTTCACCCCCCCCTCTGTTCAATGCCCCCCAAGTCTTCAATTCAAAACATAGTTTTATGGTGTTATTCTGGTTTAATAGCTTCTATTACAGCAATTATCTTTTCAAAATATTTTTGAATGGCATCATCCAATCGACAGAAAAAGACAGTGTTGGACTGGAGTACCCTCATTCTGGGGGACCATATTAAGCTATATAGAAATATTGCAAGACCCTTCTTAATCATGTAGTTGTACAACATACAGTGTGAGGTTTATTAATGAAATACTATTAAGTACATAACAAAGGTAAACAAAGACAAAACAGAGACCGCTCCCGCTATTCTCTATAAGAGTGTGCACAGTCAAAGGATGGAGGCACATATGTGCACTACTATATAACAAGACAAAACTGAGAGTCCCACACTCCCTAATCCATCCCCTGTAGTGAATTGCACCACTCAGATTATAGTTGCAAATTATTGCTTCTTTATTCAAAACATTTTTTTTACTATGTACACACATATTAAAAAGTTAATTCAAATACATATATATACAATACCCCGAAGGAAGGGGGGGGGGGAGGGGGAGAGAAAATATTGAAAGCCTTGCCCTGGAGAAGTGACGTGGGACGTCACACAACGCGTCGCCTGGGAGAGGAGGGGGTGTGCTGGCTGGTCACTTGAACTATGTGAGTTATTGTGTAATATATATGTGTCTGCTTTTATCTCCCCATGGCTGTCCTTATGATAGATGTGTGTAGGTTGGTTTAACACATGGCACATAGCACTTTATGTATATAAAATATTTTTTGCACGTTCTTTTTATATTAATAATATTTGGATTTCATGATTTAGTCACGTTTAGATAGGCAGTGTAGGGAGTTAGAGCAGTAGCAGATTTATAGATATATTTAATTGATTATTACAGCCTCTAAGCATTTACATCTGGACACCCTGTATAGTGTTGTCCTGCCCCCCTCCATCCATATTTTCTCTCCCCCTTCCCCCCCCCTTCCTTCGGGGTATTGTATATATATATATGTATTTTAATTAACTTTTTAATATGTGTGTACATAGTAAAAAAATGTTTTGAATAAAGAAGCAATAATTTGCAACTATAATCTGAGGGGTGCCATTCACTACAGGGGATGGATTAGGGAGTGTGGAACTCTCAGTTTTGTCTTGTTACATAACAAAGGTAACATTAAATAGATAGCAAACTCACAAAACACTGAGTCTTGGACCTACTGCCATGTCACGCCTTGGGTCTGTGGCTAAGACCTACTGGAGGCCTCTGCTGGCAAGTCCAACACTGGTCTGAAAAATAATATCTAAGAATTACTGAGAGTAATGAGACTTAAGGGGGTTGTGAACCCACAGGCAATGATAAAGCAGCTAACAGCTCATCTAATACCTGTCTCATGTGCCTCTCCTCCATTTCCTGGAGTGCAGGGTAGAAGCCGTGACTCCAAAGTCTGCCCTCGATTCATTCCTCCAGGACCTCCCCAAAAGGTGGTCCAACAACTATTCTGACCTCTGGCTGCCCTAAGCATGAGCAAGCAAGGCAAGTCACAGCGATCCCACAGCTTTTCTGACCACAGCAGAGCATTCTCAAAACTCATAAAGCTGCGTTAGGACATGCCCTTACCAGCTCAGCCACGGCCCAGGAATTGGAGTGAAGAAAGCAGCTTTACTTAGGCCCTTATTTATGAAGGAATAGCGACAGGTAGCGACTGGTGAGCGGCCGGTAATGACGGGCCCCGCCACGAGAACGCCGGCTCCCCACCACAATCACACATTTATCAATCCAATCCTGCTTAGTGACTGAGACTCATTCATCATTATTCCAGCCTCAGCCCACAGCGCCAGCGTCCGACCTTGAACAGCGACAGGTATGACCTCTCGCTACCTGGCGCTCTCCAATGCATTTCAATGGAACAATCTTTAAATATTCAAAATTAATTGTTATGAATTTTTTTTTTTTTTAAATGTGAAAAATTCTGTGACCACTTCTGCCATTTTTTAAGGTAAAAATAAAAAAAAATGTACAGAATTGATATTACAGGTCTGATATTAATGTATTCATATTTCCAAATTATTTAAAAAAACTAGTTTTTTTTGGTTTCCAAAAATATGGTTGTTTGGGGGTTAAAAAACTACTTTTAACCCATCGCCGCCAGCGCTCTGGGGTTTAAACATGCATTTCACAGCGCGAGAATTTTTTGAGCGTGATTTTTTAATGAATATGGTGGGAGCCGGTCGCTAGGGCCAGTCGCTATCATGCGCTCCCATACAGCGCGGAACCGGTCAAATAGCGACTCCTCACCCAATATTCAACATTACGGCAAACCGACTGAGTCGCTATCAACTACCGAACATCGGCCAAGCACAGCGACTACTAGCGGGCGCTCTGAAAATGCCGCTACAGTCGCTCAACTGTCGCTACCTGCCGCTATTAATGAATCGGCCTCTTACAATACATAAGATATTTTCAAATAAGCAGAGATTGTGAGATGCTTATTTTACATTGTTCCCAAGGGGGATGAAGAGGGGGTGGAGTTTGTGTGTGCCTGGAGAGGGGCTTTAAAACAAATCTATACTTGATAACACTGTAACATTATATTTTGAGACTTTTTCTATTGGTAATCACTGTTGGATATTTCAGAAAGTAATTCAGACATTTTTGAGCTTTGATGGTTATGTATTTTATTGTTAGATTTACTCTTTTTGAAAAAGTGAAGCTCCTTGCCCAAATGTTAAAAATGTTCCAGACCACATTTAACAGATTAAGTTTATAACATACATTTGTTGTCCATTTCTACAGACCACCCAGAAAGGACACATACTACGGCGTGTTATTTTCAATTTATGCTGTACAGTTTGGATTTTTGTTGCAGGACTTTGGTGGTTAGTTTGCCAAAGGTTAGACCTCTGGATAACAAACTTTAAGGGGGAAACTCGTTTTAATGAACACAAAGCTGAGCTCTGCAGATGTTGATAGAGTAGTGCAAGGTTTCAGCATAGCGGGAAAGTTCTACAGTGCTCACAATATTAATTATTTTATTTCCCTTGCAAAGCTAGAGGTGTCATTAACATGTGCAGACGTACAATGTTTATAAATGTGACTACACAATGTCTAGTTGGCTGGGAGTCACTGGGACACTGTATGTAACTAAGCTCTATTTGAACTCTAAAAAGAACATAGCGAAAGGAAAAATAACTTCTTGAAGAAAAGTATTCATAACGATAAAAGTCTGTTCAGCATCTTGGAAAGTATCAAAAACTCAAGCCTACCAAAAGTGTTTTTGTCATGCTATGCACAATGCATGATTTATATTTATACAAAAGAGAGGAATTCTCTTCTGATTTCCTGTGCCTATATAAAATCCATACCTCAACCAGAACTTTTTGTCAGTATTGGACACAGTAAGGGTAATCAGAACCATAATTCTTTCTGCTCTGCAGCATTATCTGTATTTTAGTTTGGAGTGACCTAGACTTTATCTAACAGAATATTACTGGTTTTAGTTAAAGTTACTGACATGGAAACGCCATATTTTGTGACAGTTGAATGCAACCCATACATTTTTTGGTGAATGTACCTTGTTTCCCTGAAGATAAGACAAAAGATCCAAAATATGCATAAGGTCTTATTTTCAGAGGATGTCTTATTTTACATACGTGCTGTCAGATTTCATGGCGTTTCCAGCTGCTATCTTCTGCATTCCACTGCACTGCAAATGTAGCGGTTGTCTCTCTCTTTGGGACCAGAATCAGCCACAATGCTCTATTTTACATACACTCAGGAGTGGGTATACCCGATCTTCGGCAGTCAAGGATCATATGATCATAATGCGTTCTCGCCATGCATATTACTGCTTGGGACATCCCATACTTACTGAATAATGAACACAGTTCTACGTCCTCCACATTCCCTGAAGAATAAATTGTTTTAGTACCCATCATAAAGGGCATGAGATGGATGCAGCGCCTTCCCTTTTACCATCTTGACTGCCTCAGACAGGATTCTTTCAGTTACTATATTGGTTTCCATGGTTATTATCCTCTGTTTCTACTGCTTACAAACTAGCTGGTTGCCGGGGAAGTTATAGGCCCTTATTTAACAAGGGATAGCGACAGGTAGCGACTGGTGAGCGGCCGCTAATGATGGGCTCCGCCACGAGAACGCCGGCTCCCCACCACAATCACACATTTATCAAGGCAATCCTGCTTAGCGACTGAGATAGCGCCATATAGCCACTCATTCATCATTATTCCAGCCTCAGCCCACAGCGACAGGTATGACCTCTCGCTACCTGGCGCTCTCCAATGCATTTCAATGGAACAATCTTTAAATATTCATAATTAATTGTTATTAATTTCTTTTTTTTTTTTTTTAATGTGAAAAATTCTGTGACCACTTCTGCCATTTTAAATAATTTTTTAAGGTAAAAAAAAAGAATTGATATTACAGGTCTGATATTAATGTATTCATATTACAAAATTATTTAAAAAACTTTTTTGGGGTTTCCAAAAATATGGTTGTTTGGGGGTTAAACTTTTAACCCATCGCCGCCAGTGCTCTGGGGTTTAAACATGCATTGTACAGCGCGAGAATTTTTTGAGGGTGATTTGTTAATGAATATGGTGGGAGCCGGTCGCTATGGCCAGTCGCTATCATGCGCTCCCATACAGCGCGGAACCTGTCGAATAGCGACTCCCCACCCAATATTCAACATTACGGCAAACCGACTGAGTCGCTATCAACTGCCGAACAACGGCCAAGCACAGCGACTACTAGCGGGCGCTCTGAAAATGCCGCTACAGTCGCTCAACTGTCGCTACCTGCCGCTGTTAATGAATGCTTTCTGCAGCTGGAACTGGGGTTTAGTCAGAGTGGAGGGAATTATAAACAGTTCAAAATATCCATCAATTTTGGCACAAAACTATCAGGCCTCCAGCTGAAGAAGAAAAGGAAATTCACATTTAAGCATGACAATGACCCAAATTATGCCTCCACATTTACAAAAAAAATGGCTTCAGCAGAAGAAGATCAGTGTCTAGAAAAGGCTCAGCCAGGGTCCGGACTGGAAAGAATGAATCCATTTGAAATGATGTGGGCTGACCTGGAAGAATGCTGGACCCTTGCTATCAAACAAATTTGGAACACATTTGCAATGAAGAGTGGGCAAGATGTGCCATGCTAGACTCCTACCCAAAAAGACTGAAAGCTGTCATACATTCAAATGGAAATTCAACAAAGTATTAGTTTTAAGGGTTGAATATTATGTAGCTACATTGTTTTAGGTACTGTTTTTTCAATTGAAGTTTACAGATTATATATTTTTAACAAAAAAGCAGAAGAAATCATATTTCATACAACATCACAAAATACAATTATAGAAGTAAAGCTTACTACCTTTAGAAAAAAATATTTTCATTTGTTTCTGTGGTAGTGGAAAAAGTAATGTCTGCTCAGTTGTGGTTTATTTTTCCACAAGTGCTGTAATCTGAGCCATCGGAGGCAGAGAGGCAAAATTACAGAACAAATATAGTATGAAACGAATTACATTTTGCTTTAAATCTAACCCCAACTTTTTGAAAACATACTGACAACCTTCCACGTGAAAGAATGAAAATGTAACTTGCACAGAATGAATGCTATTTAATATAGGGCTTTATTGAAAGGCATTCTTGTTCTCACAGAGGGGCACATTCCTATTTAAAAAGGACCTTGAATATTCTTTTTCTAATAGCTTCCATTTTTTATAACCTTGCAGAATGAACATACGGTAATCATTACACTGCCATATACAGTGTTAGAACACATTATTTATGTTTTAAACTACCACTGTGGTGGAAGACTTTTCAAAGTTTTTTAAATAAGCAGCTGGGAAAAAAATGCTCATTTATGCCAGTGCTACACTGATCAGACATTCCATCATCACTAGCTAACAGGAAATAGGCGTACAGTTGAGGTTCTGGTCCACTCCTCAGCCAAACTGACTGCCCACTTGGCTTAAGTGTATGTTGCTGTCCGTTTGACTGCCTGCATGTCACCAAAGTGTAGGTGGCCTCTGATATTCTGCAGCAAACATAGAATAGACCAATCACTAGGATTTCTACTATCCTTGTGATTGGTTCTTGCTTTAGGGCCATCCCAAGTTGGGTTGCCCTACTGTGTGAAACACCACAGTTCACCCAATCCACTCACCTTTTCACCATTCCTATGACACATGCATAGACACTTGTCCAATCAGCCATTGTTTTGTACTCAGCATAGGGAACGTGGTTGGCTGCATCCACAGCTCCCCTGTGAAGTGCGCTCTCCTGCGTGCCTCGGAGGTGATTGCTGCACTTTAAGAGGGAATCCCTATCCTGTCCTAAAGATCTGCTTTTTACACTTTTAAAATGCCTGGTGGGACACCCCCTCTATGTTTCCACTGCACCCATGCAGCACAAGTGACTGTCAGCAACCATTGCGAATTGCCAGCTGTAGTTGTTTTATCTCTGAATCAATACATGTAATGAAGATAGTGTCAGAACCCCGGGTTTGGCTGATGCCCGGCTGGTGGCTGGGGTCTATTACCCCATCTGCGGTATCGGTAGCCACCAGCGGGTGTCAGCAGAGCTCTGGCTGCTCACCCAATCTGCAGATCCACCTGCCACCAGCGGGTGTCAGCAGAGCTCTGGCTGACACCCGCTGGTGGCTACCGATACCGCAGATGGGGTAATAGACCCCAGCCACCAGCCGGGCATCAGCCAAACCTGGGGTTCTGACATTAAAAACCTAATAACAAAAAACAGATACCCTAAGGTGCTGGAGCACTCACCCAAGGGCCTATGACAGATGCCGGCAGTCTCCAGACTCCGGTAGGAACGGGTACAGACTTAATTTCAGAACTCCAGACACAAGTAACCAAACAAACAAAATCCTGCTGCACCAGGTGGAGGGCCGATCTTACTTAAATAGCTCCACACACCAGGTGCAGCAGATGATGGGGAGAGAGCATCCAGGGCTCTGCTGACACCCGCTGGTGGCTGATGGGACTGCACATGGGGTGTGCAGCCAGAGCTCTGCTGACACCCGCTGGTGGCAGGTGGATCTGCAGATTGGGTGAGCAGCCAGAGCTCTGCTGACACCCGCTGGTGGCTACCGATACCGCAGATGGGGTAATAGACCCCAGCCACCAGCCGGGCATCAGCCAAACCCGGGGGTTCTGACAGATAGTTAATATAGGGGGAGTAAGTGATGGTTGGACCATGAGGCCGTTTGCTTGAACTCTCCCTTACCTAACCATCCCTGGAACGCTTAGGTACCTAGAGGAGTAGAATATGACGATCCCATGGTGTATCCTATCCTGTGTTTTTTGGTTGGAAATCCCTAACGCCCAATTAGCATGAACGCAGCTAATCTTAAAAACTGGGGCAAAACATCTGATTTATGAGCAATGCACCTAATACAACGTAAGTGATGGGTTACACTAGCAGCTCGTAGCAGACAATTTGACAACACAGTATTAGACAAATGGACACTGATACACCTTCAATACTTTCTCACAAAGATCGCATTAAAAAGGGCCAAAGAAATTGCCAAGGAGAATCCAAGGGGCATCTTATATATACTTTATAGACTCCTGATTGATGTAGAAGATACTAAGCTCAAACATTGCTGTGCACAGGAAAGACATTTATGCAGATAGAGATAGAGAGTCAAAAATTTATACTTTCACATAAATCTTTTTTAGCCACCAAAACCCAAGAAACAGGCTTCAAAATATTATCAAGGTGGAATTATACCCCAGCCAGATGGATTTCCCCAATCCATAGCAGCCTACTGGCGGTGACTTCTATCATATATTCTGGGGCTGCTTTGCAATTTCAGCATTTTAGATGGACAGTCATGAGGGAGCTAGAGGGACGGGAGGAGACACTAGATCTGCCGCCAGTGCTCCTTAATCACAGCAATATCCCCATGGGTAGTTATAAGAAATCTCTAAAGATCCATTGAATAAATGGGTCTTGTTCAGTAATACCGAGATATTGGAAGAGAAGGGAAGCCTCTTTGGTGTTACACCGAATTAGAGAGTTAGAACAGATTAAGATAATGGCGAAACTGACACTCCAGCTGAAGGGGAAAACACAGGAATACTGGACCACTTGGCTTCTATGGTTGACGTTTCAGGAAACACCAGACTATTCTCAGTATGCTGATATGACTCTGTGAGTTCTCAGCTGGTTTGGCAGGCCTGAATTTTCCTAATTCTCGTTGCCTTATTTTCCCCCCACCCTTCCCCCGTATCAGCATTACCCAGTTATCTCTGTACTAAATTTTCTCTGCCCCTTTTTCTTAATTTTTCTCCTTCTTTCATTTCTGTTCTCTTCTTCTTCACATCTCTATTTAATTTTATAACTTAGCGCCTTATTAAGTCTGTTTTTATATACTGTGAACACAGCATACAGAATATCTGGGATGTGATGGTAACGGGGGGCCCCTACTAATATATAAGAGTAGACCATTCTGGCAAAGAGTGTTGAGTTGAAGCGTTATATACATGAGGTATACAGTATTCCTTTGAGGTTAAATCCACAATGCACATACAGTAGTAAGGAAGTATAATGTTGAAACATAGTTTAATATTTTGTATGGGGTGTGGAATATACCACAAATCATTGCGTTGTTTAGCAGATACATGTGTTAACAATATGAAAAAAAATTCTCGCTCTTTCTACTGTACCTTTTTTTATTATTCTCTTTGTTACTCTATGCTGTACTAATACGAAGATGAAACCTTATATAAATAATATTACAATATATATATATATATATATATATATATATATATATATATATATAATGAAAACAGGAAGGTGTCAGCACAAAATATGGCGACCTTGGTGTATGTATCTATGGGGTTTATTCTTCAAGGTATAGCGGCAGGTAGTGAACGATGAACGCCGGGCGCTGTGCGCAATACCACATTTATCAAAGCAATTCCGGTGAGCAACTCTAACACCGCCATGTAGCGTCTGATTCATCATCACAGATGCCTCAGCATATACCGCAGGCGCTCTGGCTGGCCCCTGGTATTACCTGACGCTCTCCCATATATTTCAATGGACATTACCTTTCTTCTCTTTAAACAGGGTTTTATCTTAATTTTTTTTTAATCAAATCATTGTGTCATCTCTCCTGGCCTATTTAAAGTCATTTTTGACCCCAATCCCATACACCCCCCGAGATAACCCTGTTGTCCATGCTTCCAGTAAGTTGGCAATCATGTAAAGGGGGAGTTCTGAGACACTTTTTGACGGCGGCGAGATCAGTGATACCAAGGTACTGGAAGAAGATGACAGTCCCCTCCTTGATAAAGTGGTGCGAAGAGCTTAATAACATTATGAGAATGGAGGAGCTTACGGCTGACCTAAACGGGGAGGGCAAGAAGTTCAGGAATACATGGGTAGTTTGCATTATGTTTAAGGGCTCGGACCAAGGGCAAAGAAAGATAATGGAACTACAATAGACCCAGGCGAGGGTGGGTGGTCTTGGTCTCTTCTCCTCTCACACTGCCTCCCCACCTCCTTGTTTTTCCCCCCCCTTTTTTTTCTTTCTCTCTTTCCTTGACCCTCCCCCCCCAACCCCAATGTGTGTTTTGTCCATGTGGGATGTGTGTTTGTTTGTTCTTCATAGTGCGTTCTTCTTCTCAGACTGCAGTTCTAATCTCCCCCCCCCCCCCCCCCCCCAAGGGCTGAGGGATGGAATGGAAGTGGGAGAAATATCAGTCCAGTTGATGATGCTATGGTGGGGGAAGAAAAAGAGAATGAATTTTAACGAATAATGAGAAGATCAGGAGAAGATGGAGGCGGTTAAAGTGGACCAACACCCAGGATTTTGACTATCTTGGGTCTTGGTTCACTTCCCCGGGGCAGCCTGATCGCTCTGATCGCTATGTGAACCCCCCCGTTCGCTCGTAAAAACTCACCTCACCCCGCTCCTACGGCGTATGCACGGCCGCTCGTCCAATCAGGGCGCTCTGAGTCGCTGTGGTATGCGCGTCCAAGCGACGTACAACCACAGTGGCTCTGAGCACGCTGGCGGCCGCATCTCGCGCTTCCCTCTAAAATTTGTGAATGGCTGGCACGGGCACGCGCCCTGCTAGAGAGAAGTGCGAGATGCGGCTGCGGCCCGTGCATGCGCTGTTGGATCGGGATCAAGGTAAGGTTCCTGGGGGTTTCACACAGTGGGGCATCCTGATTTTGGCTGCCCTGCGGGGAGGGATGTTGGTCTACTTTAAGGTGGATCTATGTAGGTTATAGATCCGGGAGGGTGTTGGTCCACTTTAAGGTGGATCTATGTCGGTTATAGATCCGGGACGGTGTTGGTCCACTTTAAGGTGGATCTATGTAGGTTATAGATCCGGGAGGATGTTGGTCCACTTTAAGGTGGATCTATGACCAACACCCAGGATTTTGACTATCCTGGGTTTTGGTCCACTTCGGGGGGGGCACCCCGATTGGGGGTGCCCCGCTGTGTGAAACCCCCCAGAAAGCCCCAAAAATTCACCTCACCACTCTCCCACGTGACCGCGCCGTCCAATCCCCGCCGACGTCCAAGCGGGTGACAGCGACGTCCAAGACAGCGCGTTCGCCGCCGCCGCCTCCCGCACGTCACTCTTACAGGGCGCGCGCCCACGCCGGCCATTCACAAACGGGCGGCGCGGGCGCGCGCACGCCTAGAGGGGCGCGCGGGATAAGGTGGGGTTTTTGGGGGGTTTTGGGGGCTTTCACCCCGCGGGACATCCCGATCTCGGATGTCCCGCGGTGAGGGAGGTGATCGGCCCGGGAATCTTATAGATTTCTGGGCCGATCACCCCTGGGTGTTGGTCCACTTTAATCACACAGCTTCTGGCGTTCTGGGCTACACCGACCCAATTTTGAGCGCCGGCGCTGTGTGAGGCTGTCTTTTTGATGAATATGGTTAGAGTCGCTCACACTGACCAGTCACTGTAACTCTCGCTCACTGCAGCGCTGTACTGTTAGAGCACCCAACACACATCATATTCATCAATGCCGGCCAGGTTACTAGAACAACCCCAACGCTAGGTTAAAGCGCCCAACAGCTTCTACTAGCGGTCGCTCTAAACGCGCTATACAGATGCTCATCTGGCAATACCTACCTAGTAGTGAATCAGCCTCCACATGAACATTTGCTGATCCAGTTGGCATCTAAACAATTGCCTTAAACTGGTTACTGGGTTGTCCTGTATCATCACTGAATCAATTCAGCTCCTTTTGGCAAATTACACACTGAAAAACAAAATTAACGTACATACATAAGCATTCAGCAAAAATATACATTTCTACAGGAGTAAAATAGAATCAAGAAACAAGAGCCAAGAATCTCCAAAATGACAGAAATGTAAAAAAAAACTTAAACCGGACCAACACAACAAACAATGCATATGCAAACATATGCATCCCTCCCCAGGACAATTTATATTGCTGCACATAAAAAATCATTTACTTTTTTCTAACTCGTGCTGTGGTAAATTTTAAAAACAAAATGGCAGCTCGTGGATCTGCAGACCACCTGCAAACAGGAAGTGCTGCTGGGTTTCCTGTTACTGTGCATTGCCAGTTATGCCATTTGAATCCAGGCAGCAGCATGACTTAGATGCTGGGAGAGGGAGCTCCCTAATTGCCGCTAGCACTAGGAAATCGGTGAGGAGAGTTTTCAGCTTTAAGTGGATGCAGGAGCAAATGTAAGTGCTGACAATGATTCAGTATCATGCATGCAGAGGGGGCAAGGGAATTTGGGGGAGTTTCCCTTTCCAACTGTGCCAGGCTGTTGGTATGGTTTAATGTGTTGGGCTGGGTTTACACATGCAGATAAATTGACTGTTGGCTCAGGGAGCGACCGACTATACAAATCTGCGATTAAAGACATAAAAAATGTGTTGGTCAAACAATTGCGCCTGTGCCCGTTCTTGTAACAAAACACATTTTCTTGTGAGTGTCTTCTGTTTACCCATTCCAACCATGAAGTGATGAACAAGAATGTTTTTTAATTTTTTGTTCAATGCATGACCGCTGCAGCTGTTTTCATGGAGCAATTATGCTTAATTTGTGGTCGCGTTTAGCGATTTCTCAATTGATAATCGCTCTGTCTAAACACTCTGTCGGGGAGGCCGATTCATTAATAGCGGCAGGTAGCGACAGTTGAGCGACTGTAGCAGTATTTTCACAGCGCCCGCTAGTAGTCGCTGTGCTTGGCCGTTGTTCGGTAGTTGATAACGACTCAGTCGGTTTGCAGTAATGTTGAATATTGGGAGAGGAGTCGCTATTTGACAGGTTCCGCGCTGTATGGGAGCGCATGATAGCGACTGGCCATAGCGACCGGCTCCCACCATATTCATTAACAAATCACGCTGAAAAAATTCTCGCGCTGTGAAATGCATGTCTAAACCCCAGAGCGCTAGCGGCGATGGGTTAAAAGTAGTTTTTTAACCCCCAACCATATTTTTGGAAACCAAAAAAAACAAGTTTTTAAAATAATTTTGTAATATGAATACATTAATATCAGACCTGTAATATCAATTCTGTACAATTTTTTTTTTTTTTTTTACCTTAAAAAAATTATCTAAAATGGCAGAAGTGGTCACAGAATTTTTCACATTTAAAAAAAAAAAACATTAATAACAATTAATTATGAATATTTAAAGATTGTTCCATTGAAATGCATTGGAGAGGTCATACCTGTCGCTGTTCAAGGTCGGACGCTGGCGCTGTGGGCTGAGGCTGGAATAATGATGAATGAGTGGCTATCTGGCACTATCTCAGTCGCTAAGCAGGATCGGCTTGATAAATGTGTGATTGTGGTTAGGGAAAGCTAATAAAATCTTTTATTAATCTTTTTATGGGGATAAAAGACCGCACCCTGTGGAGTCCTGAAGATTGGAGGATGACCCAGTGCCGGATGTGTACCACCCTGCCGGCGGAAGCCGGCGCCTGACAGGAGGCCAAAATAAGGAGACAGGGACCAGTAAGTTGTGAAATTCAGAAAGTTAAGTGTGTGTGTATGTGTTTTATTTATTTCCCCCTATATCAGTTTGAAGGTAGGGGGCCACGTTCTCACCTGCCAGCATTGGCTGATGACATGGCGGTACTCTACGCAATTACTGGCATCCCCATATAGGATGCCTGCGGTGTGGGAAGAGCCTGATACACACTGAACATATACCAAAGACAACATAAGGGCTGGTTAAAACCGCAGGGCCAGGGGCCAGGTGGGCAGCCTTTTGAGTCGAGGGTTACCAGCCCTAATGTCTGGTGCCTGGCCTAGTTGGCTAGTGTAAGAATAAAAAATAAAAACACATATGCCCGCTATTATGGTGTGGCTTTTTAAATGAAATCTGATACAACTTGCATATAGTGATTCGGTAAACTGTGATGTGAGTTGTAAAATGGCGCAAGAAGAACAAATATACTCATGAATTTAAAAGAGGGCTCACTCACATTCGTTACTGTGGCGCGTGTGTTCCTGAATCAATGTATTATGCATGGAACACAGGGATTTAGTGTACCATGCTGAATTGATTCTTTAGAAACAAAGGGGGGATGGCAGCCGCTCAGACCATTTTATAACTAACCTGGGAGGTGCACGTTAGCAGGGCAATTAGGATACAAAAGTCTTAAAGGAGCCACAGCACTCAACCATGTTAGCTTGCAGGCCAGCCTATAATCTGTCTCTAAACTTGGTTAAAAACAGAGGACTCGGTCACACACATCTGCAGAAGTATGCTTAAGCTGCACCACTACGCCAAAGTGCCTCTGTGGGGTGCAGTCCTAACTCTAATCTCTGAGAGCCCATTTGGGACATACAGTGCAATAGATAAATTGGGAGCAGGCTTACCTGAGGTTGCCCTAAACCTCTCAAGTGCAAGCCATGGGGTGGAAGGGTCAAAGACCTTGCAATACAGCCTAAACCCCACACACCATGTGCTTGCACAAATTCAAAAGAAACAAAGGAGGGGTGGCAGCCGCTCAGACCATTTTATAACTAATCTGGGAGGTGCACGTTAGCAGGGCAATTACACTTGAGAGGTTTAGGGCAACCTCAGGTAAGCCTGCTCCCAATTTATCTTTTTGAACTGTTTGTCCCAAATGGGCTCTCAGAGATTAGAGTTAGGACTGCACCTCACAGGGGCACCTTGGCGCTGGTGGTGCAGCTTAAGCATACTTCTGCAGATGTGTGGACCGAGCCCTCTGTTTTTAACCAAGTTTAGAGACAGATTATAGGCTGGCCTGCAAGCTAACAGGGTTGAGTGCTGTGGCTCCTTTAAGACTTTTGAATTGATTCTTTACTGAAGCATTTATCAAGAGTATTACTCTCTGGTTGGGTAGGTTACATGCTGAACCATGCTTGGACAAGCCTTGTTAAAGTCTCCTACATGATAACAAATACATCTGGAAACCTCTCCCAGTCATATTGCTCCTGCTATAGCGGGTTGACATGCACTTCATTGAAATGATTACAGCGCTGGAATATTATAAATGTATATTTCTGGGGATAAGCAAGTTTTCTAAATCTGCTGCAGGTACTTGTTTAATTAGCTGATAACCCTTACTGATTGACTAATCGTTATGTCTGTTATACTACAAATTGTAGGGTATGAAGGTTTGTTTCTTCAGCAATTACAATGATCTGAGCTGCCAGAGAACAGTAGATGTCACTCCTGTACCTTCACAATGCAAGACAGTAATCTGAGTGCTGAGAACTGGCCTAAAATACTACGTTTCTGTATACACTCTGCATTTATACTGGGAAATTACTATACTTTATAGCCGTGTGTGTGTGTGTGTGTGTGCGCGCGCGTGTGTGTGTGTGTGTGTGTGTGTGTGTGTGTGTGTGTGTGTGTGTGTGTGTGTGTGTGTGTGTGTGTGTGTGTGTATATATATATATTCATCTTCCATATTTACTGATGTATAATTATATAAATATAACCTTGTATCTTTAACATAGATTTGCAGCCACAACCCAACAATAGTAAAACTTCCGCCGTGTTAAAAAAGAAACCTTTATTTTAATGATGTGTTTTTATTTTTTCTTAACAAGCTCTGTTTTATGCAGATGTAGATCAGGCCTTAAAATACTTTTCCCACTAAGCTGTAGATGTGTGTGTGGACTATACTGCAGATGCCACTGACATTGGCATAGTAAAAAATCCTGTGCGAGTGATACCTATCCCATTTACCAGAGGTCTATAAATCCCTCTACCAGCCCCTCAATAGTGATTCTGCCCAGATTCAAGTTCAAGTTAAATTCTACAAGAATTTTGCTGATTGAGATCAACAAACGTCATTTTTGCACGATTTAGCTGAAATTTTCCAAGCACTATTTAAATAAAAAAAACAGAATGGTTAGACCAGCACCTGGCAACAACAAAAAAAGAAAAAACAGAAGGGGGTGTATCCAGGATACACTTTCAATTGGACCCCTTTTAAAGCAGAGTCCAGACCCATTGATAGCGTGGTAATCTATCCCACTGTCAAGACAAAGTAGGCCCTTATTTAACAAGGGATAGGGACAGGTAGCGACTGGTGAGCGGCCGGTAATGACGGGCCCCGCCACGAGAACGCCGGCTCCCCACCACAATCACACATTTATCAAGCCGATCCTGCTTAGCGACTGAGATAGCGCCATATAGCCACTCATTCATCATTATTCCAGCCTCAGCCCACAGCGCCAGCGTCCGACCTTGAACAGCGACAGGTATGACCTCTCGCTACCTGGCGCTCTCCAATGCATTTCTATGGAACAATGTTTAAATATTCATAATTAATTGTTATTAATGTTTTTGTTTTTTTTTTTAAATGTGAAAAATTCTGTGACCACTTCTGCCATTTTAAATAATTTTTTTAAGGTAAAAAAATAAAAATAAAAAAATGTACAGAATTGATATTACAGGTCTGATATTAATGTATTCATATTACAAAATTATGTTAAAAACTTGTTTTTTTTGGTTTCCAAAAATATGGTTGTTTGGGGGTTAAAAAACTACTTTTAACCCATCGCCGCCAGCGCTCTGGGGTTTAAACAAGAATTTCACAGCGCGAGAATTTTTTGAACGTGATTTTTTAATGAATATGGTGGGAGCCGGTCGCTAGGGCCAGTCGCTATCATGCGCTCCCATACAGCGCGGAACCTGTCAAATAGCGACTCCTCACCCAATATTCAACATTACGGCAAACCGACTGAGTCGCTATCAACTACCGAACAACGGCCAAGCACAGCGACTACTAGCGGGCACTCTGAAAATGCCGCTACAGTCGCTCAACTGTCGCTACCTGCCGCTATTAATGAATCGGCCTCCCCATCGCTATAAAGTAGCAACCCACGGCCGAGCACTGCGACTACTAGCGGGCGCTCTGAAAATGCCTGCTACAGACGCTCATCTGTCGCTATCTGCCGCTAATGATGAATCAGCCTCAAAGTAGTAATAAGCTTTAGCATTAGCAGCACTATAGCACAGTCTATAAGCATATATGGCTTACTAGAAAAAAGCTCCCATAACAAAGAATAGTTCTTTTACTTCAATGGGTCTAGGCATATGTAAACTCCAGTACTCACAGTATGTTAAACATTACAAGTCAAGGCTTACGAGTCATTACTAGTCAAGCATTCACTGATGTACAGAGGATAACGTTAGCACAGTTATACCATATAGTCAGAACCAGTGTCTTATCATCATATGGAAAAATCGGTTATTATAATGTATGCCATGCACAGTCATGGTGCCACATCATGTGCATAATAATCACAGAGCATTAGGCACAAAAGATAAAACAGTATAAATTACCCTTGTAATGTCAACAAATGAGGTATGGTATGCCCCTAATATCATTCTGTGCTTAAAGCGGACCTTCACTCTAAATAAGAGTCTATCTTATATGTTTCCCACACCCTGTACATACAGATTGCTCACATTAAAAATCATCCTACCTGCATCTACTGCATTTTATAAGCCTTTAAACATCCAAGATGGCAGCTTATGGAAGCTGCCATTTTTGCAGGCAGCCTGCAAACAGGAAGTGCCTGCAAACAGGAAGTGACTGTGCTGCTCTGCATTCTGGGACTGCTGACCTTTCCCTGACCCCAGCTCTGCTCTGTCTGAGCAAAGCACAGCTATAACCCGCCCCCCTGTACCTTATCCCACTCTCCTCTCCTCAGTAAGTGTGATGCTTCTGAGTCAAGATGGCGGCGCCCGTATCCTAAATTCCCGAACAGAGTTGCAGCCCAGTGGGGGAAAGTATAATAAATTAGTGACTAAACATGTAAAATATATTAATTTTAGATGCTGAGGAATTGTTTTTTAAGAGTTTGGGCTTTTCATTAAATCATGGTGAAGGTCCGGTTTAAGCCAGATTAAATAGTTTGATATACTGTATTTACTTGGTTTTACACATATGGATTTCAAACTGTGATGTGTTTATGTGTTGTTGTTTTCTTTTATATTTTTGTTGCTAGATAAAATGTAATCTTTACATTTAATTTTGTTCTAGTTCTGTCATTTTATGTGTTGGGTGAAATATTTAGCAAATACTCAGAATAGTGAGAATAGCCTATGCCACGATTGAAGGTGATGATAGGGGCTAATTGAGGAATGAAATGTGTTTTCACATTTTTTATTTCCAGGAGGCAGCAGGATGAGTGAAGGATTCTTTTTTAATGGCCTAAGTGAACTAACACTTCTCATGTCATTACCTTTCATCAGTTCTCGATCTTCCTCTCTTCTTGCAAACCAAACGCAGATATTTAAGAGAATGATAAAGGAAAAATTGCTCTTTTTAGTGATGCATGTGTGATATTCCACATGATAGCAAGTCTTACAACGTGAAAGGAATGCGCTTACATAAACACTGTTTTGCAATATATAGAGGTAAATCTTGCTAAATAAACCATATGATGGGTCATTGGAATGTTACCATTACTGGCGTCTAAGGTTTATCATACAATTTACTGTGTATTCACTGGAACATTGAAATGGAAAATGATTTCATTTTGTAGGCATACTATGAGGAGGTTTCCACAAATCAGACATGTACATATACCTTGTAACATCATTGCTAAGGAAACTTTGCTGTTGCTGTTGAAGATCTATAGGTTGTGGGTCTATTATGACCTCTGGTACTTCTTTACCCAAGTCAATATTTGGAGTATATAGTTTTCAGCATTTCAGAGTAACTATGTTTGTTGGGTAGGAATGGTGAGGACCCCCCTAGTTTAGCAGTGCCATAGGGCAGGGTCATAGCTAGGGGGGGGGGAGCAGGGGGGGCACATGCCCCGGGAGCAGAAGATCAGGGGGGCACCATTTTGGATCTTTGACCCAGGTGCCAGAAAGCCTAGCTACTCCTCTGCCATAGGGGATAGCGAGCTTGACAGATAATGCTTCGTAAGGGACTTAAAGTGGATCAAGAGTCAAAAATGACTTCAAAGAAACCTGGGCACAGGAATGCGTCACAGAATGCAGGGAGACCAGGGATGGGGAAGCTTTTGCTCCCTATGCTAGAGCGCTGGCTTAATACAGCATTGTTTGCAGTACAATAAAATGCACAGCCACAGTGCTGATTGGACCAGAGCCTATGCATGCGCCATAAGAATGGTAAGTTTTAGAGGCAATCCAGGATTGGGATGCCCCAGGGACAAAGCCCAGGATAGTGAAAATTCAGAGTTTTAGAGTAGCTCACTTCAAGTAGCTAAATATGTGCTCCCTTTCTCAGTGTAGTCTGGAAGGTTCTACACACAGCTTGGGCAAGTACTCCAAAATGCACATGTAACAATAATTTTGGGTAGAACCAGTAAGGAGTCTTGTGTAGGAGGGAGTAGAATCAACAAAGAACCGGTGGAGACAATTCCCAGTAGCCAGAGAAACCTTAGGCCAGATTTAGGGCAGGCAGCCATCGCCTGGAATTTGTAGATAGAACGAAAGGCCCAGGTACCTACTTTCGTGATTAGAACTGTACTTGAGCTACTGATGGGTGTTGTGTTTAGGTACTAGAGTGGTTGTGCTATGTGTGTGCTATGGAAAAGCTTATTGTGAAGCTGAAGTTGGACACTGGTCTGGGACTGTGTCTGTACACGAGTGTGTGCTGGCTTGACTGTGACCCACATCCCAAAAGTGCCACACAGGATGCTTCAGACTCCTCACCCCAGATGTCACCTCAGGCCCTTTGATGCCACAGACAGCACTATGTCATCCACCTGCTAGCATGCTAGAAGCCAAAAGTAATGTCTTTTACCTCTCTTATGCAACACCCTACATTCATGGCCAAAAGTTTTGAGACACATGTTTTGGTTTTCACAAAGTTTGCTGCTTTAGTTTCTATAGGGTCAATTTACTTTAACACTAGATTGTAATTTATGTAAGTATGATCAGATGAATTGTAACACAAAGTCATTCCTTGCCATGAACGTTTACTTAAAGGAGAACAACGCCCAAGAATTTGACTTTCTTGGGTTTTGCTCTTCTTTGGTGCGTCATCCCTGCAGAGTGTATCTCCTTGCGTGTAGTTGCGTCCTTGCTCCTACGGCGCATGCGTGGGCTACTCCGCAAATCAGTGGTGCTTGTTCCATTCAGATTTTGTTTGCCGCTATGAGCTCAATGTCACAAAGGAATATAAATAGAGCGAACACCGTTGGCCACATCGTTGCTTGCTTCTAGCTGTGGGTATTCCCAGGCTGCCCATTCATAAAGGCCTGGTGTGCTCCTAGCTAGAGGTAAGTTGGCGATGCAGCCACAGCACAGGAATGCAGTGAGGGCTCATGGAAGAGGTGAATGGATCGGGCGATCTGAAGGGTTTCACTCAGTGGGAAATCTCAATTTGGGATGCTTCATAGAGAAGTAGATATCCCCAAAGACTTTTAGACTTGTGGGGTGTTCCTCTTTTATTGCAAAAAAAAAAATTAACTCAATTTCAGTCCTGCTAATGACATTTCAGTTGTCTTCTTGTTAGCTCAGGAGAAGGTATCAGTGAGGACAATGCAGCTGATATCACTCTTTCATGCAGAAAGTGTTATAACAGAAGACTGGTTGCTTTAAAAGGGGGATGGTGTTTAAAATCAACGTAGTCTTCTGTTAACAATGGTTACCTCCAAGGAAACACATGCAGTCATCATTGCCCGGCACAGCAAAGGGCTTTATCGGCAAGAACATTGCTGCTTGCAAGATTGCTCAGAAATCAACCATTTATCAGATCATCAAAAGCTTCAAGGAGAGAGGTTCGGTCAGGCCAGGCCGATTTGGACCGCCAGGCACTAGGGGAGATTCCTGATTTTAGAATAGAGATGCAGGACACAGTGGCAGCTCTAAGCCAGGCTACTAATTCCTCCTTAGAGGCCACAACAATGGTCGATTCTAGATACAGGCATAGACCAAGAACTGAGTGGTTGAGGTCACTGGCTGGGAACCAGTGAGCAGACTTACAGCCCAGGAACAGGTGAGCTGAATCACAGCTTGGGAACAGGTGAGTAGAGTCACAGACTGGGAACAGATGAGCAGGGTCACAGACTGGGAACAGGTGAGCAGAGTCACATTAGCACAGCCGACGATGCACACGCACACACACTTGCAAACATGATTCACACACTCACAGGCACACATGTGCAGAAACCTTCAGACGTGCACACCAATGCACATACACCCACATGCTCACAGACCTTCAGTCTTATGTCACTATGGGGAAAAGGCAGCTGCAATATAGAATTTCAGTCCAGCCAGGCAGAGTATTACATCACCCATTTCTCTGGGGCTTGTAGCAAATATATTACCCCTATCAACGAGGGCTAGCAATGGGGAGGGGGGGCACCCAAGATAAGGGGCACCTACAAGTCCTGTTATGTTTATCATCTACGGTACTGTTGTATTGTAGTTCAACAGCACCTATAGTTGCCATCAACTAAATGAAAATGTAATGACAAATGCAGTTTGAAATCAGAGTAACTTATAGGAGCACAATACTGAAAATGGGGAATAAAAGCCAATGGTCTTTTAATCTTCCATCCTACTTTTACAGGAAAGAGTTGCTCAACTATCTGTCCCTCTGAGCTAATCTGAGGGAAACAATAGCAAAAACCACTCTAATTTCTGCCCAAAGCCATGATGGGTGGGCTATCAGTGCCTAGAGTGGTGGACTGCCCTAATTACAGTACCCAGGGAGCAGTGGTGGGGGGGGGTTAGGTGCCTTCCTCAAAAGTAATTCAGTCATGCCTCATGACCAGGAATTGAACTTGCCCCCCTCCAGTTGGTCACCACTGCCCCCCATTACTATTTATTACTTGTCTGTGCTATCAAAAATAATCACACTAAGGGCTTTATTCATCAACGGATAGCGGCAGGTAGTGGCAGGTGAACACCGGGCACGGCACGCAATTCCACATTTATGAATTGATGATTATGGTAAACGACTGGAACAACGCCATGTAGCGTACGATTCATCATTACCCAAGGCTTAGCGTACAACGCCGGCGTTCAGACTTGCAGAGCTCCACGTATTACCTGCCGCTCTCCCATACATTTCAAAGGACAATACTTCTCTTCACTTTAAACAGGGTTTTATTTATTTTTTTTTTTAAAGTATCAAATAATTGTGTGATCTCTCCTGGCCTATTTAAAGTCATTTTTGAAAACTTTTTTGATTTATAATATAATATAATTTTTATGCAGAATTGTCCTTACATGTCTGGTATTAAATTGTTCATGTTACAATGTAATAACAATGTAATTCCATATGTTTTTGCTTTGTTACTAGTGGATGCATGTTCAAAAACAGACTTTAATCACACAGCGTCTGGTGCTCTGGGCTACAACTAACCGATTTTGAGCGCTGGCGCTGTGTGGGGCTATTTTTTTGATGAATATGGTGTGAGTCGGTCGCACTGAGCTGGCACTAATGTTCACACTCATACAGCGCTGTACTGGTGTTAGAGCGACTCACACAATATATTCCTCAATGACAGGCAGCGACTGAGATGCTCTGAAATAGCGAACCATGGCCGAGCACAGCGACTACTAGTGGTCGCTCTCAAAGCCTCGCTACAGACGCTCATCTGTCGGTACCTGCCGCTAGTAATGAATCAGCCTGCCCGCCAATAAGCAACACTAACATTTTGAAAAAGTGGAACTTTTTTCCCACAGTTTGCTCATATTTTAAGTGTCTTATATCTGCTGTGCTAATAATAATATCCCTCTTCCCACTCATAATACACATCTTCCTGTCCCGCTTTACCTACTGACTAAAAGCAAAATGTAATAAAACCACAAATGAATCAGCTAGTTAATCTTTAGCCGGAACAAATCTGCTGTGAATCAGGTTCACTAGACACCAGTTAGGCTTTTCTCATTTTCACACTCTTACGCACCACGCATTAACTTTCACCATGGGGATGTTTTCATTTCCTAGTCAAACACGGTGAATCACTATGTCTTCTGAAAGAAAGCCCTGAGTTAGTAAAACCACATTCTTTCCTAGCTGTACCATGATACTGTGAATCACAGACACAGACAGTGCTTCATGAGCCTTATCTGTGAATTATATTAAAGTTAATCTGTTATAAATGAAGTTCCCATAATTTTCCCTCAACAACATGCACCTGACAATACAACGCACCTGGGGTTTAGCGGCAAAACATAAGAAAAAAAAAATAAATCTGCTAAAATATTATCCCCCAAAAACCAAATAATAGGTATGGTGCAGAATCCCCCCAAATCCCCCCCATTTCAGGCAGTGTGGAATTCTCCCCCATATCCCCCATTATAGGCAGTGTTGAATTCTTCCCCTCCATTCCCATATTATGGAGGTTATTTAAGAAACGATAACGCCAGGCAGTGACATGTAGCGGCACGTAGCGTTGGGTGAATGCTGGGCGCTGTATGTGAAAACCACATTTAAGAAGGCCAATCTGGTGAACGCCTCTAGCAGTGTCATGTAGCGCCACATGTATTACTAGCAGTGGCTCAGTGTATAGCGCCGGAGCTCTATGTTCAGCAACGCCATGTAGTATGTGTCGCTCAATAGTGCTCCCCCATACATTTCAGTGGTGTTTCATTTGGTTGTGTCGCCAAAGTAAATTAAAAAATGTTTGTCTCAAATCATTGCGTGGGCTCCCCTACCCTGCAAACACTTTTATTGGTTTTATTTTTAATTTTTTATGTAGACAGGTCTGTGCAGGTCTGCAATTTCAGTCATTTTCATTGTTAAAACAATGTCATTCCATATGTTTTCGCTCTGGTGCTGGTGTGTATGTTTTGAGAAACAGACATCACACAGCGTCTGGCGCTCGATTCTAGAGCGGCCAGTTTTAGAGCGCCGGTGCTGGTTGTGTGTAGTTTTTCCTTGAATACGGGCTTCAGCGCCGTGTGCCAGACGCACCTAACTGGCGCTACCTATTGTTTGCTGCAGCGCTGTTGTTAGATGTTGCATAGTCTTGGGGCACTTTGACCTCGGGACACCACCTAGCGTTCTCGATTGGCTGTGCAATGAATCAGGGAGAGCGCTTCTACAGCACCCTCCATACATCACATTTATTAATGCTGGACAGGATACTACAGCGTCACTTGTCCACCCGCTAAGCTAGGTCACATTGCTCGACACCCACTTGCAGTGTCTACTAGCGGGCGCTCTAAGAGCCGCTACACAGACGCTCACGTGGCGCTAGTCTTAAATCAGCCTTTATTGGCCTCATTTCCCCATTACAGGCAGTGTGTCATTAATCTCCCCCTCCCATTCCCCATTATAGGCACTGTGGCATTCTCCTCTCCCTCCATTCCCCATAGGCAGTGTGGCATTAATTCCCCCGCATTCCCCCATTATAGGCAGTGTGGCATTATCCTCCCATTCCCGCATTTTAGCCAATGGGCCGTTCAACCTCCCATTCCCCCTTTAAAGGGAGTGTGGCATTCTCATTCCCCTATTATAGGTGTTGTATTCTCCCCCTCCAATTCCCCCATTATAGGCAGTGTGGCATTCTCCTGCCCCTCATTCCCCAATTATAGGCAGTGTGGTATTCTCTCCCCTCCCATTCCCCCATTATAGGCAGTGTGGTATTCTCCCCCTCCAATTCCCCCATTATAGGCAGTGTGGCATTCTCCTGCCCCTCATTCCCCAATTATAAGCAGTGTGGTATTCTCTCCCCTCCCATTCCCCCCATTATAGGCAGTGTGGCATTCTCCTGCCTCCCATTCCCCAATTATAGGCAATGTGGCGTTCTCCCCTCTCCCTTTCCCTCAGTGTGGCAGAATCAACCCTTTCTCCGCCCTTTCTCCACCAGAATTATTCTAAATAGGTAGAGGTGGGATACTTTATTCTCCCTTAGGATACACTGACTGCTTACATACTCCACACCTTCTAATTAGTCCTAAATGCCAGAGGATAGAAACTGTTTCTAAATCCTCACAATTTGTAGAATGATTGTAGGAGGCTGATTAAACCTGTATTAAACCATGCCTTTTAATACTGTATGACTAATTAAGAACTGAATGCCTTTAAAGTAATATACGGGCAGGCTGATTCATTACTAGCGCCAGGTACCAACAGATGAGCGTCTTAGCGAGGCTTTGAGAGCGACCGCTAGTAGTTGCTGTGCTCAGCCATAGTTTGCTGTTTGAGTGCGTCTCAGTCGCTGGCCGGCATTGATAAATATATGGGGTGAGTCGCGCTAACACCCGTACATCGCCGGCAGTATACGGTGAGCGGTCTGTGATGATGATCGGTCGCTACGTGTCGCTGTTAGATTCGCTCACCAGATTCGCTTTGATAAATGTGGTATTGCGTACAGTGCCCGGCAGTCACCATTCACTACCTGTTGTTACCTGTCGCTGCCAGTCGTTACATGCCGCTATGGCTTAATGAATAAAGCCCTAAAAGTATTACATCTAAACTTTTTGGGGAAGAAATAACAGTAAAGCATTTTGGATAAAGCATGAAAATGTAAAAATGAGTTTACATTAGCATCTGGATAACTGTCAAAAAGTGAAATAAAACAAACATTTTGTTAATCCTCTCTGGAAAAGCTGTACAGGAGCCACATAAAAAGATTTCAGCAACAAATATGTATTTATTGTCTGTACTTTATAGTACTGACGCATTTGCTTTCATATAGAGCCAATCACACCAGTCCCAACTTTCCTAAAAATGGCCATGGGAAGAAATTGCAATACATTGGACTTAATTTAGTAAACTTGCTGTAACTCTGTTTCTCTCTGTAACTGCTGTATCTCTCACCTTCAGTCAAACAAGGAAACTGTTCAGGTGCCGGGCGATTCAGAGAGACCCCCTATCTTTTTTAGGCTGTGTGAGACAGCAGGTGAGATTTTTAGAATTTTAATTTGGGCTTTTTCAATAAAAAAACATGGTAGTATAACATGTGTTTTATTTTGGGTGACAGGCATAAGGGCAGGTTACCCAAGGCTCAGTGGCTAAATGGCTGACCCCTGACCCTTCTGGTTCAACAGACTGTAGTCCCTTCTGTTCAAGTCCGGTGCTATTTTTAGGGTTTCAGTGGCACCCCCGGTAGAACACTGGGCCCATAACGACGGGCATTGGGCTCTTCCACACCCCCCAGTGCTCAGGAGAGAGTATGGGTAATAGGGCATTGGGGTATCAACCCCCCTAATCTGTGAGACACAGAAAAACATTTAAAGTTTTGACAAGTCAAAAGTTAAAAAATAAATATCAGTAGCTTACCTTTCATTGAGTGGCTTGTGCGCTATGCTTCCTGCTCTGTCTGTCTCGTGGGTGGGGGGGAATCACTGCCTCATTAATCTTTTAATCCCCACCACACTGATCTGGTCCATCAATCAACCTTCAGTGGACCAAGAACGAAAACACCCCCACTCCCTCCCTCCTGATTGGCTTCCTCTTTCTGCAGCTGTGAAACCCCGCCATCCTCTCTCCTCTCACATTCATCACTGTATGCTTACATTACTTCGATGTTGCCACACCCACTGTTTCTCTTAATTTTTCTATTAATCTCCACTGCTCCTACACTTTTAAAGATAACTTGGGAACTACAGGCTATTTTTCAAATCGGATTGAAGTTTAGGGCAGTGCAATGTGTAGCCTGTGACAATGGAACAACAATCGGGCTTGCCTTTAGTATAACTTTAATATTCTAAATTATACAGGACACACAGACATTGTTTTTTTGGGATTAGAAATGTTTGATATCCTCTTGTGGGACGCTTACTGGCTGGGAATTAAAAAAACAGTAGAATTGTCATTCTTATAGCTGAAAGCCAATCCAGCTATAAGATTTTATACTTGGACCAACTCTTCATTTGCCCCCACGATTTTAAACTGTCTAGGAATTGGCTGTGTATTGTGGTAAATTGTACAAAAATCTTATAAATGGTGTGTATTTCTCCCCTGCTAGGCTGTATCAGGCACGATCCGTGCCGGGTTTTCAGGACCCAGGTCACTTTCCCCAATCCCTTACAGGTTTGTTCCATGATCTTAGGCCGTGCACTGGTGATCATGCTGATTGCAGGGGAAGCCTGAATAAAAAAGAGTCACATGGCATGTCTATTGTCTATTGACCAGCCTGTAGGAGTGGGCCCAGGCTGAGGGGCACATTGGTGAAGGAAAAGACGGTATGCAAGCGAAGGACTTGGCTTTTGCACCCCCTAACTGTGGACTTGCGGGGATGAGCAGCGGAGGGCTGATACGCCCTGCAAAGTGGATTTGGACTTACCTTGAAGTTACAGCTTGCTGGAGTACCCAGCCCTGGATTTACATTTGTTTGGGTGAAGTAACCACTTTTGTTTTACTGCGTTTATGCTGTAATCTCTGGACTGAGCGATTATTTGCTAAATAAAGCCGTTTTGCTGTTTAAAGACTGTTGTCCGTGTCACTGCTGATCGCCCAACCGCTCACACGTATGTGTGAACTGTTTTGCAAAATACACTTCCAGGTAAGATAAAGTTTTCTGTCTCCAGGAGAATAATATAAAGAAGGAGATAGTCTGTATATACATTTAGCTTAAAGAGGAGCAAACCCACCAGCGGCCAGCCTAAAATGTTCCAGGAACGGGCGCTGGCTTTTCCCCAGGTAATCCCACTCTGTTGGGTAAAACCCCCCAGGACACCCATAAAAACTTTGCTGCATCACTGGTGGTATGTGCGTGCTCCCGCCCCAGCCCCATTCATTTCAATCAGAGCCCTTTGCCGAATGACGCAGTCAAGGTACATGTTGCACTTCATGGGAACCCCTGGAAAAAATTTCATAAAGTCTTGGAAAAGTAAATATGAGCATTAGAATGTTTCCGCATGAAAGCTAAGCTATAGCTGGCTCATTAATTTAGTGTTCTTTCTTCATTTGCTCTGTTGTCTACTTATTATCAGTCATGAAAATCCATATCAGGTAGAATCTCTGACATGTGGACTTAGGCAAGGCCATTTTTACTCATCCTTCTTTTTAATAATGACTATAGCTGCTAATCCATGGGAACACAGATATTATAAAATGCTGTATAATGAAGCAAGCACGTTCTTTTCTCACTAATCCTTGCTAGACTTGTATACATTTTAGCTGCCTGCAATCACATTTTTCTCACGTTAAAATATTCTAATTTAAAGCTTTGTTTCCCTTTACGAGATAAAGAAATAAACACATTTCAAGGCCGTCTGGTTTGTTCTCATCAGCCTGAAAGTGAAAGTGTCGGGCTTCTCAGACCATTCGATATTGGTTTCTGCATCTTATCCTAACCTCCTGGCTTCGAAAAATAAATACAATTAATTAGTGTGTGAACAAAGTCATCTGCTTTCAAGAGGGGTCGATTCAGCACCATTTGCAAAAAGTTCAGTTTAGGTCAAAAACACAAAAGAAGTGTTTTTTTACAACTGGTGCTAAATCCTCCCTTTGATTTAGTACCAGAAGCAAAATATGCTCTACTTTTTGGAGTAAAATGCAATTTCACACCCTCACATATTTTGGGAGTTTTGAT
The DNA here is from genome assembly GCA_027917425.1 of Gastrophryne carolinensis. Classification (NCBI taxonomy): domain Eukaryota; kingdom Metazoa; phylum Chordata; class Amphibia; order Anura; family Microhylidae; genus Gastrophryne; species Gastrophryne carolinensis. The sequence continues at coordinate 136,131,023 of CM051239.1, forward strand.
GTAGTTGTGTTCAGAATTAACCTACCACATCTAAACTCATGATTTAAACTGGACCAACACCTGTTTTTCCTTTCTTGGGTGTTGGTCCCACAAACAGGAAATCAAAACAAGCTTGGTGGGTGCATCCATAATGCTGGCGTCCCCCCCCCCCCACAAACACATAACCGCCTGTAATCCTCACCTTCACTACAAGCCAGCGCCGGCAACGGAGTCCCACGATTGGCCGGTCGCAGGTCGTTCCTGTGGCCGGCGCTGAGGATGCAACCATGGCCCACATGAACACCCGGTGGCCAGGAGGATTACGTATGTTCTGGGGGGTTATGTGCAGGGGCACTCCAGCATTCAAGATGCCACCCTGAGCTTGTTTTAATTAACTGTCTGCGGGACCAACACCCGTTAAAGGAAAAACAGGTGTTGGTCCGGTTTAAGCTTTTATTTTTAATTCTGTGTCATGATTGAGTTTTGAAATGGTGAATTCCTTTGGGTGAAGTTCAAACTTTTTCCAATGAGATAGAGACATGTTTCACAAAGTAGTTTTGTATCATTATTATGCACAGATATCATATCAGTATGGCTCATGCAGTATACTAAAACGTATATATTTATTTGTTCCTAGATTTTAACTGTCAGTTAAAGTCTCTCATCAGGGGGACCTAGTGCAGAAGTCAGAAGATTATTTGAATGATTTGAGGCAGAATTCATCTTACTGCTTAGGGGCTGTAGCTACTTATACTTATAAGTAGCTGTAATCAGCTACTTATGCGGAAAGGGTATAGCAGTATATTAAAAGACTGTAATACTATTCATCTTCAATAAAATTATGATTGTTAAGGAAATGAAGAAATTTAGTGCATAGACCCCTTAGATTCTTTTGAGCATTGGATGATCCCTAGGGATGAGCGAATCGATCCGGACGAACCCGGATTCGATCCGAATTTCATGAAAAATTCGATTCGGATCGAATCCGAATGTCCCCGTGCTTCGATCGCTCGATGTTTTCCTTTAACATCCATTCATTTACATTACAGGCATTCTAAGATGGCGGACGGGACATGTCCAGACATCTACCCCGCTCCAGTGCATGCTGGGGCAGTCACATGCAGCCTATCAGCAGCCAGCAAGCCTGGTGACGTCACAGCGCTATTTAAGGCGGCGGACATCTTGCTTTTCCTCATTTCTCTATTGCATTCGTGAGAGACAGGACGCTGCTGTAGTCAGAGACAGTTAGAGAGACAGGGACAGACCGGGACAGGCAGGAGACAGGCAGGAAGTCAGCGAGAAGCAGGGAAAGTTAGGAAAAATCAGAGGCAGTCACAGGGAGATTTTTTTTTTTTCATCCAGTCTGAGTGTTACTGGCTGGCTGACTGGCTTTGTTAGCGTTTTCAGGCTGCTTATACACTTACTGTGCATATATACTGAACTGATCTCAAGTCTGCTGTGGGAACATTACCATTTTGTAAAATCTCATTAGCCTCTGTATTTACTGTAAGCTGCACAAGTTATTTAAAGTAATTTGGCCTGTATGAGCCTGCTTACACACTGTTGCTGTGTGCACTGATCTCAAGTCTGCTTGGGGCATCCCATTCTGTAACAACATACCATTAGCCTCTGTATTTACTGTAAGCTGCACAGTTATTTAAAGTAATTTGGCCTGTATGAGCCTGCTTACACACTGTTGCTGTGTGCACTGATCTCAAGTCTGCTTGGGGCATCCCATTCTGTAACAACATACCATTAGCCTCTGTATCTACTGTAAGCTGCACAGTTATTCAAAGTAATTTGGCCTCTATGAGCCTGCTTACACACTGTTGCTGTGTGCACTGATCTCAAGTTTGCTTGGGGCATCCCATTCTGTAACAACATACCATTAGCCTCTGTATTTACTGTAAGCTGCCCAGTTATTTAAAGTAATTTGGCCTGTATGAGCCTGCTTACACACCGTTGCTGTGTTCACTGATCTCAAGTCTGCTTGGGGCATCCCATTCTGTAACAACATACCATTAGCCTCTGTATTTACTGTAAGCTGCACGGTTATTTAAAGTAATTTGGCCTGTATGAGCCTGCTTACACACTGTTGCTGTGTGCACTGATCTCAGGTCTGCTTGGGGCATCCCATTCTGTAACAACATACCATTAGCCTCTGTATTTACTGTAAGCTGCACAAGTTATTTAAAGTAATTTGGCCTGTATGAGCCTGCTTACACACTGTTGCTGTGTGCACTGATCTCAAGTCTGCTTGGGGCATCCCATTCTGTAACAACATACCATTAGCCTCTGTATTTACTGTAAGCTGCAAAGTTATTTAAAGTAATTTGGCCTGTATGAGCCTGCCTACACACTGTTGCTGTGTGCACTGATCTCAAGTCTGCTTGGGGCATCCCATTCTGTAACAACATACCATTAGCCTCTGTATTTACTGTAAGCTGCACAGTTATTTAAAGTAATTTGGCCTGTATGAGCCTGCTTACACACTGTTGCTTTGTGCACTGATCTCAAGTCTGCTTGGGGCATCCCATTCTGTAACAACATACCATTAGCCTCTGTATTTACTGTAAGCTGCACAGTTATTTAAAGCAATTTGGCCTGTATGAGCCTGCTTACACACTGTTGCTGTGTGCACTGATCTCAAGTCTGCTTGGGGCATCCCATTCTGTAACAACATACCATTAGCCTCTGTATTTACTGTAAGCTGCACAGTTATTTAAAGTAATTTGGCCTGTATGAGCCTGCTTACACACTGTTGCTGTGTGCACTGATCTCAAGTCTGCTTGGGGCATCCCATTCTGTAACAACATACCATTAGCCTCTGTATTTACTGTAAGCTGCACAGTTATTTAAAGTAATTTGGCCTGTATGAGCCTGCTTACACACTGTTGCTGTGTGCACTGATCTAAAGTCTGCTTGGGGCATCCCATTCTATAACAACATACCATTAGCCTCTGTGTTTACTGTAAGCTGCACAGTTATTTAAAGTAATTTGGCCTGTTTGAGCCTGCTTAGACACTGTTGCTGTGCATATATACTGATCTCAAGTCTGCTGTGGGGCATCCCATTCTGTAACATCCCATTAGCCTCTGTATTTACTCTAAGCTGCACAGTTATTTAAAGTAATTTGGCCTGTTGGAGCCTGCTTAGACACTGTTGCTGTGCATATATACTGTTATAAAGCCTGCTTGGGGGCATCCCATTCTGTAACATCACATTAGCCTCTGTATTTACTCTAAGCTGCACAGTTATTTAAAGTAATTTGGCCTGTTGGAGCCTGCTTAGACACTGTTGCTGTGCATATATACTGATCTCAGGTGTGCTGTGGGGGCAATTGTTTTTGACTGCTTTTAATAAACCAGGCCGCAGGGCACCGCAAAACTGCACATTGAATCCTATCTGTTTATACTAAATAAGGAAATACATAAAAATGTCAGGCAGACAAGTGCCAGGATGTTCAAAGAGGAGTGGCAGAGGCCAAGGTTCAGCAGGCAGAGGTCGCAGCAGACTAGGGGCGAGTGGCAGCAGGAGTCACGGTGAGAGACCTGGTCTGCCAGTATCTGCTAGCGGTCGTGTCTCCACCAGTAACGCATCTGCCGTGGTAGATTGGTTAACACGCTCATCAACAACATCATCACAACTTACATCTGAGACCCCCAGTCTAGGGTCGGTAGGTTCCTCTGACACAACCCTGAGTTGGCATGCCCCGAGAGCAGTCCCTGTCCTCCCATTGCCTCTGTCCTACGTCGTTCCCTCCCCCAGCGACGTATCCTATGCTTTGGGTTCAGCTCCACTCTTTAGTGAGGAGGACGATCAGATAGAGGACAGGCAGCAGCTACTGCCCAGCCAAGAAATGGAGGTGGCTTCTTTAGCTAGGCAGACAAATAGTGATGTGGACAGTGTCGTGGGTGCTGCGAGCGTTCCAGCTCCTGTGCCAAACACTGTTGACGAATCCACGAACATCAGTGACGTACAGCCACAACTCGGTGATAATGATGATGACGATGAAGCCGATCGCACTTGGGAGCCGGGTGATGAAGGGGCTTCATCGTCATCATCAGGAGAAGAGGGGCGCAGGTTGCCCCGGAGTCAGCAGCTCAGGCAGCAAGGTGTTAGCAGCATGGTTGGCAGGCAGCATGGGGGCACAATTGTAAAGCCTGGAGCCAAATGGGGCCGGGGCCGGGGTAGAGCACCTGCTGCGCGGCAGGCTACCTTATCGGGAGGTAGTGGGGCAGGGGTTCCTGGAGTTGGCGACAATAGCAGCGAATCAGTGAGGCCTGTTGGTGGGAAAAGTAGCTACTCGGCAGTGTGGCAGTTTTTCCTGAAGCATCCGCAGGAGGGTAACATGGCCACATGCAAGATATGTAGGCAGAAGGTGAAGCGTGGCCAGGGCCCAAATGTTGGCACCACGGCCCTGCGTCAACATATGCAGCGTCACCATAAAGCGGCCTGGGAGAACCTAGGCTCCGGAGAGGTGGGCCAGACTGCTTCCTCACCGAGTGGCATGCCGCTCCCAATTTCTGCCAGCCAACGCTCCAGCACCTCAGCCGAAGGCAGCTGTGCGTCATACCCATCCTCTGCCGCTCCTGCTCCTCCTCCTCCTCCTCCAAGTCATGCATCCCGCCAGCAATCCATCAGCGAAGCCATGTCCAAGAGACAGCAGTATGCGCCCACTCATCCTACGGCGCAGAAGCTGAATGTGCTCCTGTCCAAGTTGCTGGTGCTGCAGTCGCTCCCTTTTCAGGTGGTGGACTCTGCACCATTCAGAGAACTGATGGCTTGTGCCGAGCCGAGGTGGAGAGTCCCAAGCCGTCATTTCTTTGCCAAGAAGGCAGTACCAGCGCTGCACACTTTTGCTGAACAGAAGGTGGGCCAGTCCTTGAGCCTGTCAGTGTGTAGCAAAGTGCATGGCAGCACCGACGTCTGGAGCTGTAACTACAGTCAGGGACAGTACATGTCGTTTACGGGCCACTGGGTGAATGTGGTCCCTTTGCAGCAGCAGCAGCAACTTGGACAGGTCACGCCGCTTCGGCCTCTGCGCTCCCTGCCCGTTGGGCCTGTGACACCGTGCGACTCGGCCTCCTCATCCTCCGCCATCTCCTCACCCTCCACTGTAGGCTCAAGTCTCAGTGCCCCTCCAGTCTACCATGTGTGCAGGGCACGGAGGTGTCACACAGTGCTTCACATGGTTTGTCTTGGCGAACGGAGTCACACAGGGGAGGAACTGCTTATATGTATTCATCAGGAAATCCAAACATGGCTTACTCCAAGAAAACTTAAAATGGGAATCATGGTTACCGACAATGGGAAGAACATTTTGTCTGCGCTGCGCCAAGGAAGCCTGACCCATGCCCCCTGCATGGCTCACGTCTTCAATCTGGTTGTCAAGCGGTTTCTGAAGTGTTCCCCCCATCTTCAAGACATCCTAACAACTTCAAGGAAACTTTGCATGCACTTCAGCCACTCATACACCGCCAAACACACCCTTCTTGAGCTACAGCGTCAGAATGGTATCCCCCAACATAGTCTGATTTGCGATGTTTCCACCCGTTGGAATTCCACCCTTCACATGTTGGACCGATTATATGAACAGAGAAAAGCCATCACGGATTTCCTGATGATCCAAGCGGATAGGGGGACTCCCCTGTGTAACTTCAATGTCAACCAGTGGCAGCTCATACGTGACACCTGCCGTTTGCTCAGGCCCTTTGAGGAAGCCACTTTATTTGTCAGTCGGCAGGATTACGGGATGAACAACGTGATTCCACTGCTTCATGTACTACAGCACATGTTGGAAACCATGGCTGGTCAGGGCACTGGAGACATGGCGTTTACATCTTACGGCCACATGAACCCCGTTGGAGCTGAACTGGAGGAGGAGGAGGAAGAGGAGGAGGAGTTGCCCAGCGAAACACAGTTTAGGCTTGGCGAAATGGCTGGTTTATCTAGTCAGCGGACAGGAGAGGAGGAGCAGGAGCAGCCAGAGGAGCTAGAGGTTTTTGAGGAAGGCGAGACAGAGGACCCGGACACACCGTGGCAGTATGCAGTGGAGATGGAGACAGGTAGTCCATCCGAGTCACTTGCGCAATTGGCAGGAAGCATGCTCACGTGCTTGCGTAGTGACCCCAGAATTGTTTCCATCTGTCGGCGGGATGACTTCTGGCTGTCCACCTTATTGGACCCTCGCTTCCGGCACAAAATGGGGGCATTTTTTAAACCCACCGAGAGGGAGGACAAACTGAACTACTACAAAGACATTCTACGTAGGCAGTTGGCCGATGCCTATCTGCGCCATGGTCCATACTCTCGCAGGTCTGACTCGAGGGGACCTCTGCGCTCACCTTCCACTGCCATGGCTGCTGGGGGGGTTGGCAGGAGCAGCTCCATCAGCAGCAGCCTCAGTCTTCAGTCGCTAATGAGTAGCTTTCTACACCCGCATAGTGAGGCTACTCATGAGCAGCAGGAAGACCTGGAGCAGGACCTGAACCAGCAGGTCATGTCATACTTTGACATGACCATGCCAACACACCTTGAGGATCCGCTGGACTTCTGGGCAGCCAAACTTGATTTGTGGCCGCAACTAGCAGAGTTTGCCCTGGAAAAGCTGTCCTGCCCGGCAAGTAGCGTGCCATCTGAGCGGGTGTTTAGTGCGGCGGGGGCCATAGTTACGGTGAGGAGAACTCGTCTGTCAACTAAAAATGTGGAGAGATTCACCTTTGTCAAAATGAATCAGGGATGGATCAGCCAGGATTTCCACCCACCAATGCCTGATGCATGCGACTAGATTCAGCATGGTGCCACGTTTTACACTTTCCAAATGGTGCAAAACATATTTATGTCTTTAGGCCAATTTTTGGGCTCCTGCTGATGCCAACTTCAGGGTGTGATTCATCCAATTTTTGGGCTCCTGAAGCCAACCCCAGTGTCCCTTTAAAGTAATGTTTGGGCTCCTGCTGCTGCTGCTGCCAACTCCAGGGTGTGATTCGTCCAATTTTTGGGCTCCTGCTGCCAACTCCAGTGTCTCTTTAAAGTAATATTTGGGCTCCTGCTGCTGCCAACTCCAGGGTGTGATTCATCCAATTTTTGGGCTCCTGAAGGCAACTCCAGTGTCTCTTTAAAGTAATATTTGGGCTCCTGCTGCTGCTAGTATTTAAATTCCCAGATTTGTGCCACTTGTGGTCCAAAACCGGGTAATGACCTGACCCACCGTTAACCTGAAGCAATATTGTTAAAAGAATATGAGAATTCCAAATGTTTTTTGGGCTGGTTGATAGATTGACCCCCTATCTCTGTCAGAGAAACCAGTTTGCTACAAGGGAGTTTTTGGACTACCTCCTTTGTTGCCCTGAGGATTTATGGGGGTTCAATAGTAATCACCACGCCATTTTTTATCGATAGCAAAGCATAATTAAATGTGCCTAATATGCAGAAAGTGTGTGACAAAAAGATTTATTGCTTTCTATTAAAACACAAATGACACATTACATTACAAAAAGCCCTACAGAAGTAGGTGACATACAATACAAAAATTCTTCACCAGTTTAAGTTAAAAATACAGTGTAGAGTGGTCTTTCCTAATAGGCATCTCACATATACAGTCTTGATTTTTTTGGCTTGCAACATCTAGTAGGGTATACTAGTTTCGCCGAAGGTGGCTTCGTCAGTACCCATTACGCTAGATATATTTGACTATATACAAAAAATACAAGTAATTAGATTGCTGTCAACACACAATAATCTTATTTACAATAGGTTAATTAAATTCATGTGGCACAAAAAATATGTTAGATATCCAAAATTTTACTATTACATGGAAGCAAGGAAAAAAGAAAAAGAAAGGAAAAGAGGGATATTTACCTGGGATTAGGAAGACTGATGCTCACTGTATGATCATATGACCAATTCCATTACACAATCATCAATATAAAAACCGGCCTTTCTTTAGTGATGGAAATATTGGAGAAAGGTTGCCCAATGACTAATTAATTGTCAGACTGGCATGGCCACTGTAAAAATCATGATGATGTATAGAAAAACTATTTTAGTATATATATTTACATTTTGTTTTAAAACTAGTAATAAAGAAAAACCCCTTAGCCTGTTTAGCCAGTATCACCGTCACCAAGGAATGCAGAAGGTTTGAGATGGTCACCAGGACAGGAGGAACGTCTCAAAATAAAGGACTGAATGATTGGAATAATTTTTGAGAAAGGACCACCACCTGAAAAACTAGGAATACATCATAATACCTTAAGTCGAGCCGAGATGCAGGGAACATTGTCCTCCTGCTGCTGCTGCCAACTCCAGGGTGTGATTCATCCAATTTTTGGGCTCTTGAAGCCAACTCCAGTGTCTCTTTAAAGTAATATTTGGGCTCCTGCTGCTGCTGCTGCCAACTCCAGGGTGTGATTCATCCAATTTTTGGGCTCCTGAAGCCAACCCCAGTGTCTCTTTAAAGTAATGTTAAGGCTCCTGCTGCTGCCAACTCCAGGGTGTGATTCATCCAATTTTTGGGCTCCTGAAGCCAACTCCAGTGTCTCTTTAAAGTAATGTTTGGGCTCCTGCTGCTGTTGCTGCTGCCAACTCCAGGGTGTGATTCATCCAATCTTTGGGCTCCTGCTGCCAACCCCAGTGTCTCTTTAAAGTAATGTTTGGGCTCCTGCTGCTGCCAACTCCAGGGTGTGATTCATCCAATTTTTGGGATCCTGCTGCCAACCCCAGTGTCTCTTTAAAGTAATGTTTGGGCTCCTGCTGCTGCTGCTGCCAACTCCAGGGTGTGATTCATCCAATTTTTGGGCTCCTGCTGCCAACTCCAGTGTCTCTTTAAAGTAATATTTGGGCTCCTGCTGCTGCCAACTCCAGGGTGTGATTCATCCAATTTTTGGGCTCCTGAAGCCAACCCCAGTGTCTCTTTAAAGTAATGTTTGGGCTCCTGCTGCTGCCAACTCCAGGGTGTGATTCATCCAATTTTTGGGCTCCTGAAGCCAACTCCAGTGTCTCTTTAAAGTAATGTTTGGGCTCCTGCTGCTGCTGCTGCCAACTCCAGGGTGTGATTCATCCAATTTTTGGGCTCCTGAAGCCAACTCCAGTGTCTCTTTAAAGTAATATTTGGGCTCCTGCTGCTGCTGCCAACTCCAGGGTGTGATTCATCCAATGTTTGGGTTCCTGAAGCCAACCCCAGTGTCTTTTTAAAGTAATGTTTGGGCTCCTGCTGCTGCTGCCGCCAACTCCAGGGTGTGATTCATCCAATCTTTCGGCTCCTGCTGCCAACCCCAGTGTCTCTTTAAAGTAATGTTTGGGCTCCTGCTGCTGCTGCTGCTGCCAACTCCAGGGTGTGATTCATCCAATGTTTGGGCTCCTGAAGCCAACTCCAGTGTCTCTTTAAAGTAATGTTTGGGCTCCTGCTGCTGCTGCTGCTGCTGCCAACTCCAGGGTGTTATTCATCCAGTTTTTGGGCTCCTGAAGCCAACCCCAGTGTCTCTTTAAAGTAATGTTTGTGCTCCTGCTGCTGCTGCTGCTGCCAACTCCAGGGTGTGATTCATCCAATTTTTGGGCTCCTGAAGCCAACTCCAGTGTCTCTTTAAAGTAATATTTGGGCTCCTGCTGCTGCTGCTGCCAACTCCAGGGTGTGATTCATCCAATTTTTGGGCTCCTGAAGCCAACTCCAGTGTCTCTTTAAAGTAATATTTGGGCTCCTGCTGCTGCTGCTGCCAACTCCAGGGTGTGATTCATCCAATTTTTGGGCTCCTGAAGCCAACCCCAGTGTCTCTTTAAAGTAATGTTTGGGCTCCTGCTGCTGCTGCTGCTGCTGCCAACTCCAGGGTGTGATTCATCCAATTTTTGGGCTCCTGCTGCCATTTCCAGTGTCTCTTTAAAGTAATATTTGGGCTCCTGCTGCTGCTGCTGCCAACTCCAGGGTGTGATTCATTCAATTTTTGGGCTCCTGCAGCCAACTCCAGTGTCTCTTTCAGCCAATGTTTGGGCTCCTGCTGCTGCTTGCAACTCCAGGGTGTGATTCATCCAATTTTTGGGCTCCTGCTGCTGCCAACTCCAGTGTCTTTTTAAAGCAATGTTTGGGCTCCTGCCCCTCATAGTGATGCCACTTCAACTCTCTGCAATTGTGCCGCTCTGCGATTCTATTAGCAATGCCTCTGATCTGCATGTGATATTTGTTCAAAGTATTATTTAACTAACCCAGCACTCATCCTGTGCATGTTACAGCAAGGCAGAATGGTTTACAACCCTATTGAGGCTCTAGGAGGCTCAGAAATAGCCGTTTTTAATAGCGATTCTTCGCGAATAAATTCGGGTCGAAACGTTTTTTGGCGGAAAATTCTGTGAATCAGTCGAATCGAATTTTTCAAAAGTTCGCTCATCTCTAATTGGATCCCAGTGGACTGAAAACCACCAGAAATAAACTAAAACATAAAGGAAACTGAATATTTTTATGGTGCTTGCATGTGGAGCTAGAGCGCCAGTACTATACACTGAGCTGTGTGTACGCTACATTGTGCTGTTAGAGTCGCTCACCAGAATCGCCTTCATAAATGTGGTATTGCGTACAGCGCCCGGCGTTCACCATGTGCTGCCTGCCGCTATGAGGCACTACCTGCCGCTACTCCTTGATGAATAAACCCCATAATGTGTGGAGTCTGTAAGATTCCCAGAACTTGCATAAGACACCCTGGCTGTGCTTCTCCCCCTTTTGCCCTTTTGGAGCCTTGACCAGCACTCCCAGGCACACTTCGAAAGTGCATGCACACACTCTCAAATGCCCATGTGTGCACCCATACTGTGCATGCACGCACTCTCAAAATGCATGCCCTCACTTCCAAAATGCATGTGTGCACACTCAAAGTGCATGCGTGAACTCCGAAACACCCATGCGTGCACTCCCAAAGTGCATGCACACACCCCCAAGTTCAGGTGGAGGGGCGCTGCTGATCTCCCTCCTCAGCTGGGAGAAGAGCAAAAGGGGTGGGGGTAGCCGCCTCAAAGGAGGTGTGGGGGCAGTCATCACGTCTCCCCGTCCCACACCGGCCAAGGGGAGAGGAAAGTAGGTGGGGGGCATCCGCCATTAAGGAGGAGGAGAAGCAGCCACCACGAAGGAGGTGGGGGAGCAGCCACTGATTGTCTCCCTCATGGCAGTGCCTGGGAGGAGAGCAAAGGAGGTGGGGGGGGGGCAGCTGTTGCATCTCTCTCCCTCCCAGGGGCACCGGCCATGCATCTAAAATTAATATATTTTACGTTTTTAGTCACTCATATTTATTTTCCCCACCTCCTTTGGAACACTGTCAGTAACCCTTTAGCTAGATGCTGAATTAGAGTAGGAGGAGCTAAACCTGTGAGCTCTAGAGTGTGGAGTGTCATCTCTGCCTCAGCAAATAAGATAATTAGCAAGCCAGAGTCAGGATGTCTCTGCTTTGCACACCAAGCACACCAGTCCGTGTACAGCTGCTAAGGTGAATATAATTTTTGGTACGGAAAACTGCTTCTTTTATTACATAGAGTTGCAAACAAATACAAAAGAAACAATTAACAGAATTACCTTTTTACGGAGGTCATACAGGCAGTTCATTAACCTCATTTATTCATAGCGTTTTCTTATTATATTTTTGATTAGTTTTTATAACAAAGTTTTGATTGTTTGGGGTTTGATCAGTATATTCATATGAATGGGAGCACTTACTTTATTATATAAGTAGTTCATTAACTGTTATTTACTCACAGTGGTTGTTTATTTCACATTATTTAAGGTTTATATTGATATTTATGCACCAGTACTTTACCCATTGTATAATGTTGGATTTTTTGTATTAGTGCCGTGCTTCAATATTGTTGTATGCATTGGCTCTCCTTTTTGATTTATTAGTTTGCTGGGTGTGCATTATACATACTTTAGTACTGATCTCACAGTCAACTAGAGATCAGATTAATTGGTCCAATTGCTGTCGGGAGGACACCTAGCCTTGATTTTAATGTGTATGCTGGTCATTGTGATTTTCATGTAATTTATATTTTGTAAAAATATACTGTAGATTTTTTTAATGAAGCCTTTTGGTGTGCAATCCCTGTAGGGGTTAATCAGCTCTTGTTTACTTGCGCTTTTTTTTTTTTTTTTTACATTTAACCCTTTGTGAACTGGTAAGGGGTCCATGAGACAGAGGGTGACAAAATCTCAAGGTGGCTTTTAAAAGGCTTAAAATAACCTATGCTTGTTGGGCATAAATCTGTTTGGGGGACCTTGCAGTTTCAGAATTAGTTTGTTTTTTCTTGTGTTTTATTCTGCTATTTTATTAATATTTTAAGGAAACAATGTGCAACAAGTGAATTCCTTCAGGGTTTGCGTCCAGAAAACTGCGTCCACAACAAAAAGCCTGGTACACCTAGAAAGCGTGAGGTATGTACTTTCAGGGGATAGTATAGCTAGTTGAGGGTATTTCAAATGTAAAGGGCTGTTTTTCTTGAAAAACTGCAATGTGAATTAACCCGCACATAATCCTAATGCTTGACTATTTGAAAAAAAAATCATTATTGGAACAAGTAAACAGCCTCCACTGATGTGGAAAGTGGTTGAAGAGTTGGGTTGCATTTTTGTAATATTGACAGCGGTTGTATGTGTTGGTTAAATATGTGATATTTAGACTGTATAATAAAAAACAATCTTAGATATTTTCTATTCATAATCTAAATGATAAGCATATTTTGGCCTCTACCATACTAAAGGAAGTGTTTTGTTTTGAAGATAACTATCACATTCCAGCTGTCATTTTTCTAGTGCAGGCCTGAAGATAAAAGGGATAGTTGGACTGTATTATATTTGCTGGCAGAGGCACTGTCCTTTGCTTATATTACGTGTTTGTGAGGTCCAGTTTTTATTTCACATTACTGTATAGGTGGCCAAGCATGTCCAGAAAAGCAAAACCATTCATTACAAAGACAGGTGACAGTGGCGAGGGGAACCTCAGGCCTTTAAAAGGGGGCCTGCGGCACCTTCTTGGAGTGATGCTTTCCTCTGTTCCTGTGTGACTTAGTTTGCCTTTCGGCTTTGATTTCTAGCTTTGGATTACGACCCACTCTGGCTCTGACTCCCTGGCTTTGGACACCAATATCTCTGGCTCTCGACCCTCTGGCTTGGATGACTACCTGTTTTGGCTCTCTGAACATCGGCACCGGATTACGGGTTTCCCAGGTTCTGGACTCTCTGGCTTTCCTGCATCAGCTTCCCTGAAAAATCAGAACTGGACTTTTCCCATATCTGGGCCCTTTGGGCACTGGCAACAGTAGTGGGACCCCAACTTTTCTGCAGTGCAGTTTGACCCACCTTGAGGAATGCTCCGGCTAAAACTGTCAGCAGATCCCCAAGCTAAAACCAGTGCATGTTGTAACACTCTACCTATTATTCCCCACTAGCTCCCCTCAGTTACAGTCAGCTTTAACTCTTCATGAGTTCTTGCCTGGTATTCCTGATTCTACATCATCCTCACACGTGACACTCCGCCCCCCCCCCCCCCATTTCCCCAGTTTCCACTATCTGGGGAGGCCGCATGCAGTATTGCTGACAGCTGTCTGTATTTACATCGAAAGTAATTAGAAAAGGGAAACTCATTCTCAAACCATTGGAAAAATATCCAGTTGGGTGTCCAAACTGGCTTGTCCACTGCTGTCTACGTCCTTCTTCGAACCAAAATTAAAAAAGGACGCGCCCAAAGCACATTTCTACCTTATCCCTGAAGTGCGATTTTGTGCTGCTTTTAAACTGGATTTAATAAATGGAAGTTTTATGGGAGTGCAGACCATCCTTCCTTTTTTCTACTATATGTATCCACATCAGCCTGGTCTCCGGAAAGGTACGTGGCAGTCAGGGCTGGATCCAGGTTTATGTAGGCCCTCAGGCAGCATGGTCTCAGTGGGCCCCTTTGCTGTGGAGAATTGCGTGTAAGGTGTCTATAAATTCCATGGCATAGAACAGGGTGTAAGGGCCGGCCTCTGTGCCTTGTGAACTGGTATAGGGGTCTCCTGGACCCCTTACCAGCTCACAAAGGGTTGAATGTAAAAAAAATGATGAGAAGAGGGCTAAATACAAGGCATCGCGGCTGCAGGTAAGTAAGTTTTTTTTTCCTACAGATTTGTGCCAGCTGCCAGTGGCCCCCCCTGGGGGTGGGGGCCCTTGGCAGCTGACTGAGTGTGCTGGGTGCTAACGCCGGCCCTGGTGGCAGTTACTATTAAAAAGAGCAAATGCAAAGACTCGACTAAAACTGTTACTGTTAACACGCCCAAATACAGAGCTGCCTTGACATTTTACTATTAATAAGAGCAAAAACAAAGACTTAACTTAAACTGTTAGTACAAATGCTATCAGAGTACTGACACCGAGAGGCTTTTACACAGTACTGACACTGCAGCAGTACAATCATAGTACTTATAGTGAGAGGCTTTTGCACAGTACTGACACTGAGAGGCCCTTACATAGTTCTGACACAGCTGCAGTACTACATCAAAGTACTGACACTGAGAGACTATTACACAGTACAGACACTGCTGCAGTACTATCACAGTACTGACACTGAGAGACTATTACACAGTACAGACACTGCTGCAGTACTATCACAGTACTAACACTGAGAGACTATTACACAGTACAGACACTGCTGCAGTACTATCACAGTACTGACACTGAGAGACTATTACACAGTACAGACACTGCTGCAGTGCTATCACAGTACTGACACTGAGAGACTATTACACAGTACAGACACTGCTGCAGTACTATCACAGTACTGACACTGAGAGACTATTACACAGTACAGACACTGCTGCAGTGCTATCACAGTACTGACACTGAGAGACTATTACACAGTACAGACACTGCTGCAGTGCTATCACAGTACTGACACTGAGAGACTATTACACAGTACAGACACTGCTGCAGTACTATATCACAGTACTGACACAGAGACTATTACACATTACTGACACTGCTGCAGTACTATCACAGTACTGACACTGAGAGACTATTACACAATATTGGCACCTTACTTATCACACGCTCATTCCGGAACCTTTCCCTGACTAAATGTCCTGAAAAGGACAATAGTGAGATTAATCACCTATGTAGCCCTGACTAAACACTTTGCCTAAATAAATGTCTTTAAAAAGGCAGTTGTTATTAAAAGAACTAAAGCCCAGCCTGTCCATCAGCAGCACCACCTCTCCCTAACTAGCTTACTGAGGGCACAGCAGAGTTGTGCGTCATGATGCAGACCCTGCTTCTATATAGCGGGGTCATGTGTCCGGCCAGGCCAATGAAGGGGGGGGGGGGGGGGGGGGGACCGAGTTCTGAACTCTCACCTGAATTTCTAGCTAAAATCCGGTTTAAGGACCCAAGCATGCAAAGTTCAGTAAGAACCCGGACTTTGCTGTTTGGCTTGCCCAACCGTATATATAATGTCCACTGCAATTCATATGACTCCTTAGATTTTTTCCCAATTGTCATTACTTTTACCAACCACTTCAAGTCAGCAAGCATGTTGTCTCAAACTTTTTGGATCCAAACTCACAATACAGGACATAAAAATGTAGATCTTCCATGGATCTTCAGCAGGATAGAAGGTCAAAGTTGGAGGACAAAAAGAAATATAGTGTAGGCCCTTTTATGCTGCCTTAAAGCAGACCTTTAATCAACGAAAGAGGAAATTGATTATTCCTTTTGTGAGTCTGCCCTTATACGGATATGAGTGATAACATTTGATTATGTGTAACTTTATTGACCCCTAAAACCCACATGTTGTGTAACATCAACATGCATTTTGTTTTTCACAGGTAACATGTTTAGCATAGTTCACGTGGTTTAAAAGGAATGCATACTATTTGGATATATTGTTCATTGGAATTTAACCTAAAGCATTTTCTCACTGGAGTGCTGCTATTAATGGCATGCAGTTTTGGGAAAATTTACAAATTATTGAAAGGCTTTTTTGCATTTCCCCATGTTTTGAAGTCCTGAGAGGGGTTGAAGGATCCTGCTGTGACTTTCAGTTTACCCAGACCAGATTGCTCAATCTAGATAATGCAGCTTCGCAACTACCTTAAATAATGTTAGGAGTGTTTCTTTAAAATGAAAAGACATACAGACCTAGAAAAAACATTATTTACCCATGCTTCTTAGCAGTAGGCAGAGCCATGAAAAATTTTAGCTATCATAACTCAAACTAAAATGCAGCATAGGCTCTTGCTTTGAATTAAATTACCAATTTTTGTAGGCTCATGACCTATCCCTCAAGGTAACTACCTTTAAAGTGGACCAACACCCACCCCTGATCGGCCCGGGAATCTATAAGATTCCCGGGCCGATCATCTCCCTCCCCGCGGGCCATCCGAAATCGGAATGCCCCGCTGTGTGAAACCCCCCAGAAAGCCCCTAAAAACTTACCTTATCGGCGATGGATAAGCCGCTGCCGCCCCCCGCGCGTCCCTCTAGCAGGGCGTGCACCCGCGCCGGCCGTTTGTGAATGTAAGAGGGACGTGCGAGAGTGGCGGCGGCGGCGGGTTATCCATCGTTTGTCCATCGCCGATAAGGTAAGATTTTAGGGGCTGCCCCACGGAAGTGGACCAACACCCAGGATAGTGAAAATCCTGGGTGTTGGTCCACTTTAATTCTTTTTCAAGGCAATCACCCCCACCTTTGTGGTATTTCTCATGTGCTGTATTTATGTGCATGCTTCTATTGCTTGCTATACTGCATTACTTGGCTTACTATTACTGTACTGCGGCTGAGAATATTACAGACAACTTCTGATCACTATTTGTGCATAATCTGGATAATGCCACTATATGTACACTGACCATGTTTTAGTTATCTGTTGTGTATTTAATGGGTATTCTTTATATGATTAACTTCTAAAGGTAACTGTACAGCCTTCTATGATAATCTCCAGCCCAGTGGAATGTCTTTCACAACCTACACTGATTTCAAGTCAGCATGACCTGGTATCCCTTTCTTCCTAGAGTCTATATACAATATAAGCTGTATATTGCTTAGTAGAATGTTCATTAGCTCTTTATAGCTTCCAGGTGTGCCACACCCAGTGAGCTGGCCATCTGTTATCAATAATACCTGTATTCTTTTAGAATGTTTTGTATGTATGTTGCACCCTGTTTAATACACTGAATTTCAAATTATCAAATGTGTTAAATATTCAGACTAATTTAGTTGGTGACCCAAACCCAAAGCACAACACTATTAAGAGTTCATAGCCAGATAAATGTATCAGGCCAGGCATTGGTTGAAGCAACCAGAACATTTGCTTTGAAAACCTCTGCCCCATTTGATATGTTTCTGGAATGCCCCGATGTGTTTGATAATGGTAGTCTGCTCCCACACTACTATACAAATCAGTTTGTAAAAATGTAATATTGCTACAATACATAATATGAACAATGTTAAATAGTAGTCTTTTCTGTGAAGGTTTGAACTGGGTTTATAGAGGTCATAAATACAGTAGACACCTTATTGTATTACATATCAAATGGCAGGGAAGCTGTAACTGTGGTTTGATCGCAATACTTGAATCCTATTCTCCCCCAACTACCAAAACTGAATATATAGAGTGAGTCAACTGCATTAACAAGACCATTGTGAGCTTGCTGAACAGATAAGAGAGGAGACTAAGGAAATGAGGGGGTAGATAAAGAGGATAAGGTAAATAATAAGAAAATGCTGGCACTAGAGAAATTAAGAGAATGACAGAGTGATGTATAAAAAAACTAAGGAGAAGCTTATTTTTCTAAAGGGATGGTTGATTGGTGTCTCCTGGTGCCCACTTACAGAAAGGTTCGGAAGGTACTCACCCACAGAGCTTCCCCAGCCCAAAGGAAATGGGAAAGAGAAAAAGAAAAAGAAAAGAAGAACAAATAAAATAAAACTAAAGTGCCCCAATTATTACAATAGATATACTTTGACTTCCTGATTGTATATGAGAATTTCTCAGATGAAGATGCAGGGAAGAGGGGCAACAAAGTAAAAAAAAAAGGCACCTTGCACTACAGAATGATGTGCTGTGAGGGGCGTTTTTTTTGTGGATGCCAGTTAAATTAATCTGGATGAGTGGCACCACATACTGTGATGACAATATCACTTTGATATTAGTTATGGTTTGAGTATACAAGGAGTGTAACTGTGGTGGAGGCCTCTGGGCAGAATGTCTGGTGGGGGCCCCCATGCTGTAACTTCGGATGTTCAGCCATAAAATCATGTCTCTGACCTGTATTGCACCGCTGGCAGGAGGGTTACAACCAAAAAACTCCTTTTCTTGCTCAGCATCCAGTGTTGTCACTGGTGCGGGGGTGGCAGGTGCACAGTGCTGCATTCCCCCTTTGTGTGCGCTCCTGTCCGCACATTGAAGTGAACATTGAAGACGAACATCTTTCCATTGCCCATGGATATTATCAGTTTTACCTAGCGCCTTGTGTAAATGCTGCTATTGAAAACATTTCCTACATTTCTGGTACTAGTGGTGGAGGCCCTCCGGCTATACCAAGTAGTGAAGGTGCCTGGATTTGAGTCCCTCCTCAGGCCCTGTGAGAATGGAATGGTTAGTTTTTTTTTCAACCTGTAATTAAAGAAAATAACTGTCACATACTGCCAGAAGCAGCCAAACAGAAAATGTAGATGTACATGTGATAACAACTTCCCCTGGGCTGTTCCCATAGAACATGTCACAGGCATCACTGAATCCTGTATAGAACTTGTTGCTGTATACTTAAAATGGCACCTATATATCAAACATGTCTTTTAAAGTGGACCAACACCCAGGATTTTGACTATCCTGGGTTTTGGTCCACTGCCCCGCTATGTGAAACCCCCCAGATCGCTAGCTTCAACTCACCTCACCCCGCTCCTACGGCGCATGCACAGCCGCTCGTCCAGTCAGCGTGCTCGGAGCTGCTGAGCTATGCACGTCTAAGCGATGTCTTAGCTCAGTGGCTCCGAGCATGCTGGCAGCCGCATCTCGTGCTTCCCTCTAACAGGGGGCGCGCCCGTGCCGGCCACCCACAAATGGCCGGTGCGGGCACGCTCCCTGCTAGAGAGAAGCGCAAGATGCGACCCGCGCATACGCCGTTGGACCGGGATTCAGGTAAGGTTTGCCCTCCTGGGGGGTTTTACACAGCGGGGCATCCCGATATTGGACGCCCCTCGGGGAGGGATTGCTGGGTGTTAGAACAGAGCAGGGATTAATCTAGTTTTATCAAAGTGTTTAAAACTAGCCTACGATGTCCATGGTGCCACTTTACATAAAATCCTACTATTTCTCCACCCTTTCTAACTCAGTTTGGCAGCCCAGTTCCTCCCTGAAAGCAGCGTCCACAGTGCTGCTGTAATTGGGTGCCAAAGCTATCGCCCATAATCCCCTGAGGTGCCAAAGCTGGGGTGGATCTGCTTAGAGAACATGACTTCTGATGATGGGAATGGTCTGCTCATGGTCTGCTAGTTCATAATATATACTGTTTTACTACTCATGGTGGTACCTGTGATACAAATATAAAGGAGTACAACTACAACAACTGCAGCCCTAGAGCATGGGTGCACAACCTGCAGCCCGGGGGCCATATGCGGCCTGCACTGCCATCACTTGCGGCCCTCAGCACCCCAAAGGAGTTAGCAAGCAGAGCATTCCTTGCAGTGCAAGCAGCTGACCACTATAAAAAAGCGTGTCTCTAATTTGTGAAGCAGAAAATGGGTCACAGATAAACTTCTCTGTAGAGGTGGGTGACGTGCTACTGGAGTGTTGTTTGTAGACTCATCCCAGCTCACATCTGCCCACCTCTTACCTCCTTACCTGTGTTCTTTTTACCTCTACTCACCTCTTTCCGCCTTGTCCCATCTTACCTCTGCTCCCCTTGCCTTTAACTATCTCTTGCCTTTAACTATCTACCTTTTACCACCTCACCTCTACCCATCACTTCTCTCACTATCTCACCTCTGCTTATCCCAGCTCCGCTCAATTCTTCTCGATTTTTTCCAGCTTTACCTCTGCTCAATTCTCCTCTTCCTTTACCTCTGCCCACTCCTTCCCACCCCACCTCTTCATATATCCCCTCTACCCACCTCACCTCTGTCCATTGCTTCTCTTACCATCTAATTTCTGCCCACCTCGGCTCACCTCTGCCTACCTCTACCCACCTCTGCTCACCTCTGCCCACCTCACTTCTTTCCACTTAACCTCTGCTGAAATGACCTTTCCCTGCCTTACCTTTGCCCACTCCTTCTCACCTCACCTCTACCCACCTCTGGTAATCTTACCTCTTCCACTTCATTTCACCCCACCTCTTCCTGCCACCTCTACTCACCTTTGCATTTACATAAAGGCATTTGCAGCGTACATATTTTTTAGCCCCTTGAGGAACAATACGACAATGCGGTCTCTAGACCAAACATGTTGTGCACCCCTGCTCTAGAGGGTTCCACATGCTTTACATTGCTTTCTAACCATTAGAAAACACTCAAAAAGTAAGAGTGAAATGTTTAAAGTGTGGGAAAACATCATGAAATTACCGTCAAAATATAATCCTTCAGGGTATAGATGTGCCTGCACACCACCTTAAACCTTGTATTGTTCTGCAAGAATCACAAAACAGGAGCACTGGGAAGAAGATCAAGCACATAGATTTCAGGCTGCAAGGATCGTTGGCTGTGAGATTCCGTTTGAAGTGGTCATTGAGTCTCCCAAACAATCAAAACAATAGTGAGCAAACTGGTGAGGAATTCGCACTTGTAATTACAGCGATCATTTTTATATAAACTTTGATATATGAGTGATGAGGAAAGTTTGTCTTTGTGGAAAGTTTATATTATAAAGGCTATTTCAGTCAAATAAAAAATAAATACATCCTTGAGTAAGAAGATTATATGATTGTCTAAACAATGCTTCACGTGCTATGGAGCACATGAAGAATTCTGTTGGGCTGCACTGTTTCAGTGCTGATTGGACTGGCTCTTCTCGGTCTCCTATCCCTGCCTTGTACCCATGGTA
Organism: Gastrophryne carolinensis; assembly: GCA_027917425.1. NCBI lineage: Eukaryota > Metazoa > Chordata > Amphibia > Anura > Microhylidae > Gastrophryne > Gastrophryne carolinensis. The sequence goes on from CM051239.1 coordinate 136,152,040, forward strand.
TCCATGTTTTGCCCCTGCAATATCATGGCTGATGGGAGCCATACCCACCCCCTCAAGTATCTATCTCTCCCATAATACTAAAGCTTCAGTGCCATTACTTTAATTGTGGCCATATCCACTCCTGACCATGATCTGTTCTTGCAATCCTATAGCCTCAGCTATGAAGAATGCTCCTTAATTATCTGGGAAGCACATTGGTGATGGGACTCAGTAGCTAGGACAATCAAAGCCAGACGGGTCCTTTTTTAAAAATGCTTGTGTCACTGGCCTCTTAGCCCAGAATAAGTCTTCAGAGTGTACAATTGGTGGCCACATATTTGTGATCCACTGTCCCTTCAAAAGATACTGGGTCATATTAGTATAGCACAGTTTCCATTGAATCTGGTGCTACAGGTAAGTAACAGCTGCTACAAGGTGGCTGCTCTGAAGGCATAAGGAGCTTTGTACCACATGCCCCATCTGCTGCCATTCTGGCAAGAACTGGCATATATAACCGATCTCTACTAGTCTGCTCTCTCTGTTGCTCTGTTAAAAACTTAGATTCAAGCCAATTTCTCCTATAAGGTTAGGGTCAACTTTTTGTCCTGTCTGCCTTTAAAGGGGAAGTTTAGTCGAAAGTGCCAGACCTTTATTCTGTCTTAAGGCACATGGGGGGGGGGGCTGATTTGGATGCTCTGCTGCACACCTGTCTGCAGGAATGCATGGCGATCAGGCAACCCAAACACCTTTGCCACAGTCAACATACCAAGGGGTTCATATAGTGGTCTTGACCATAACAGTGCACCCACCAGCATGGCAAAGCCAGCTGTCTGTCGGCAGTCATGTGAATGGCAGCCATTGCAGGGAACAAGCTTATGTGCTGTAGGGTCTCAGACTGCGTGCTACAGGACCAGGAGGAGGTCTAGTCATTTTGACTTAAGTAACAAAAAAACATCTATGTCACTAAGATACCCAACTTCTTCACTTAGGAAATTACATTTGGATTGGTTTAACACTGAAACTATTCTTATTTTTTCTCACTGTATCCAAAGGAAAGAAGTCCCCTGGTGGCCACAATCTGTCTCCTGAGTTAATGTGTCATATGCTAGTGTATGTTGTTTAGACACTCCAGTACCTTAAATTATAAAGTTAAGGTGATCTATTCTAGATGCACAAGCAATGCAAATGTGATGAATTCCTACCCAGGCCCTTAGACATAACTGGGGGGAGAGGTCAAAATGGGTATGTGTCAAGTTGGGATTACATATTTCTACAGTATCTTATCCTGCTTGATATAGGTGAAATCTATATCTTTGTAATAAAGTTTGTAACAGAGTCAAATCTATTTTTCTGTAACCTACCTACAGTATTTATGAAATTAGTAACTCCACCAGGATGCTCCTGATTCTCTATAAGAGAAGACACTATGAGAACAGACATTTTGAAACCAGAGATGCAACAACAAGGGCTAGGAAATCCCTTTTATTATACAAGCGCACACATACATAAATGCTGTAGCCCTCCTCAAGTTTTACATTACATGCAATATCCTGTTCCTTCAGTTGCTTAAAGCGGAACAAAACCTGGGATTTTCACCCTTCCCGGGGTCATCCCGCCTCTTATTGGCTTTAATGGCCTCAGCCTATCTGAATGCGTGCACTCCCTATTAAAAACAATGGCAGACGCCTGCTGAATAACATAGTCATAGCAAGCTGCTCTCATTAGACGAGAGCCTGCGCATGCGCCGTTGGAGTGCAGAAAGTTGAGTTTTTATGGGCGCCCTGGGAGGGTTTCAAAAGTGGGGCATCCGGGAAAGCCAGGGACAGCCCCGGAATCTTTCAGATTTCAGGTTGGCCGCTGCTGGGTTTTGTTCCACTTTAAGATTGCTGCCAACATCTTGTTTAATCTTGCAGAGCTTGTACTCTTGCAGTTTTGAATTTTTATATTACAATTATGTAACAATATGTTGCCACAATTTTTGATATATAAAAGATTCATTGGTAATATAGCAAAATAAAAAGGAACTTACTTTGCAATTTGCAAACAGGCCAGCGATCTGAGGTCTGTAAAAGGCCTAGCACCTGGATAAGCCACATTCATGAACATGCAGGAATGGTAAGAGACCTGAGTGCTTTTTAGCCTGGATAGCCGCTTATGGGGGCATGTGTGAAGCATGGGGTGGGACAAAGAAACCCATTGCTCTCTATATACACCTCAGCCTGGTCCCTTACTCGGCCATACAACATCTGGTGAGACTGAAGTTGGAAGTGTGGGCATGGGGCTCACAGGGAAAGATGGGGCGGGTTACGAATGCTAGGCGAATACTAAACAGGTACAGAAGCTGACAGGACACAAAAACAGTCTAATTAACTAAAGACTTATACACTTTTATATTTTGGCTCTGGTCCATGCAGACACTGTTATGTAACTTAAACAGGACCTTCCACGTCTATTTTCCAACATCTAAAATTATATTTTACGCTTCTAGTCAGGACTCTAGAATAGGGGAGCCGCCATCTTGCCTCAGAAGCATCACATACTGAGAAGAGGAGATCAGGGCAAAAGTGTAGGGGCGCAGGGTTATAGCTGTGCTCTGCAGAGCCGGGGTCAGGAAAAGGTCAGCAATCCCAGAATGCAGAACAGCACTTTCTGTTTGCAGGCAGCCTGACTCCATGGGCCGCCATCTTGGATGCTTAAAGGCTCATAAAATGTGGTAGATGCAGGTCGAATGATTTGTAATGTGGGCAATCTGTATGTACAGGGTGGGGGAACATATAAGATGGGCTCTTATTCGTGGTGAAGGCCTGGTTTAAGCTAGAAATGTTATTAATAAGGTTTTTTAAAGGAAAAATTTTCGCCCAGATAGAAGTATTGAACAAAAGCTAAGACAAGGCAATACTGCAAAGTTGTGCTATATTCTGTCTTCTATAAAAGCATTTCAAATGTTCCAGAACACTCCGCTGTAGATAACCTATTGGGAAATATGTATTACAACAGGCCTGAAAGTTTTGCATGCATGTTAATTCTCATGGAAACACAACCCTGGTTTTATGGGAAGACTTTATCTACTTGTTTTTCCTGTAACCTGCTTCAAACAGTAACATTCTTGAGGGAAAGCCAGCATTTATATGTGATTCAGAAAGAAAAAGAAGGCAGTGGAATTTGCCAAAGCATTTTGAAATTGGTTGAAGCTACCGAAAGACAGGGCTGTCTTTGCCAACTTCCTTTCAGGCAGACTTAATTGCCGACTGTTCCCACTTCTACAGCTGCAATACTTAAAGCGGACCAAAACCCACTGAACTTGTGAAATACGTTTGGCCAAAGTCCCTGCCAATACTCCCCTCTTAGGGTGTAGAACTAGAAATGGATATTCCCACTTTTTAAATCATCTTGAAACATTTTATTTGCTGTCACTCTCTGTAAGATGGCAGGCAATCAGTCATAACATTGGTGTGGTAATGACATCATTGCCACACACAACAGTGGCAATGAATGGAGGAGGCGGAGCTTTACAGCTAAAACAGGCGCCATTATCTGGGATTAGAGTGAAGCTGGAGCAGTGAAAATTGCTAAATGCATTCTTCATAAGGGAAGCAAGTCAGGGGATCCTAGTTAAAAATGTGGGTTTTGGTCCACTTTAAAGTGTGTACCATGTGTGCACATCAAATGTGCACCTTCAAAGTACACCTATGTGGTCACCTTCCATTACCAGCTCAGTGCCCCAAAACAGTCTGTGCTTCTTTATTATACCTCAGCATTTGCCCAATATTCATAGAAGCCTGAGGAACAAAACAACAGGAAGTGGTATCATGGTGAATGGAATGCCATATGCTCAAGCAAACTGACACATCAAAGCAGTTAGGTTGAAGTGCTCCCCATTGCTGAGCTGTGTGTACTGATTGCATCATCATTGGGGGTGGGGCTTCTCAGCCAGGGAGCAATAATGCTGACTGCATCCAGTGTGTCATGTCAGGAATACTGGGCAAAGGCTGAGGTAAAAAAAGAAACACAGGCTGTTTTGGGGCACTGGGCTGGGAATATATACTTCCCTGTGTGTATAGGTCCACTTAAATGTGGGGGAAATAGATTAAAGACATCAGACCTTTTAGTCTCACGTAGCAGCCTCTGACTTTAAACCCCCACAGTTCAAAAATATAAAAGTTAAAAACTCACCTGTCCCCTCATTATATTAGGCCGGGTCTTCTCTTCACCCGGGGGGGGCATTCTCCCCCCCCCCCGGGGCTCTTCTGTCTTCAGGAGGGTGCCCAAAATAGCGCCCCCCTGCTTCGGCCGCTGGCACAAACAGTAGACCCCGCGGGGTCTCCTCTTCACCGGGGGGCCTCCGATCGCCCCCCCGGGCTCTTCCGTGGTGAGGAGAGGTCGAGAAATCGCACAAATCGTTGTGTGACCTCTCCTGGCTGCAAACAAATACTTTTATAATTTTTTTTGGACATTTTATTTTTTTATGCAGAATTCTATTTACAGGTCTGGCACTAAAGTGTTATTGTTCCAGTGTTAAAACAGTGTCATTGCATGTGTTTTCGCTTTGTTACTGGTGGATATGTGTGGAGCGCCGAGTGCCAGACACACTGAGCTGGCACTACCTCTTGCTTGCTGCAGTGTTATACTGTTGTTAGAGCGCCCAACACACATCATATTCATCAATGCCAGCCAGGTTACTGTAGCAACCGCAACGCTAGGTTACAGCGCCTGATACCCGCTTACAGCATCTACGAGCGGTCACTCTAAGTGCGGCTATACAGATGCTCATCTGCCAATATGTGATGCTAGTAGTGAATCTGCCTCTTAAAGACAAGCAGAAGCTGTTGTATCTCCAACAAGTTCACGTTTTTTTTCTCACCAATTTTTTCTCATGACTTTCGAAAATAACATAGCACATAAGTTAATTTACATTGAACACATTTTTTAAACTTCTTTGCAAATAGATAATACAGCACGAAGTGCTATATAAAAGCATTATACTCTTATAGAAAATTGGAATACCTGACAAAAAGACAGAAATAACAAAAAATGAGGTACAGAATTTTAAGTAACGTGCCGGTTGCCTTTACTGGATAAGGCTTTAATACCTGGTTAACTCTAGATATTACAAGAAGGCCAGATCATTTGTATTATATTCTGACATGTTCACAACATGATTTTATATTGTATTGATGTTATTTCTATGTACGATGTTAAGATTGAGACTGTCAATATTTTTTTTTACTGACAAATATTAAAGTAGTAAAGTACTATATTCACCCATTTTGGACAAAATTAATGTTTGTGATCTCATGGAATCCCAGAAGATATTTCTGGCAACAGTCACCCAGCTTACCACATCCAGAAAGAGTCCTTTTGTTAAGGTGCTAGTGCATGGGCCAGCGATGGCACTGCAAGATTCTCAGTGCAAAAAAGGATTTCAAGATTGTGTATTAGGCCCATAAGGTTTCATCCAAATAAATATCTAGTTGCCAGCGTTTCGGGTCCCAGTGACCCCTTTAAAGTGGACCAACACCCAGGATTTTGACTATCCTGGGTCTTGATCCACTTCGGTGGGGCACCCCCGATCAGGGTGCCCCGCTGTGTGAAACCCCCCCGAACCCCCCCGAAAAACTCACCTTTCCCCGCTCCCAGCGCCGACGGACAAGCCGCGGACAAGCGGCTCCTCCGCCGCCGCCTCCCGCGCGTCCCTCTTGACGCGCCCGCGCCGGCCATTCGCAGGCGGCCGGCACGGGCGCGCGCACGCCTAGAGGGGCGCGAGGGAGGTTTGGGGTGTTTTGATAAGATAAGGTAAGAGGTTTGGGGTGTTTGGGGGGGTTTCACCCCGCGGGACATCCAAGATCGGGATGGGACATCCGAGATCGGGAGGGAGGTGATCGGCCCGGGAATCTTATAGATTCCCGGGCCGATCACCCGTGGGTGTTGGTCCACCTTAAGCTTGATACAAATAGAGCCCCACAGCGGCATGGTAAAATGTTCTTTCTTTGGATGTAACATTATGGACTTATTCCAATAGACAATCTTGAATTGCTTCCTGGAGTGTTGGTCTTGTTCGTACTTAAATTCCCAGAAGAAGTCTCTGGACCATGTGACTGCTGGTCAGTTGGAGGGCTTAATTCTGCCAAATGAAAAAAGAAGCAGGTAAGAACACAGGCCCCGTGGGGAGCTGTGTTTTGAAACTGAAACTTTCATGAATGAAGCATTTACTACGGGTATAGAGTCCTAGGCAAAGTCCACTGTTATTATTATATAAGTTGCAATATCAACTTCTTCCCTGGAAGCAACAGTGTGGTCACTAGGGAGTATGCATATTAATATTGCAACTTCTTGCCAACGACAGTTGACGTGGTACCTTGTATTTTGCACTGCTAACATTGCTTTACTTTTGTACTGATTTGTGACACATGTACTTGTCTAATAACAAATGTGTTACATTCTTGGCAGAGGCATATATGTATGTCCTATAGTACAGACTTACAACCTTGAATTTATTTTCCTAGTTTATGTGCTCTATTTCAGATTGGGTTAGCAGTTTAATCATAATGTTTTGAATGTATTTAAGACCTATCATCCCATGTTGTTTTACTTATGAGGGGTGGAATTGAAATATGAATTTCAATTACAGTCTACTTGTTTTATACAGTCATAAAAAATAACAACCAACCTCTGTTTCTGGCAAGCCACTAAAGTGAGGCTTTCTACAGGTTAGCTGTACTTGGTCGGATTTGTATTTTAGAATTCCCTTAATTCTTAGTCTACATGCAAATGCTTATAAATGTATCTTTCTTAGTAAAGGTTCAGCGCTGACATTTTTAGGAATACTGTCCAGGACACTTATTCTGCCAAGACAGAGCAAATGTAAAAATCTTTTCAAGCATTTTAGTGTATAATGAACAATGGAACCTGACAGTCTATGTATTAAAAAGCCGAAGACGTGTTCTGGGTAATGTCTGCCTTTGTTTAATTTTTTGGATCAGGCAGACAAATATAGAAATATTTTACACATTTGTTGGACGCAATGATTCCCAGACCTATGAAACAAATGAAACATTGAGTGCAAGTGAATCTGTGAACAAAATCCCCTGTAAACATGTGTAGGGGCAAGTAAATCTTGCCTCACATTGGCTGGCTTTATGAAACTTTGAGCCAGCATAGAAATATATTAAAAAAGACAAGTGATGGTGAGGTGTATCTCATGCCGCATAGTAGGCGGTGCCTCTCCACTGGGGACCTGGCAAGGGATGTAATTAGTAAAATTTGTAATTCCTTTTTTTTAAAAACATTTTTTATTAAGGATAGGCATATTACAGGTATAAAGACCAAAAACAATAAGTATAATACTTTGAAAAGATTTCTGGTACAAAGTTCCATGTTTATATGGACAGCACAGTGTCTCACTTGTAAATGGCGTTACCATGTTTCGTCTTTAGATGAACCACACCACCCGACCCTAGATCCCATGCCTCTGGCTCTAAGAGATACACCATGTTAAACAATCATCCCCATAGTTATAATGATATTGTCCTAATAGCATATCTCTGTATGAGGATGCTGATAGGACCGACCAGGAGTAATTATATGACTTTAGTAAGTTGTTGTACCGTGTTAGCCATCGATGCAAGCAGGAAAGGTAATACCATTTATTGGCTAACTCAGTAAGGTTGAAAATGCAAGCTTTCGAAGCTGTTCAAGCTTCTTCTTCAGGCATAATACAGATCTGTAACTTAGACACACATTTATACAGAAAACTACAAAGGATACAATTGTATCAATCAGTGTTGCAATTGTCACTCCTTTGTAGTTTTCTGTATAAATGTGTGTCTAAGTTACAGATCTGTATTATGCCTGAAAAAGAAGCTTGAACAGCTTCGAAAGCTTGCATTTTCAACCTTATTGAGTTAGCCAATAAATGGTATTACCTTAACCTTGGATTTCCTGCTTATATGACTTTAAAATCCGACTGCAGGATAAGTTTGGAAAGTGCTGGAGCCATTTAGTCATACCTGTTTTCTGATTTTCCAACACTCCTCAGGAAGTCATAATGAATGGATATGGCTCTTGTTAAAAATTTCTTTAACACATATAAGCAGTCCCAGATGCTGAATTGATTAGTAGACAAAGGTATCTCTCAAGGTCCTAGTAACACCCGGACGGCTGCTGTTACTGAAAATAAAGCACAGGGCTTCTGACAGAGCAAAGAACTTAGACCAAGTAAGTATATATTTCTTTAAATTTTAGAGCAGTATAAAAATGTTCATTTTATTTTGATGCACTCAGCTTGCCAATAAACAAACCATATTTTCGTCAAAATGATGTGAAGATATTTGCCTGAATGTTTTCTCACGTCATTCGGTGCTTATTAAGTCATTATAAATTTGTGCGTATTATACCTGTAATTATTGATATTTTCCTCATCCTACTACTTAAATGTGAGTCATTCTTTCATTATGCCAGCACAATGTACAAAACTACAGCTTATTCAATTACATATACCATTGCTCAGTATCATTTAGCCAGGTAAGTACTGGCTCCTTTTTGGCTATGTGGCTTTCTACTGTCCTAAAATAAACTAATGTCTTATTATACAACCACATTAGAACTTTAGCATTTTGCTTTTCATAAATGAAAAATAGTCATGGAAGTGCCTAAAGTAGTATTAGTCTAGGTAAACACCTAGCCATATACAGTACATATGGTATTGCATTTCAACCCACTGCTTTTGGTGCTGTGTTTTGCATACATTTGCACTGTGTTTTCTAAGTCTAGGGCAAAATGTGGTATTGGGCCCCCCAGGTGCAAAGAGGTATTTGACAAAATGAACACACTGGATTAAAGTCCCTGTCCAGGCACACTAATTTCTTCCCACCTTATTTCCCATATGGACATTGTAAGATGAGCAGTTTTAAAGCAAAATATTTTATTATATGGAAATACCTCATGTATTCTAAGTGAAACTGCTTTCATTGCTTCAATTTCTGGGTCTGGTTGAGCTGGGAAGGGCATGTGATATAAATCATGTGCATGTTCTGCTGTGGTCAAAGATAGCTGCGTCACCAATGTGGCTTGCCCTGCTTGCTTATGCTGAGAGGACCAAGGGACAGTGCGGTTGTTTGAGACCTTTTTTTGTGTGGTTCTGGGGCAAAATCTGGAGCCCTGCTATGGCTTCTATCCAGCAATGCAACAAATAGAAGAGAGACACATGGGAAAAGCATCAGGCGAGCTGCTTCCTGTCTTATTACTGCCATTGGTTTTGCGGTCCCCTTAAATACTGATACAAGGTTGGGAATTAGCAAAAGCAGACTCAAAAAGTAAAACTGGACTAGAAACCAGGCCTTGGATTTTGTAGGCGCAACCCTAAAACAGATGAAGGTCTTTGGATGCAGGTAGTGGGGACACAGTCCAAGTACTGGAGGTTGGACACAATCCAATAACAGAGAGACATTGAACCGGTACCAGAGACACACACTGGAACTGGTAGCCTGGGAAAATTATGGCGTCAGGTGAGCGAGGCGATCACCTTGAGTGTCAAGGCCATTGTGTATGCACAAGGGCAACTGTATCCCAGCCATCTTGTTTTCTGCAAATGGGTCAGGGCCACTCATCCCTCAATATTATGCTCATTCATGGGAAGACTAAGAAAGAGGCATGGTACCTACCCGTATGGAACTGCAGCACCGCCATAGGATGTGTGAAGAGGAAGCAGCTATTTCTGCTGGTAGCACACTGGGAACTAGCAGCAGTGAAGTTAATGATGACAATGATTCATGGATTATGCATGCAGATGGGGCAAAATGAGTTTTGGGGAGCATACCCAGCATCAACAACTATGCCATGGTCAGTGTTTTTTAGATCACATTTTCCTCACTCTGAAGTGTGATTTTAACTCTAACTGCAGCTTCTGACATGTATTTGCATGAATGTAAGCATTGGTTAAGTGAATGTTTGCATGGCCTATTGGAAATATATATATATATATATATATATATATATATATATATATATATATATATATATTTCATGATTCATTTATTCATATATATACATGACATGCAACCTTGGTGAATTGTGGTTTAATAAAATAAGAACTGGCCAAAAGTCTATGACAGGGACCACACAAAATACTGGAAATTTTTTTTCTAGACACATATCTTGGATTGTACAGCTCTTTTACTTTTTTTTGCACTAAAGAAATGAGATTTGCATGCACTCTGGGAATTACATCAGTGTGTGGTCTGACCCATTCTGCCTCAAACAACTTTATGAACAATACAGGAAGTCTTGAGAATTGATTTACTGGCTAGAGAACAAGCATAACTCCGAAGAATTAAATGAGAACAATCTGCTTTTCTCTACTATCATGCATAATGATAATGAGTTTTAAGAGGCCCATCTAATATGCAGCTGTATAACCATATAAAACCTTATATGTGAAAGTTTTAGCATTCTTGTGTATGGTTTATGCTGGAGATCATGAGCTTGTCACTGCTATGGAAAAGTCTGATATGACAAATTTTAGGTCAGGAGTCATCTGATGTAGCAGTGGATGGTTTAAAGGAGCATGATGAGGGATAGGTATATTGTGAACAAGTGGTGGCAGCAGCAGCTTGGAGTAATACACTGACATTGATTGATGGTGGTATCCCAAGACAAGTCTATATAGCAATCAGTATATAGAAATAGGGCCTGAGGTGAAATCTTTCACACAATAATAAGGTAACTGTTTTCTAATTAATTGAATGCTTAGCATTGGTGGGAGATTAGACGGCTTTAGGATTGGTGATACAGTTAGGAAATGGGACTTATGGGGAAGAGCTATAAATATGGGACCTATCTATTCAGAGAACTAAGCTCACTGGCAATGGTATAATTGCATGTGGGGATTGCTACATATGAATCTGGTGATTGGGTAGTGTAGTGGAAGGACATAAGAGGTTAAAAGCTTTTGTTAATTAAGTTTGTGTGATAATGGTATAAGTTGGGACCATTCATGCTATTCAAAATAAGTAAAATTAAAATTCTGAACCATTTTCACTGTGGCCCGTGACCGGTTACCAAATTACTTGCCGTTTTCTTCCATTAACGCATTTAGTATCCCTGGCCAAAAAAAGGCATGCTCAGGCAGGTGTGCAATTAAATCGTGATTTACTAATATTTGTTTCCTATCTTAATGCTGCAGCTGCAATGGACGTTATTGTACTAAGGTGTCCAGTATCTGCAATCTCACAGCTCCATCATGCTCATCTTGTCACCTCCTCCTCATAGCAGCTCCAACAATGGTAGATACGTTTAGCATTGTAATGAAGCAAAAGGAGTTTACAGTTAATATTTGAAATGCCACACTTCATTTTGGCCTTTGTTCAGGTGACCTGATATTTATTGAGGCAATCTGAAAGGGTGTCCTAATTCGGTCAAGGTCAGCAACAAGAAATCAGAGATTGCTCCTAAAACTTAACTTCCCGATGTTCCCACGTTGCATTTGCGGGCTCTCATCCAATCAGTGCATTATGCCACGACAAAGCTAAAGCATATGGAGGGAGGAGTTTCCGCCTGTGGTCTGCCTCATGCTCCTGTGCCCTGCCTATCTGAATGGAAATGTGAGTGTTTGCGGGCAATCTTGCTGGGTTTCACAAAGCAATTGGGAAGCCCCAGTTAACAAGGATAGTGAAGGTCAAGAGAAGGTCCGGATGACCCAGAAAATTATTAGCAACAGCTGCTTGTAGGATTGCTAGAAAGGCAAATGAGAACCTCTTGCTTGACTGCAAAAGATCTTCAGTAAGATGTAGAAGACTCTGGAGTTGTGGTACATTGCTCAGCAACACATGCAAAAATATGACCTTCATGAAAGAGTCATCAGAAGACCTATACCGAGTCCTCAACACTAAACCCGAGGTTTGAAAAGGAACATCAGAGCAAACCTGATGCATTTCCTGTGAACCAATGAGGATAAGATTTTGGCCACAATGAGCAAGGTCTGTTTGGACAAAAAAAGAGCACAGAAACCGATCACCCAGATCACCCAGTCTAACTCACCTTTCCCTGGTCCTATGGCCCATGTGCAGCCTCATGTCCAATTAGCACGCTTGGATCCGCTCCCACCCACTCGGCTAGGATTCCTGTTCTACAAATTATACCCAAAATATGGATAAAATGGGCCATTCAGAAATAAAAACCAAATAAATAATACAAAATAAACTTTTATCTAGAAATTTACAAGTGCTGAGAACTTTCAATAAATAGTAAAGTAAAATAGCTGTAAAAAACATATTTTACATCAGAGTGGCATCAGTGTGGAATGCGCAGTGTATAACAGTGTGGCCCAAGCTGCCCAGGCTGCTCACATGTCTCTCGCTAGTTTTTATTTGTACCTCTGCAGAGTGCAACAGTGAATCCCTTCTGCCAGCAAGGGCACCCATCCAAAACAGTGGTGCACTGCCTTAGTTTATGAGATCCCCACTCTTTGCTCCCATGGCACATGTGCACTGGTGTCTCCTGCTAGGCAGATATGCTGGTTGTGGATCAATACATCAGACACAGGATTGCTGAGGATGCTGTCAGAGGTCTATTCATGCACCATGGGATCATTTCATCATCATGAGGCTGCACACAGTGGGGCTTCGCAAATTAGGTCAAGCTGGAACATGGTCTTGGAGTCTTTTTAGACTCTAGAGTTGGCTTAGAAGATTACAGACAGTGTGTGTGTATGGTGTTTGGGCTTTGTCTTATGTGGAGGCTGATTCATTACTAATATAACTATTAACAGTTATCAGCAGATAAGCGTCTGTATAGCGGCGTTTAGAGCGACTGGTAGTATACGCTGTAAGCAGGTATCTGGCGCTATAACAGAGCGCCTCAGTCGTTGTAGTAACCTGGCCCACATTGATGAATGTGATGTATGTTGGGCGCTCTAACACTAGTACAGCGCTGCAGGGAGCGAAACGTGGCACCAGCTCAGTGCTACCCACTCTCAGCACTCCACACCAAAAAAGGACACACACACAGCATCAGCACTCTAAATCTGGTCGCTATAGCATAGAGAGCCAGATGCTCTGTGATTAAGGTTTTTAGACCAGTAACAAAGCGAAAACACATGGAATGACATTGTTTAAACACCGTGACATTATCATTTTGGTGCCAGACCTGCACATACAATTCTGCATAAAAATATAAAAAATCAAAACATTTTCCAAAATTGTTTGTTTGCAGGCAGGAGAGGTCACATAATCATCTGAGCAAAACAGATGTCAACATGCTGTTTAAACACAAGCAAATGAACGGCCATTGAAATGTGTGGGAGAGCAACAGTGAGCGCTCTGGAAGGTAATACTTGGCGCTCTGGAAGCTAGAGCACCGGCGCTATACACTGAGCCTCCTGTAATAATACATCAGATGCTACATAGTGCTGTTAAAGTCACTCACCAGATTTGCTTTCATAAATGTGGTTTTGTGTACAGTGCCCAGCGTTCGCCAGACGCTGCCTGCCGCTACGAGGCACTACCTGGTGCTATCCCTCCTTAAATAACCCCCCTAGTTTCTCTGAAAAAATACTGCACCTAAAGCAGACCAACAAACAAAAATGACAGTCAAATTACAGCCCCCCCAGCATTTTGATTTAAGACCCCCCCGAAAAAAACTGCCAGATACCAGGCATATCTACGAACCCACTTCTGTCTTCCCTCACAAGTTTGGTCCCTTACATAACTGATAGTATCTATCCAGATCTGCTGGTTGCCAGCAGTAATGTGGAACAGCAAACTGGCAAAGGGTGGGTGAGTAGATCTGCCCAGTATCCGGCTTTCAGGGTGATATGTGTGGCATCCAGAATCAGGCTGTTCCTGTCCTCCCACTGCTGTGCAACTAAACAGACCAATAGTCAATTGCTTTAGTTCGCCTCTAGCAGCAGAGAGGTTCACCCCCTGGCTACAGTAATATGTAATTGGTTCACTGTTTCATTCATCCCCAAATAAAATGAAAAATATTGCAGTGTACAACCCAGTGTGATGAAATAATTCACCAGATTGAAATTATATAGATGAGCTCTGTTTTCTAGCTCTCATATCAATTGATTAACAAATCAAATGCAACTTATGCAATGCATAAACCTAAAACTGTTTTAATCTCTAGTCCCACCTAAGTAGATAAAGCAGCAAGAACCTTGTGCTGGTGAAAAGCCTAGTTCATGCATAGTGAGACATAGGCTGGTGGTTGGTTCAGGAGAGAGGGGGGGGGTTTTCCCGTAGTGGGGTTTCACTCAGGGTCCTCCTGGGACTCCGGCCGTGGTGGGGGCCAAGCCGTCGTGCCCTGGGGGGGAGGGGGGGTCCTGTATGTCCCCTGGGGAAAAACGGATTTAACCTCTACACTTTACTCTGATGGGTTGCTTTTATTTGATTAGACAATTGTTGTTTTCATACAATATTTATACATCAAGTATTTCCTTTGATGAGTATTGAAAAAGTCTTTGGCAGAAACTGTTGTTTAGTTTTCTGCAATAGTGATGCAAAAAGTCTTTAAGTGGATGATGAGGAAAAAAGGGGGGGCTTGAGATTACTTGCCCGTCCTTAGTGTACTTTGGGTGTACGCCTCATGTTTGTAGCAAGGTTGGGTCGTTGCTCCTCAGTTTGTAGCCAGTTGTTGACCCTTTAAGGTTTGTAGCAAGTGGTTTTGGACTCCCTACAGACGCGTTTCGCCTGCGGCTTCTTCAGTGCGGGAGCCTATAGTTCCTGATAATGAACATATGTAGGTACATGCATTGAAATTAAATCAAGTAGATACATACTTGGCTACATATAATCCAGAGGCTAGTGGAGGCTTTTGGTACTCACCAGCTGTTGGGGGTGCCCCGGTGCTTGAGTCACTGGCAAATGGGAGGTTGATCAGGTTTGTTGTTTATGTTCCTATAAGGAAACCCCATATGTTCAGAGGTGTAATGATTGTTTGGCCACTCTGTGTAGAATTCTAATTTGCTAGTAAGTGCTTACCTTATTGTAATGGTGTGCCTCTTATAGATCCGGGCCCTCCATGCCCCTGGTGGTTGGTTCACACTGCACATTTTTGGAGTTACACATAAGGCACATACGTCTCTGCCCACATAAGGATTTTATATATCACATGCTTTCATTTCCCTACTATTTATTCATAATGTACCCTCTCTACTCCTTTCATCTGTACCTAGGGTTCCCACCTGGCTGCCATTTTCTTTTTTACTTTACTGGCCACTGGCTTGGTGGTGCCGGTATTTGTTTTTTTATGGGTAAATAAGGATGGGAAAAGTATACCAGCAATTACAATTACCAGTAAAAAAATGAATACCGGCACCGCCAGGCCAGTGGCTAGTAAAGTTAAAAAAACAGGTCATGTCTAAGGTGTATGTCTTTTTTCGTTAAACCTTTAAATGATGGATTGTAAGATTTACCCATAATTTGACATCTCTTGCTTGTTTTTCTTTGTACATCGTCTTCCATTTCTAGAAATCAGATCGCTAAGGTTCCCACACACTTGTCAAATCTAAGAACCTTCAGCTCTGTGACAGCCTCTCTGATGTTCTGAACGACCAATATATCCAGTCATCTGTCAGCAGCTTCTGTTCCTTAAGAACTCACAGATTGGTTTTGTGCAGATGCAAATAGGAAGAAATATGCTTCATGCTAGAAAATATATTTCCCATGTTCACAGACACTCTATAAGTCTTGCTGTATGGGAGATTTTATCTTTGAATTCATTATTCTTACAGGAACTAGAGAAAGTGTATCTGAATAAATGCATTGGCTTGCACTTCAATGGAGGTTACCATAACAACACAGGGTAATGTAACAGGCTAGTAAAGCTAAACAAGAGCTGTTGTTTGGTAAATGCGCTATGAAAAGTTTCCAGTAAATGGCACAATGTTTCACTGCAAGTCTATTCCAATGCTTTAGAGAAAAAGGGTGGAGGAAAAGGTGATAAAACTTAAAAGTGTTTGAATTTGTAATACTGCTTGACTTTTAGAGAAAGGTTTCAATCTAATTGTGTAATATAAGAAATCAAAGAGGCCTGAATGTATAAGTATCTGAAGCCATACTTACTGTAGATATAAAAAAAAGTCCACCCCCATTAAAATGGCAAATGTCATCTAGAAAAAAATTAGACCAAGGAGAATCATTTTAGAACGTCTCCCAGCTTTGATGTCATCTATAATCTCTACAATTCAATTGGAAAACACAATGAAGTCCTTTAGGGAAGAAAAGCAAAAATAAAGAACTAAATAATGTGCATATCCTGCAGGCAGTAAAACCACATCTGTATAACAATGAGAAGAGGAGGTTGTGGAAATGAGATGAAGCTGCTACCCGTATTGAGTGGCCAAGCTCAAAATAAGAACAATGTGGAATTTCTTCCACATTGTTCTGTAAGGCGTTCTATATCCTTGATGATTAATTAGGGCTTTTCCCTACATTTCTACAGGAATTTAGGGATTTGCAAATGAACCAACAGCTAGCATAACCTTGAACACAGCCAAAGTCCCTCCCTTTTTTCGGATCTGAGGTTTTAAAAATAGCGCAGAATCCAACCATGTATCTGGTCAAATTTCTTCCATGGTAAAACCACATTGCCCGATCCTCCTGCCGCCATCGTCAAGCTGTTCTTGTCCTTTCAACACCCGGTGGACCACTCCGTGCCATTCGTTACAGGAGCTATGGCACCCCCCTCCAATGCAATGAATGGAGGGGACGTGCCATAGCTCCTAAGTAGGGGTGGCAGCCACTCTGACCATTTTATAACAAACCTGGCAGGTGCATGTGAGCAGGGCAATTAGGATACACAAGTCTTAAAGGAGCCACAGCACTGTTAGCTTGCAGACAAACCTATAATCTGTCTCTGAATCTGGTTAAAAACAGAGGACTCGGTCACACACATCTGCAGAAGTATGCTTAAGCTGCACCACTACGCCAAAGCGCCTCTATGGGGTGCAGTCCTAACTCTAATCTCTGAGAGCCCATTTGGGACATACAGTGCAATAGATAAATTGGAAGAAGGCTTACCTGAGGTTGCCCTATAACCTCGAGTTCAGCCAATGGAGTGAAACGGTTGAAGACCTTACAGTACAGAATAACAGAGGCACCTTGACGCTTGGTAGTGCAGCCACAGCATACTCCTGCAGATGTGTGAACCGAGTCCTCCGTTTTAAATTAGATGTAGAGACAGATTATAGGTTTGTCTGCAAGCTAACAGGGTTGAGTGCTGTGGCTCCTTTTAGACTTGTGCCATAGTTCCTGTGACGTGGCACTGTTTAGTTCATCATGTGTTGAATAGACATGAGCATTTTGAAGATGACGGAGGTGTGGGACCGGATCAGGCAATCTGGTAAGTGTCTGAGCACTTGACAATCATTGATCGCCTGTGGGAGATTTAAATGTGAGTAAAGCATTATTTTATTTTGCTGCCTGCAGAATGACTGCCTGAAAAATGAGTGTTGTTTTGAGCACAGGGGGCATCCCAATTCCAAATGCCTTCCTTTGAAGAATGGGAGAAATCTTATCTTTCTCCTCGGTCCCATGGAGAAATCCAGAGCTCTGATTAGCTGGCCCCCGTAAAGAGTGTAAGCTTAGAAAAGCAGAGCCCTCAATCCTATTGTATCCCATTGCTTTTCTGTACCATCAAGCTCCTAATACTGAGCATGTTATCCTGTCTGTAACTATACCTTGTACATTTCCAGGGACAAAAAAGGTCCTTTATAAATAAATAGGTTGACCTAGAAGAATTTTCAACCATAACCATTACAATGCATTACAATACATAACTGTTAAAACCAACTACGCACAATCAGTTCCTTCTTTATGCCACAAAATCCTAAATTTACACTAAAATCATTTAGGATCTTAAGTTGGCAGTTTCTAGTCAAAATAATGCTCAGTACGGGAAGGAAAATTTCTGCCCCCTCCTCACCCATCCTATGGTGCTGCTGTCCCATATTGTTATGTGCCATGCTGTTCCTCTACTCTAGCCCCCTCTGATGGCTGAGCCCAATAAGGGGGGATGAGGGGCCTGGTGTATGGCCAGCACCACTAACCATGGCCTTAACCTCCACTCCTTTTAAGTGGCAAGCACATAGAATCAATGTACCTTTTCCTTCCTGCTACAGTAAAAACTAAGAAAAAAAAACACTCCCCTGCCCCCTCGTTGGATCCGGCTGGGTCTCCTCTTCACCCTGGGGCCTCCAATCCCCCCGGGCTCCTCTGGCTTCAGGTGAGTGCCCGGAATAGAGCACCCCCCCTCCCGCAGGCTTCAGCCGCCAGCAATTCCTGATTAAAGCTAACTTGGATGTGGATTTTGTCCTTGAAGAATGAAGCAAATTCCTCTGCTGTTATCTGGGAGTAGGAGAAGGAGGCTGTGGGTAGAGTAAGGAGCCAAAGGTGTTGAACAGTTGTTGGGGTTTCAGGCTTGTAAGGATATAAGGGATATAAGGGGCGCAAAATATGCTTGTTTGGCAGATGAAATGGCATTTCTGAAGTTTTGATGGGCTTGTTTTTATAACAGTGGCCAGGGTAGTTAAGCCAGGGTAGTCGTTTTGCAGAGCTTATTATGTTATGGTACTGCAGGGGCTGAGGAATCAGTGTTGGTGAATGTGGAGTGAAGGTGTGAAGAGGGGATCAGAAAGAAAAGGGAATGGAGGAGGGGGGCCAGTGTAAATTCGTTATGGTCAGAGAGGGTTAGATACTGAGCTGAGGTTAGTAAAAGGTCTAGCATGAGGCTGTCTCCTAAGCTTAATGTAGGTATGTCAGTGGAGAGAGATGGGGGAAGCCAGGTTGAGAAGTGGACAAGAAAGAGAGTGGCAGGGCCAGGAGGGAGATAAATGACAGCAAATTTGAGGTGAAGAGGAGAGTAAAGATGGATGCAGTGGGTTTAAAAAGAAAGGGAAAGTTAATGAAGAGAAGGCAAGGATTGGGTGAAGGGAACAGAGGCTAGAGACCAGGACCCCAACACCTTCACCTTGTTACCGTGTCTTGGAGTATGGCTGAACTGAAGACCCCTCTGACAGGGCTGCTGGTGAAATGGTGTCAGAGGGAGCCAGCCATGTTTTTCTTAAGGCCATTATGGTGAATAAATTGTTGATTGTTAAACAAATCATGAATGCCGGAGTTTGTTATACACTAAATGTGCACTCTAGAGTGCACATGTAACAGTGGCGGAGAAGCGGGGAAGTGGGGTGGTCGGTGTCACCATGATCTTGGAAAGCCAGGATTTCTGGACCTGGTCAGTTTTTTTAGCTAGAACTAGGCTAGACTAGAAGAGAAAAGCTGTGGTGGAGAAAATGTGATTATTAATATTTTTGATTTTTAGCCTGGACAGGGGCTAGTTTTCTAACTGTGGTGGTAAATATAAAAAACAAGATAGTGACTCATGCATTTGCAGGCCACCTGCAAACAGGAAGTGCTACTGGGCTTCCTGTCACTGTGCATTATCAGTTATGTCAGTTGAATCCAGGCAGCTGCATGGCTGAGATGCCTGGAAAGGAAACTCCAAAATGGCCGCTACCTTTCTTTTCCAACTGTGGCAGGCTGTTGGTCCAGTTTAAGATAAGTTTGTTAATGTAAATCTGTCACTAGGCACAGGATGGCAGTTAGAGGCTTAAACTGGA
The DNA here is from genome assembly GCA_027917425.1 of Gastrophryne carolinensis. Classification (NCBI taxonomy): domain Eukaryota; kingdom Metazoa; phylum Chordata; class Amphibia; order Anura; family Microhylidae; genus Gastrophryne; species Gastrophryne carolinensis. Next base: position 136,171,634 of record CM051239.1, read on the forward strand.
AAAACACCTATTTCCCACAAAATGGGTGTTGTACACAGCTTCACTCAGCGCAGGATGGGAGCGGGGTGGGAATCATAATAGCCAGTGCCTCCCCCACAAATTACTCACGAATGCCCTGGAGGGGGGTTTAAAAAGAAAAAAAACCTTACTTCAGATACAGCGGCATTCACCCTTGGACACAGGCTTCGGTCTCACAGAGAGGCAGTCCTCGCACTCTGCGCGATCCTGCCTACCAATTAAAGTGACTGAGCAGGCAGATGGAGCCACGCCCAGTGTAGGTGGAGTCACACAGTGCATGAAATGTCGCTCTTTACATTTCCCCCAAGATGGTGACGCTCAGGACCCGAAATGCTGAGGGACCAGCACTAGATTTGCGGTGAGGAAAGAGCTTTTTCTTTGTTAACCCCGTACCTGCCTTGCCCTGCCCTCACCCTGCCCTGCAGTGTGTGTCCCCCAGACCTCTGTTTTGAGTTTCCCGGATTCGGTTCAATCCTTTACTTATACTCTCTCCTCCATTTCTTGCAGTGGGATTTAGATGCTGTAGCAGGTCTTCACAATTTGCCCCTCCTTTCCTTTCCATTCCTCCATCATACACTGACTGATTTTGGGGAGCCTTAATGTGGGCAGCTTAGACCAATTCGTAGGTTATGGACGTAGTGGGCTGTGGTTTATTTAGGTTTTTTCGAGGAACAAAATATCCTCAGCATTCTATGCTACTCATGAGTGTATGCAGGTGTAGCCCCACTCTGGTCACATGCTCCTTGGATCTTTGATCCATAAAAAATGTTGGTCAGGGCAGATGTAGGCCACTCATACATCTGGCATTTGGTGGGACAGTCTTCCCCATAATGTGTTCAAATCGGTACATTTGGTGTCCTGCTATAGCATCCTCTTTGCACTGCAGATGGTGGAGAGGAACATGTGACAGGCTTCAGGTGAGTCCTTTGCTGCATTATTATCAGCATTGCCTGGGCCGTCTCTTTAATAAACATTTCAGAAACATGTGCTTTATGTTTTTTCAACTTTACTTACATAAAACAAACATTCAAGATCTGTAATAAAATACAGCAACATTTGTGGGAGATTATGTTTATTTTAATTCTGAGTGTTAAACAAGATATTTATATAAAATAAAGGCATACTAAATATGTGCAAATTAAATATTTCAGGAGAATTACTGTATATTGCTTTAATTTTTTTCTTATGACACATTAAGTATATATTTTATTTAACAAGTTTTCATTCCGTCTGAATAATATGTTCCCTTCCCATACTCCATTACATTGAAAAGCGTATTATTATTATTCTCGGGACCAGTTTATGTAATGCTCTTGGAAAATTGCATGTCCTGTCGTTCTGACAGTTGGTTGCCTTTTCTAACTTCAAACAATTCCTAGCATGCATTTACTGTTTAACAGACACATTTTGCTCCCACCTTCATATGTTGAATATTACATTGCGCCAGTTCCTTTGCATATTTTTTTTTTGTCACTGGACTGTTGCCCAATGCAACAGAATGGAAAATTGGACTGCATAATAGAAACACAAGCTACAAAAGAAAATGATTGGTACCCTGTAAAACCTTGTTCTCAATTAGATTTTTTGACTGTATTCATCATAGTTTACTTGCTTAAAGTATGTTTCAATTTAATATTTTTTAACCAGAATAAATGATATACAATAATTAAAATAACAAAAAATTGTTAAAGCGACTGTAAGCCAAAAGACAATAATAAGGCAGAAAGCAGCTCCCCTGAAGCCTGTCCTATGTGGCTCTCCAGGACCACGCAAAAATTGGTTTAACAGCCACTCTTTCCCTTGGTGCTTGGTGTGGTAAGCATGGCAAGCCACAATGGTCCCACAGCTGGATCTGGCAATTTATATAATGCCCAGGACTGACACATAATAAGCCTAGGCCAGTAATGGCAAATGTTTTAGTGATCGAGTGCCCAAACTGCAACTCAAACCTTTATTTAAGTGAAAAAAACAAACAAAAAGCATGTACTGAAAAGATGACACGTGCCACAGAGATGGCTCTGAGTGCCACCACTGGCCTAGGCATTATATACAATGCCTAGGTAAAGCACAGAGTATATGCTTGAACAAGAAATGGGGTATTTTGCACTTTGCGAAAAAAAGCAACACTTTCTATATATTGATATCTATATATCTCTAATCTACAGTAGAGGCTGATTTATACACAATAGTGGGGGGGAGGGGGGCAGACACATTTCAAAGGAGTTTGGGGGACTTTCATGCTTTATGCACTTACCTATTTAAAGAAGCATCATTGCTAAATTGTCTAACAATAAAATAAAAGCCTAAAAACATTTCAGACACCAAGAAGGGGGGTTATTTACCCTGCATGAAAAAAGCCATCCAAACATGTTGCTTTACTGGAATAAAAAATAACTAGGGATACTATTTTTAAGCTTCCTCTTTAATAGGGGACTACTGCTTACTGTGTCTCCTGAGCCAGCCTTTTAGAAACAGTTGTAGGGAAGTGCTCAGTTATCACAACTGAAACATTACAGGCCTGCTGGAGATCATATATCACTCTCTCTAGCTACTGATGGTCCTGCCCCTGCTAGTTGGGGTTTGCAGCCCCTTTCTGGACATATCAAAGACTATAAATACAGGACAGGCTTCCTGTATGATAGGAGAACTCAGCACACATCTTGCTGCCACTTGCATACACAGGCTCACAGTGGAGCCTGGATCACTTCACAGATTACTACACTGTTCGCCTGCATGTCCAGGTTATGGTGCCATGTGGGGATATTCTGTAGATTCTTATGTGCCTGACTGCTGACTTGCACTGCGCTGCATGTCTGATCGACTCCTGTGTGTCAAGAGCAGATCATCTCTTTGAGTCAAGATCAGGGGCCCCTGCAGCTTTCACCATGTGCCATCTTTTTATTGGAGGTATTTAGCCATAGATTATATATACCCGGGTATATGTGAATAGACTAACTAAAGCCCCGACTGGGCCTTTCATTGTATTATACTGTGTATGATTCATTTCTATTGCCAAGTTACCCTTTACTGCATAAATTTCATAGTATTGTTATACTTGACTGTGTCAGTGAGTGACTTAGGTAAATGGTTGCTGGGAGCAGTAGTCCCTCTGCTTCCCCCCTGTATTGTTTTGCTTAGACAACTTGATCTATTTCCCAGAAAGGTGTACCCTATTAGTTGCAAGGGCCCTATTCTGGTTGGAGGCACTAGCACACAAAACATTTAACCCACTCTTCCACTTAGTGAAGGTTCAGTCTCTTTTTTGTTACCAACAGGTTAGCGCCATATTCTGTCTTGTCCCCAAAACAGTCCTACACAGTAATAATAACCAGTCTAACATCTGCCCATTGCATTATGGATAAAAGCATCTACATACATCAGCAGAATTGCAGTACCACTCAGGAGAAAAGGCTTTAGAGTGAAGCAATGCACTCATGTAAAAAAGAGAGCGGCATATGTAAAAACTGTAGTAGTAAAATAACCACTCCTCTAGCTTTTAATACATGTATTTGAACCATCTCTCGAAAGGCTATATAAGTGAACAGAATCACTTTAAAACAATTAAAGTGTACCTGTAGTATAAATTGACTTTAGATCCCGTTTAACCACTGACCCCAGGGCATACCAATTTGGGATACCTCTAAAGGTAAATATCCATAGGATTTCCAAAGCATAGTTACTATTAGAAGAGGCGCTGCATGTGTGTATGTAGATAATTCCTGTCCTCCATCAGATAGAGCAATGTAAGATAATGGTGAGTATCTGTCTAATGCAGGGCTTAATAATGGCATGAAAGGGTAGGTTAGGTTATTTTTGTGAACCAGGATTCTCCCTCGCACAGAGTTGCAAAGGAGTCTTACTTGTGTAAGTACACTGCAAGATGTCACATATAGTACATTACTGTTAACACATCTTCACACAAACACTTCAGTTTGTATCAGAGGTCATCAATAAATCTTATTCATATGCCCATGAGTTGGACAAAATAATAAAAGGGGTAGACTGGCATGGACTATTCAGAGGCGGGCAAAGGAGAGTTCCTGATGGGCTTCACTGCTTTGGAAGTAACTGGGTTTCTGCTTCTAACTCTCCCATGCAATATCTACCCCTTGTATTCCCCAGCCCACAAACCCTAGCTCATATTTGGCCTCCAATGCTATAACTTAACTAGGTTGTGGGCTTAACCACCCATGCTCCTTTATCTGCATCTACTATACTAAAGCTTCAGGTCTATCAATTTAACCCTTTAACTGCTAGCCTACCTGAAGATTTTGTCACCCTCTGGTGCCAGGCCATTTTTCAATATTTTGTGCTATACATACATACACCTTCAACATGAAATGTCTTGTTTGGCCTTGTGTATTCTTAATATTTTTCGGTGAAATATGTGCAAAAAAAAAAAAATATTTTTTTAACAATTTGTAGTTTTTTTTAATAAAAAATGTACGTTTTTCAATAAAATCATATTGCGTGAAAAAGCCCCATTTCTTCAAGTTACAACGATACCACATATGTTTTGGTAGACACCCTTTCCTGCCCAGGAGACTCCCCCAAACTGAAACAGCGCTTTAGGAGATTTTCAGATTTCAAATACAACTGGTATGTTCTATGATATATTTTCTGGAAGTACACACCCCAAGCTTTCTAGGTTTACCAGGCTTGTTGACATGGGCGCAGCTTTCCAAAAGTAATACCTTGATGAATTCTTTGGTTGCACAGAGTTTACCTAAAAAAAAATATAAAAACATTTTTCTAAAACAACAATATGCAAACAAGAAAAAAATTAATTCTGAAAATGCAAGGCCCCCCAAACAGAAGAATACCCAACATGTATGGGTACCGTCAAGGGTAGGGTTGTCAAACACCCCAAAGTAAAGTAAAGCATGCGCGTAATGGTATTTTTACTTGAATTTCAGGTCTGCAGACAAAGTGCGCACCTTTTTCTGTTTCAATCTTTTTATTGTCATTTTTTGTTATAACAACTGGATTGCACATAATATAATAAAGTGTTGCAGGAAAAGACTTAAGTTACAAATATTTGTTCTTTTAGCTATTTCCAATCAACTTCTTTCAGTTATCAACACTCGCGTAACCTCAATTATTAACACTATTAACCATTATCAAGTGCTGTTATCGAAGAGATCGGACTGACGTTATCCGTTGCGTGATGGTCATATCACGGACCAGTGGGTCGGGGGGTAAACCCCGTCTCATCCAGTCTCGGGTTTTCTGCATCGCCGACCCCCTTATTCAAGATGAGGGGGAGGGAAGAAGGGGAAAAAAAAGGGGAGAAATTTAGGGTTGTAAGGGATTAGAGCCATCCCTCACTGCAGCAGAGCATTCCCTATGTCTGGAAATGAGTATTCCACCCACGGGCCCCAAACTTTCATGAATTTTACATGTGATTCCTTTAGGATACTAGTCAGTTTTTCATTAATAAAGATCCCGTTTAGCCATTCCTTTACCGCCTGAAACGGAACACTGGCCTTCTTCCAGGAACTTGCAATTGTCAGCTTTGTGGCCAACATGACTTGGGTCAGTAGGGCATGTTGAAATTTGGTAATGCCACCTGGTCTTACATGCAGCAATACCACCCAGGGGTCTCTGTGAACATTAGTGTGCAGAAGGGTGTATAACAAGCCAAAGACCCTTGACCAAAACCTTTTGACCTTTGGACACTCTCCCCAAATATGCATGACTGAGCCTTCTACGGGATAGCCCCTAAAGCAGGACACCGAGTACCCAGGGATTGCTTTAGCTATGCGTGTTGGCACTAAGTACCATCTTGTGAGCATTTTATACGCTGCCTCCTGTGTGGTAATATTTATGGAGCATTTGTTGATCCCATCCCAGATTTCCGTCCAGCCCTTTCTATCTCTCACCAAGTTCAGATCTGTCTCCCATCTAATCATGTACCCATGCTTCGAGTTAGGAGGTAGACAGGCCAGATAGTACCTGTTTATGCACGGAACTCCCAGCCCTCCTTCTCTCCTGTGTCTAAACAGGGTGGCCCTTGCTACCCTCGGTCTAGTATTTTCCCATATATATCTCATGATACTATTTTGCATACTTTTGATCTGATGTAGTGTCCTAAAATAGTACAGCATTTTGGGCAGCAGTGTCATTTTTACTGCGTTTATCCTCTCGATCCACGAGATTTCATGTTCCCGCCATGAGTGCAACAAAGATTTTAGGGTTCTAAAAACAGGGGGATAATTTGCCTGATATAGCGAATGGTAATGGGGTGTGATATTGACCCCTAGATATGAAAGTGCCTCTGGAGCCCAGCAAAAAGGGAAGTTAGACTGAAGAGCACCCAAGGCCTGGGGGGGGGGGGGGATGTGTAGGTTGAGCCCCAACGACTTCTTCTTATTAACCTTAAGTCCCGAGATCTTAGAGAAATCCTCCAAAAGCCTGAGTACATTAGGTAGGGAGGTGTGCGGTTGCGAAAGAATTAATAGGATGTCATCAGCAAATAAACATGCTTTGTGATGGTACCCAGCCAATTCCACCGCCTTAATATCTGGGTTTGACCGAATGGCAATTGCCAACAGCTCCAGGGCCAGTACAAACAACACCGGGGAGAGTGGGCATCCCTGACGTGTGCCCCTGTCGATCGGAAATGAGTCTGAGAGGAAACCCCTATATTGTACCCTAGCTGATATGGAGTCAAAAGCCTTCTTTTGAGGGAGTTAAACATTTTAGCTAGGTGTGGGGCTAATTCGGCCGCATATTTCTTATAATATGAGGCAGTAAAGCCATCGGGCCCCGGTGCCTTGGATACTTTGAAACTTTTGATTGCCTCTAGTACCTCCAGGACAGTAATTTCAGATTCCATGTGTTCTTTGTAAGTATCAGGTAGTCTGGGAAGCAGGACCGAATCAAAGAATTTAGTCGCCAGGTCCTGGGGGAATGTTTGAGGTGCTTCATAGAGTTTGCCTAGCAGTCTTCTAAAAATATTAACAATTTTAACGGGGTTGGCAGTGAGTGTCCCCTCAGGGGTCTTAAGTGCGATCAGAGTTTGCTTCGGCCCAGAGTATCGTAACCTGTTTGCCAGAGGAGTGTCAGGTTTGTCAGCCCTTGCATACATCTTCTGCTTGCCCCACCTGAGCTTCTTTTCGGCTATCTCATCCAGTTAAGTTGAGTTGTATGCTGACCTCATCTACTTTTTTCTTGATTACCCTGGTGGGATTTGCTTTCCAGTCCCTCTGTAACCGCTCTAGGCTGGCTGTTAGGTGGGCTATTTTTTGGGTTCTATACTTTTTGAGGGACGTGGCTAGGAAGATCAGGCTGCCCCTTATGACCGCCTTATGGGCCTCCCACACGCTTGCCGTGGTAGCTACGTCAGCGTTATCTGAAAAATAATTTTTTATAAATTGTAAGATCTGATCCTGAGAGTCTTTACGCGTCAGCAGCGAGTCATTTATCCTCCACTTAAAGGGCTTAGGAGTTGGAGGGGACGCGGCAAACTGCATTGTTACTGGGGCATGGTCAGACCAAGGTGTAGTCAAAATCTGGCTCTTGCTAACCATGGGAATGGCACTCTGAGGAACCATAATATGGTCAATCCTGCAAAACGAGTTATGGAGGTTTGAGTAAAAAGTATAGTCTCGTTTTTTGGGGTTCAGCTCACTCCAAATATCTACTAAAGACATTTCCCTCAGCAGGGCTTTGATTCTGTGTGGGGGGTGCTGCGTATGCGGGGAAGCAGAAGGGCTGCTACTCTGGGGGGGGCGATCTGTCTGCCCTGAGGTCCAACGCAGCCACGATCAGTATGCCCTTGCCACGATCAGTATGCCCTTGCCGTGCTCTCTAATCTTCCTTAAAAGGTGAGAAAAAAAGTTGGTCTGATGAGTGTTTGGTGCATAATAAGACACAAATGTAATTTGTGTGTCATTTATGTGTCCAATTAGGATCAAGTATCGCCCCGTTGGGTCCGCTATACAAGCTTCACACTTGAACGGAACGTTCCGACGAAATGCTATAGCAACAACCCGGGTCTTCTCTGTGTGGGGAAGAAAGTAGGGTATTGCGGGTTCAAGTATTTTGGGGAGCTCGTGGCCGAGAATCTCTTCTCCTGAAGGCACAGAATATCAGCTTGCACCTGTTTATAATAATGGAATGCTTTGGTTCTTTTGTGAGGGGAATTAAATCCCTGCACATTGTGGGAGAGCAATTTGAAATTAAGGTTAGCACCTGCATGCAAGCTTTGGGGTTGGCTCATTTTGTTGGTTTCACATGGGGGCGTGGAAAGATAGGAAAAGGGGGGAAGAGAAACAAAAGAATAAAAGAAAAAAAAAGGGGGGGATAGAGGGGGGAACAAGGAGAGAAGGGTTAGACTAGATGACGGGGCTTGAAGAAGATTCTAGAATCTAGGGCTTAGATCCGGAGATGGTCCGTCTGAGTGGAGGGAAAGGAGAAGTTGGGGAGAATGCATAAGGGTATTGGTGACCCCAAAGGAGTCCAAGGTATGCCTTCCGGGGGTGACCACTCTTCCAGAAGTTTCTGGGTTTCTAGAGGGGGGTCGCCTCTGAGCGGGGGATTGTCTGCGCTTATGTAGCTATATTTAATGGTGTAAGGCCAGGACGTTGAGCAGTGAAGTAAAGGGAGGGGGGGAGGGTCAGATAGCCTATGATCTGCCCAGAAACTCTCGGTCACAACCAGGGAAGTCCAGGGGTAGGGCACGGGGCTTGATCCCCGAGTGCTTAAACCCAATCTACGATCATCAGAACCTCCAACCCTAGCCTTTCGAGTTGGATGTTTTGAGGAGGTAGGTGGGGAAAATAGGCTGACATACAGCAGGAGCAACCTATATAAAGGCCCCTAATGCTAGAACTTAGGAGGGGCACCCTGTTGGATGGCCTCCACCCGCCAGGGTCAGCCCGGGCCTCAGTGTGTTCCGGCCGGGAACCAATGTGTGTCCCGCAGGCTCGTCCCTCCGAATCCGCAGGCTGAAACTCGTAGATCACCGAAATCGGCAAGGGAGGCCCGGGAACCCCTAACAGGTCAGAAGCCAGTCAACTCGCCCCAACCCGGCCACACTTGTGAAGTCAGAACACAGGGCCTGGGTGAACTAACCGCTGCCTAGGGCACTATCCTGTCAGTAACAAACCATAACATGGGTAAATTCTTAACGAAGCGTTCAACCATTAACAAAGATTAACCTATACCATAACTTGCATATCCTCTTAACGAGTATAACCTGTATAGTGGCTCTAGCCGGCAGGGCACCCCCCGTCCTGAGCTCGTGCAGGCCATAACCTATTGTGGAGGCCTCTAAATACGCCCCACAGCCTCACCAGGGAGACTTGCGATGCAGCTTAGTTTACCTGGACCGGAGGGCCCTCCCCGACAGCCAGGGCTGTTTAATTTACTCCCATAGAAAACCACCGCCTCTCGCAGGGTCCGGCGGATGAGAATGCAAACTAGAGAGGCCAAAAACGACATAAAAACTTCAAGAGCAAACAGGGCACATATACTCAATATAACGTTGGGAACGCCTGGCGCCCACCGGTTTAGACTGAGGAAAGAGACAAAAAACAGTAGTAAAAAATATCTATATGTATAATTTCCTATCTCTCTGTGGGAGGCAAACGTCCCCATTGAGACTTTAACCATCACCTCGATGCAGTGCGTCGAGCACAGGATACGGTGGCAAGAGGGAAAAAAAAAAAAAGTGTTCATCCTGGGGGTTTTTGAGAGAGAGCACCTATGCGCCTGACTCTTAAATCTTTTCTTCTTAAGAAATTAATGGACAAGACCTGTCACCAGGATCAGCTGTTGTCGGATTGGTAGGCCTTGGTCGCGCGCGAGGATGTTGATGCCAGGTGGGGGCACTGGCTACTGGTCCGCTGGTACCGTTGAGTGGCTCTGGGTCGCTGCTCCTGGGGTGGCTCCGATATAGAAGAGGGGCCGGCCTGTGTGGTCAGTCCCAAGCAGTCCAACAACTCTGAGGCCTCCTCCTGGGTTGTGACGGCATGCTTGCGGCCCATGTACGTGAAGGATAATCTGAATGGAAAGCCCCATTTGTAGGTTATTTGATGTGACCTTAGCACCATTAAACACGGTTTCAACAGGCGGCACTTCTGAAGTGTTACAGGAGCTAAGTCCGAGAAGACTTGATATTTGTGTGTTTGGAAGACCAGGTTGTCGCGGGCCCTGGCAGCCTGAGCCACCACCTCCTTAGTGTTGTAAAACGTGAATTTGACTATAATGTCTCTGGGCTGACCATCAGCCCTGGGTGGACCCAGGGCGCGATGAATTCTATCAAATTCTAGGTGCTCGATCGGGATTGCTGGGATAAGCTCCTGGATTAGGGCTGTGACTGTGGATTTAAGATGAATAATAGATTTTGGCAGGCCTCTAAAGCGAAGGTTACTGTGCCTGGACCTATTTTCAAGATCCTCTATTTTCTGGTGGGCTAAAGGCAGCTCGGCCTTGTTATTCTGTTTTTCGGCATCATGTTCCTCCAGCACAGAAGTGGTGTCAGTGATTTGATGCTCCAATTTAGATGTACGGGATCTCAAGTCCCTGAGCTCCATCTTAAATGTGGCAGAGAGTTTCTCGTGGCCGTTTCTAGCTCCTGTTGCAGCACGGACTTAAATCTTTCTAATAACTCTGCGTCTCTGATGCCAGGATTAACAGGGCGACAGTAGATATGCTCAAGGTTAAGTGCATGTAAAGAAAAAAAAAGATTTGCTGGATCAAATATATAAAAGCAGGATAGCATGTTGCACTATGGAATCTTTTTTTTCTTTACATGCACTTAACCTTGAGCATATCTACTGCCTCTAAGGGGGGTGAGAAGTGGGCGATTACCCTATGAGTGGGCAACATTTGAAAAACTTGATTTATTCAACGCATTTTAAAGCCATATCTTTGGTAAGAGCATATATGTGGTGGGATCACAATACTTTTGAGTATTTAATCACTGGTTGAAGATGGACTTCTAATGGATTCACCCTAAAGAGGACTTAATCTATACTCTCCGCTGTGATGCTGCTAATGGTACCGAGGTCTGGCTGCGTGTGGTGCTATGATGGTCAGGCTGTGGCTGCCATATTGGGTTGCACAGCCTGTGGTGGATTGCCCAGCCTGCGGTAGATGTCAGCCTGGCTCGCAGTCAGCTATTCCCTCCTTCTTGGGTGCTCAGGTGCGAGAGGGGGAACGGGGATCGAGCAGGCTTATACCCGCCACTATGAATGCTGCTGGAGGGATCCCTGAGCTCTGTTGTGCGGCCGCGCCTGTCACATATCAGGCAGCGGCCGCCATCTTGGATCCAGCCGCCCGTGGGTGATGGCGGCGCCGCTCCTGCTATGTCGCTCCCCCGCCTCCAAACTGCGGCCGTGTGCTCCAGGAGTGACCGCGGACTGGACCGGCCCCGAATCGCCGCTGCTGCGGGCGCGATGTGGCAGCAATCCCCTGCTCACTGAGGAGCCGGCTCAGCTTGCAGCCATTTGTCACTGCTGCTCGCAAGCACCCCCCCCCCCAAGTGCGCACCTTTTTCAACCAAAACAACCCTTTACATTTCCCTAAGCAATATATACAAAAGCTGAAAAAGCACATTTTCCTAAAATATCAATATGCAGACAAGAAAAAAACAAGTTAAATCTGAAAGTCATCAAAACTAAAACAAAACTACTATATTGTACTGTATTTAGACAAGCATATCATCTGCAGTTAATATGACATATGTCATAACTCTCTCCAGAGCCCCTGACACCATGTTTGGTAACCAGGGCTTGAAGGTGGATTAATGTTGGGGAAATTAGAGGGGATTCATTTTGGGGTCTATTTGCGGAGGATGCTTGGGAGGTTAACATGCAAACTGAGCTGTCAAGCTTAATGCTTTCATGTCATTACATTGTGATTTTAACCAATTTTCAGTTAGTTCCTAAATCAGTTCTACAATCTATTAACAAATATGGCTTCTGACAATTTTTCATTGTTAAATCTGTGAGGAAAGATCAGGACCACTATAATGCAGGGGCCACTGATGGCATGAGAGGTGGGTTAGGTTAGTTTGGTGTTCCTGTGGACGAGGACCCTTCCTGGCACAGAGCTGCAGGTTCCCTTTAATTCGTTAATGCTTCCTATCTGACTGCTGCAATGTTAGTTTGGGATACAGGTATAAGCTCTTGTGCAGATCATTATAGGAATTGATAAGTGTTTTCTGTACAGCTCTAAATACATTTATAATAACGATGATAATAGCATGTGAATATAAGAGTATAAGACTTTCTGGGACGGTGCTGTGTAATAGCCTTCCCACAGTTGATCAAAGAACAGGAACTCATTTGCTAGTTCAATTAAGAACACTCCAAAATGACATAATTATACATAATTCCATTATGGTGTCATGTAAGAGCATTCTGTGTCAGAAGTTTAGGGTTGTTGATCAAACATTACATTTTCTGTTGTATTGTAATTGCAAAATAAAATATTTGCATGACTAAGGGGGAAAAGATAATAAAAATGCATATAATTACCTGTTAGGGAAGGAAGCTATAAACAAGTGAGGGATGTCAGCTATTCATACTGCTGATACTTCCCTTTCTTATGAATAAGCAACAGCCTGATGATAGATTAATAGGATGAACATTATCAGCCTGATCATCACAGCCACACTATAAAGAAACAGGGACTGAGTAAAACATGCTTTGATAACCTTCACCGCATTTGATAAAACAAAGCGCTTGATACAAGAATGGGTTACAATTAAGGATGAGTGAACCGCCCAAGTTTGTGTTCGGTAAGTTCGGCCGAACTTTGAAAAAAGTTTGGGTTCGGAGACCTGAACCCAAATCTGGTCCGCATTGAAGTCAATAGGGACCCAAACTTTGGGGGGACCTCAGAGGCAGAATTGGGGATTAAAAAAATCGTAATGGTGGGTGTGGCAGGGGGACAGGGGTAGCAGAGTTTGCATCAGGAAGCCTTCTTTAACTCACCTAAGCCCCGCAATCCTTTCCTGTCAGCGGTTGGTCTTCTTTTCAAATGGAATCCAGCCAGGGGCCACAAAAAGCTAGCTGCCGCTTCCATGAATGAGTACACTCTTAGCACCAGCTGGTAGTGCTGACAATAGGAGTTTCCTCACTCATAGGAGTAGCGGCCATCTTTATGTGGCTCCAGCCGGTGCCCATTTGAAAGGAACAGGGACCACTGACAGGAACGGATCATAGGATTCAGATAAGTTGTTTACAATTTAGATGAAGCTGATTGATGGGCTGCTTAGCAAGGCCGAACTCGAACACAGACTTCTGGCTTAAGCCTGTGTTGGGGTTTGTGAACCCAAATGCGCAAAGTTTGGTACGAAACTGAACTTTATGGTTTGGGTTCACACTAGTTACAATGAAAGAAGTTTCAGTTAAAAGAGAACATTATGATGTGCTCCATCCTGTTTGTATTAAAAGCCACAGGACAGATAATATAACTTGGAGACATCAATTGCCCATTTCTTCCTGCCCCTTCTATATTTTGTGTGCTGTTGTTGCTGCTTCATTGCAGCCTGTTCTTTTCCTGACAGCCAGGTTTAATGGGAGAAACACATTGCAAATTTTCACTGTGCAGTTAAGCTTCCCTCTTCTCTTCCTTTGCTACATGAATGGATGCAGATGCACTTAATCCTAATTGCAAGAAGCCTGGCTCCAGATGTCGCTTATTGGTTTATGTGGGATTGATGACAGTCATTTCTCTCCCATGCGCCCAAATGATTATGAAATGCTCATGAAGTCTCTAAAATTCCAGTTGGTTAATATGGGTGGAATGATTCCATAATTTTACAGAACAAGGAAGCAAATGCATCCTCTTAGATGATCATCTGAAGCAGCAGCTTATAGACAAGATTTACCCATACTCTCAGAAAACATGACAATCAATCAAAATAAATTGTAACTGCTTTAATGATGCATAAATGCCATGCGATGTTAAAAATAGAACCTCCTAATGATTACACCAGTTTTAGCTCTTGTATCACTTTGACCACTAATAAAAAAGAAGAATTCCTAAATGTAGTCAAATGATATAAATACCAATTGGCTTTCATAGGACTATTTAAAGTGTACATTTTTATTTAGTGTATATTTTTTGGTGCCAAAATGATGTTCTCAAGGTGCTGAGTTGCTTTGGTATTTTTTTTTCTTATGTTAGAAAATGTGTGTTTTTTGGAAGTAGTCTGTCGGTTTTGGCAATGCACATAAAACCTGTACACCAAGGAGAGAGTCCTGAACACACAGAACACTGCTGCTTTGGCTGCAGCTGAGGTGAGGGAGCTGACTTAACCTCAATCTTCTCTTTTCCAAACCCACCATATTTTTTTCTTTTCCATGTTCTTTCCATCTTTCTCTCTTTTTCACATTACCGCCCTTCTCCCTCTCTTTCCCACATCCCCTCCATGTCTCTCACTTTTCTATTTTTCCCTACATCTTTCTCTCTTTTCCACTTTCCATTCCCCCTTTCTTTTTCCTTTTTCGTCCCCCTCTCTTTTCCACTTTCCCTCCCTATTATTCTCTCTTGTTCAAATCCCCCCCTTCCTCTTTCCCATTTCCAGATTCCCTAATTTCTCTTATTTCCACGAAATTATGTATTTGCTACATTCCTTCTATCTATCTCTCTTTTTTATGTTCTCTCTTCATCTCTTTTCTAAATTCCTTCCATCTTTCTCTATTTTTCCTGTTTTCTCCATCCTTTTCTCTTTTCCAAATCTCCTCCATCTTGGTTCCTTCAGTTTCCCTTTTCCTATTTTTCATTTCCACACTTCATCCAATTTTGACAGTGTTTCAGCAGCCATCTAGTTAGTATAGCAGAGATAATATGACCAGAAACCCCTGGGCCAATTTCTGACCCCAGTCCGCCTTGGAGCAAGGGTCTTTATTTATTGGCAATTAGAAATTCTTAATACTGGTTTTCTTGATGCTCTTGGTATGATCAGGAATGTTTATGGTATATATAGGCAATGCAACTAGGGAATAATTTGAATTGCTAGTGCATGTCATCATATTTCATTTGGTCAGGATAAGCTGCTCTCACTTTGAGCAAAGTTTGAACACGGTATTATTTGTATGAGAGTGTCTCATACAACCATGGAGGGCATGGTTATTAGAAATTGTTAGATAAAAGAGATTTTCTTTATAAAGAGAAACCATCTTACCTAAGATCATTTGGGGTATTGAATAAAGGTAATTACAATCAGACAATATTTGTATAATGTGTAATTTAGATTTTTTATGTGTCCAAAGTTCTTATACAAGTCTAAATATTTGGTGTGTAGTAATAACTCCTAGCTAACATTCCTTTGTGTTCAGCTGCGATACGTAAAGGTATATTTCTTGTAAGAGTAAAAGCAGTCAAAACCCCCCCTTTTGGAAGAAGAGTTACTGATATTATTTTGATATTAATTCCAATTAAAGACTAAAGGTTATGTCAAAGGCTTGCCTCGCTAGATATAAGGCCCTTTTTAATCTTGTTTGATCTCACCATTGTTAAGGCAATGTTTAGAAGTCCTTAAAATTCCTTCTCATAGTTTATAGAGTAGGGGAGAGATCATGTTAAACTTAAAGGATGTCTATAATAACTGCTCCTAGGTTTTCCTAGACTACTGCAGGTTGCTTTATTATGAAAAATTAGGGACATGTCTAAGGAGTTTTAACACACAAGGTGATATTTTTGACCTCCCTCACTTATTAACTTAAAGAGATGCGCTGAGTTTAATTCAGTTAGGCTTGTTCCATGGAGTTCAAAGAGTGGGAAAATAGATAATGGTTATCTGGTAACATTTTTGGTATTATACATGTCTGAACTCATGGAACAATCACTTAATAAATAAATGTATAATTGTGTATAGATGATGTGAACAGAGGCCACTCCCCCTTTTTCTAGTCTGCTAATAAGATCATATTAGCTAAACAGATCATGGGCAGTTGATAATATAAAATTCTAGTTTACATACTTAGGGAAAAGACATTTGGTCTTACCACCATATTAGTTTGTACAGGATGCACATTCCTTGGTTAATGTAACTTGAATAATTGGTAGACTTTTGATAACATCATTGACTTATCAAACTCATTTTAACCAGCTGCATTTAGAAAAGCAATATGCCAGTTTGGTGAAGCTTTAAAGAGTATGGAATTGATAAGGAAATATAGGTTTTGTAACGATAAAAGCGTCACCAATGTAATGCAATCCAGTCCAATCTATATTAATTTGTAATAAGCAGAGTTCCATCTTAGCTTCATGTTGTAAGATTATCTTTGAAGCTAAATGTATATATATATATATATAGAAGCCTGTCTTGGCTTACACACTAGTAGAACAGCTGTCATGCATTTATCATAAGTACATATGCTGATGTAAAGTAATGTGAAAGCATGATGTCATTTGTACTATAAGGCTCGTACGCTGTGATTGGTTAAAACAGATATGTATGTCCAAAATGTATGTAAGAAACACCCCTTTGCTAGACTATAATAAAGCTGGCAAGAGAGGTCACATTTAGGGATGAGCGAACCGGTTCGGACGAACCGGAATTCGCTCTGAATTTCAGGGAGAATTCGATTCGGCACGCTCCCACCATGCCGGAATTTTTTTAAAAAGCAAACACTTACCTGCATGGTCGGAGCATGGAGGCCGGCACCGCTCTCAGGCGCCCTCTGATGACGCGTCCTCTGATGACGCGTCCTCTGATGACAGCTGAGAGCGGCGCCGGCCTCCACGCTCCGACCATGCAGGTAAGTGTTTGCTTTTTAAAAAAATGCCGGCATGGTGGGAGCGGGCAGGCCGGCTGCGCTGTCAGCGGGCCGGCGGCGGCCCGCTGACAGCGTAGCCGGCCTGCCCGCTGCAACCATGCCGGCATTTTTTTTTTCAGATGAGCGATTCGTGAAAGTTCGATTCGGGCGAACCCGAATTTCTTGGGGAAATTCGGCGAATCGCCCGAATCGAACTTTCAAGAAGTTCGCTCATCTCTAGTCACATTAAGAGACTCTCGGGTATCTAGGTAATCCATACCCGACACTCATGTCAGTTGCTACTCTATCTGACCACTAGCAACCTATCGGTTTTACCTGACAGAATTAGGTTAGCCTATAGAAAACAAAAGTCAGTACCTAGCTGACAATGACAATTTTGAGTCATTATTAGAGATGAGCGAGTAGTGAAATATTTGAAATTTCGAATTTCGATTCGAATAGACCGCGTTACTCGACTACTCGACCGAATATCGAATCCCATTATAGTCTATGGGAAAAAAATGCTCGACACTTGGAAATCTCAATTCGACCACTTGGAGGTCACCAAGTCCACCCTGAAACATCAGAAAATGATGCCAACACTGCTGGAATGCAACTGGGACAGCAGGGGAAGCATGTCTGGGTGCATATAACGCGCCCAAGTCGCACTATTACGCCACTATCACAGCCACTCAACAATACACTCCAAACACAATATAACTTCTACGTAAAGTGAGACAAGACAAGGAAACCTTCTTTCCTCTACATTGCCATGGACCCCAAGCCAAACTGTACAAAAAAGAAGAACAAAATTCTGCACCCCTTAAAATCACGTTGCCTAATGACAACCACAGATGACATAGGCAAGGGGGAAAATAAATAGACCCCACCCCTAATTGTCATTGTGTGTGTGTGTGAGATGTGGTCAGACATGTCCTCTTGTGTCATTGTGTCACCCCAGCAGTAAGGGAAGCTTAAAGGAGGAGGTTTGTTACAGTGTGTCACCCCAGCAGTAAGGGAAGCTTACAGGAGGAGGTTTGTTACAGTGTGTCACCCCAGCAGTCAGGGAAGCTTACAGGAGGAGGTTTGTTACAGTGTGTCACCCCAGCAGTAAGGGAAGCTTAGAGCTGAGACCTCTTAAAAATTGTGTGGAGGCCCAAGATCTGAGACCTCTTAAAAATTGTGTGGAGGCCCAAGAGCTGAGACCTCTCAAACATTGTGTGGAGTCCCAAGAGCTGAGACCTTTTAAAAATTGTGTGGAGGCCCAAGAGCTGAGACCTTTTAAAAATTGTGTGGAGGCCCAAGAGCTGAGACCTCTCAAACATTGTGTGGAGTCCCACGAGCTGAGACCTCTTAAAAATTGTGTGGAGGCCCAAGAGCTGAGACGTTTTAAAAATTGTGTGGAGGCCCAAGAGCTGAGACCTCTCAAACATTGTGTGGAGTCCCACGAGCTGAGACCTCTTAAAAATTGTGTGGAGGCCCAAGAGCTGAGACCTTTTAAAAATTGTGTGGAGGCCCAAGAGCTGAGACCTTTTAAAAATTGTGTGGAGGCCCAAGAGGTGAGACCTCTCACACATTGTGTGGAGTCCCACGAGCTGAGACCTTTTAAAAATTGTGTGGAGGCCCAAGAGCTGACACCTCTCAAACATTGTGTGGAGTCCCACGAGCTGAGACCTCTTAAAAATTGTGTGGAGGCCCAAGAGCTGAGACCTTTTAAAAATTGTGTGGAGGCCCAAGAGCTGAGACCTCTTAAAAATTGTGTGGAGGCCCAAGAGCTGAGACCTTTTAAAAATTGTGTGGAGGCCCAAGAGCTAAGACCTTTTAAAAATTGTGTGGAGGCCCAAGAGCTGAGACCTCTCAAACATTGTGTGGAGTCCCACGAGCTGAGACCTCTTAAAAATTGTGTGGAGGCCCAAGAGCTGAGACCTCTTAAAAATTGTGTGGAGGCCCAAGAGCTGAGACCTTTTAAAAATTGTGTGGAGGCCCAAGAGCTGAGACCTCTTAAAAATTGTGTGGAGGCCCAAGAGCTGAGACGTTTTAAAAATTGTGTGGAGGCCCAAGAGCTGAGACCTTTTAAAAATTGTGTGGAGGCCCAAGAGCTGAGACCTCTTAAAAATTGTGTGGAGGCCCAAGAGCTGAGACCTTTTAAAAATTGTGTGGAGGCCCAAGAGCTGAGACCTTTTAAAAATTGTGTGGAGGCCCAAGAGCTGAGACCTCTTAAAAATTGTGTGGAGGCCCAAGAGCTGAGACCTTTTAAAAATTGTGTGGAGGCCCAAGAGCTGAGACCTTTTAAAAATTGTGTGGAGGCCCAAGAGCTGAGACCTCTCAAACATTGTGTGGAGTCCCACGAGCTGAGACCTCTTAAAAATTGTGTGGAGGTCCAAGAGCTGAGACCTTTTAAAAATTGTGTGGAGGCCCAAGAGCTGAGACCTTTTAAAAATTGTGTGGAGGCCCAAGAGCTGAGACCTCTTAAAAATTGTGTGGAGGCCCAAGAGCTGAGACCTTTTAAAAATTGTGTGGAGGCCCAAGAGCTGAGACCTCTTAAAAATTGTGTGGAGGCCCAAGAGCTGAGACCTCTTAAAAATTGTGTGGAGGCCCAAGAGCTGAGACCTCTCAAACATTGTGTGGAGGCCCAAGAGCTGAGCACTTATTAGTGCTGCAGCTACGGCTGCTTTAGTGAGGGGTAGCTGCTGCTGCTGGAATAGGGACAGAAAGACTTCAGTGGTGTATTACCACCTATATACAAAACTATATACACTCTGCTCAAAACGGCTGCTTTAGTGAGGGGTAGCTGCTGATGCTGGAATAGGGACAGAAAGACTTCAGTGGTGTATTAGCACCTATATACAAAACTATATTTTGCACTACTGTTTTGTGTCCTCTGTGCCAACAAAACACTGTTTTATACACGGTGCGTATAGGCACCATTTCACCTTCTGGCAGTATACGGCTGTATAGCCAGGTGTTTTTCTTAAAAATATTTTTTATATTTGGCACTACTGTTTTGTGTCCTCTTTACCAACAAAACCTTGTTATATACCCGGTGTGTATAGGCACCATTTCACCTTCTGGCAGTATACGGCTGTATAGCCAGGTGTTCTTCTTAAAAATATTTTTATATTTGGCATAACGCGTGGCCAAAAAAGTAAAACGTCTGAAATGCGGAGGGCTAGCGCAAAGGGACGTGGACGAGGACGGGGGCGCGGAAATGCTGGTGGGGGCACAAACCGCGTTGAAGCCAGTGGGGATACAATGCGTGCTGATGAGGGGCAGCCAGCATTACGCTCATCCAGCTTCCCTGCCTTTATGGGACAGTTATGCGGGGGGCGGGGTACACCTCTGTTAAAGCCTGAGCAGCGTGAACAGGTGGTGCAATGGATGGCCGATAACGCTTCCAGTCACTTGTCCACCACCCAGTCATCCACACAGTCTCACTCTGACCCTCCTTCCTCCCAACCTGGCCAACAGAGTCAGCCCACCCTTGACCCCTCCCAGGACCTCTTTTCGGGTCCTTTTCCAGATGTGCTGCAAGAATCCCAGGAGCTAGCAGAGGAATTTGTTTGTAGTGATGCCCAAACACTTGAGCATCCGCCATCTGCTAGTGATGTGGACCCGGAACCAGCATCTGCTATCATGAGCGATGATGATGATGAGACGCAGTTGCCATCAAGGGAGGCTGTTGGAATGTCCAGTGGGCAGGAGGAGGAGCAGAGAGAGGAAGTGGAAGAGGAGGTGGTGGACGACGAAATGACCGACCCCACTTGGACAGGGGTGATGTCCAGCGGGGAAAGCAGTGGAGATGCGGTCTGCGCATCACCGAATAAGGCAGCAAGAGGCAGAGGACAGTCCAGAGGCAGAGGACAGTCCAGACAGAGAAGGCAGGCCACAGCCAGCAGGGCCGAAGCTCTTCCCGGCAGCAGGCAGTCGCACGAAGCTCCCCCATCGAGGCCTCGTACTTCTGTGGTGTGGAGATTTTTTAACGTTTGCGCGGATGACAAACTGAGCGCGGTTTGCGCAATCTGCCACTCAAAACTGAGTAGGGGCTCTGAGAAGAGCAATCTGACCACCTCAGGCATGCGCCGTCACTTGGAATTCAAGCACTGGGCTGAGTGGGAGAGAGCAAACGCAACACAACCTGCGCCCCGTCTTGCTGCCACTGCCTCTTCCCCTTTGTTGTGTGCTGCCACTGCGGTCCAGACCTCCAGCCAGGACACCTCCACATCTGCCTCTGCCTCGGCTACTTTGGGGCCTTCTCCTTCAGCCCCCCCTTCCCCCGCATCTTCGTCTGCACCTTCCATCTCCTCGTCCCATCAACTGTCCATCTCGCAGGCGTTCAAGTACGCCTCCAGTCACCCCCAAGCCCAAGCCTTAACCTGCCTCATCTTCAAACTGCTGGCCCTGGAGATGTTGCCGTTTTGGCTTGTGGAGACGCAGGCCTTCCGCGACCTGATGGCGGCTGCCGCACCTCGCTATTCCGTCCCTAGCCGCCACTATTTTTCCCGGTGTGGCGTCCCCGCCCTGCACCAGCACGTGTCGCGTAACATCGGGCGGACCCTGAGGTACGCAGTCAGCGCATAGGTCCACTTGACCACCGACTCGTGGACAAGCGCTTGCGGCCAAGGACGCTACATCTCTTTGACGGCACACTGGGTGAATGTTGTGGAAGCGGGGACGGGGTCGCAAACAGGGACGGCCTACATACCACCCCCGCCCAAGATTGCCAGCACAGGTTCTGATAGACCCCCCTCCTCTTCCTTCTTCTCCTCCTCCTCCTCCTCTGCCTTAACATCGCCCTCAGCCCCTAGCTGGAAGCGTTGCAGCACTGGCACGGGGAGACGTCAGCAGGCGGTGCTTAAGCTCATCAGCTTGGGCGACAGGAAGCACAGCGCCGCAGAGGTGAGGCACGCCATATTGCAGCAGACAGAGATGTGGCTGTCGCCGCTGCAGCTAGCACCAGGCATGGTCGTGTGCGATAACGGCCGTAACCTGGTGGCGGCTCTGGAGCTTGCAGAACTCAATCACGTACCATGCCTGGCCCACGTTTTTAATTTGGTAGTACAAAAGTTTCTAAAGACTTACCCCAACCTGGCAGAGCTACTGGTCAAAGTGCGGCGCTTGTGCGCTCACTTTCGGAAGTCAACTGTAGCTGCTGCTAGCTTAAAAAAAAAACCAGCAACGCCTCCATTTGCAGACATATGCGATGTATTGCGTATCTTTGAGGAGTCCACTAAGAAGGTCAGCAGCGAGGACGCTATAGTGAGCGTAACCATCCCGCTCCTAGGCGTCCTTAAAGAATCGCTCATCGCAATAAGGGAGAACGCATTGTACACAGAGGAGACGGGGGTAGGAGGAGACGCAACGCAGGTAGACAGTCAGACCACACTTTTGTCTGCTGCTCGGTGGCAGTTGCAGGAGGAGGAGGATGAGGAGGAGGAGGACAACGTGGAGGTGGCTGTGGAAGAGGATGCTGGCGGCGAGGGTAGCAGTCAGGCTGTGTGCATCCCATTGGTTCAGCGCGGATGGGGCGGAGAGGAGGAGGAAGAGGAGGAAATGGAAAATGATCCTTCTGGTGGGGGCAGTGAGGTCATGCCTACTCAGAGTCTGGCACACATGGCTGACTTCATGCTGGGCTGCTTTTCCCGGGACATACGTGTTGTCCGGATATTGGAGAACAAACTATACTGGGTCTTCGCACTCCTGGACCCCCGGTATAAAGATAACTTCTCCTCTTTTATTCCGGTAGAGGAGAGGACGAATCGATTACTGGAATACCAGAGGGAACTCTTGCAGAACATGATGCAGATTTTCCCACCCAGCATCGCTGGCGGCAGAGAGGAGAGTGTCTCCTAGAGTCTGACAACATCGATCAGGCCCACAGCCACCAGGGGAACACTCTCCAAGATGTGGGACACGTTCATGTCACCCCCTCGTGCAACTTCCATCACTGCGGGGGCCCGCTATCAGCAGGAGGGACAAGTATCGGCGGATGTTGCGGGACTACCTGGCAGACCACACCCCTGTCCTCCCCGATCCCTCGGCGACCTACACTTACTGGGTCTCCAAGTTGGACACGTGGCTGGAACTGTCCCTGTACGCCTTGGAGGTGCTTGCCTGCCCTGCCGCCAGCGTGCTATCAGAAAGGGTGTTCAGCGCAGCCGGGGGCATTATAACCGATAAGCGCAGCCGCCTGTCAACCGACAGTGCCGACAGGCTGACGCTAATCAAAATGAACAGCAAGTGGATTGACCCGGACTTTGCTTGTACAACAGTGGAAAGCAGCCAAGAGTGAAGTGCCATCTGTATGAAGTGCCATTTCCTCCTCCTCCTCCTCCTCCTCCTCCTTAACCGCCGTAGAATTGCTGTATTAATGGAAAAAATTATGGCTCACCTCTTAGGCTTAATACAATCAATTTTTAAGAGGTCTCAACTCTTGGGCCTCCACACAATTTTTAAAAGGTCTCAGCTCTTGGGCCTCCACACAATTTTTAAGAGGTCTCAGCTCTTGGGCCTCCACACAATTTTTAAGAGGTCTCAGCTCGTGGGACTCCACACAATGTTTGAGAGGTCTCAGCTCTTGGGCCTCCACACAATTTTTAAAAGGTCTCAGCTCTTGGGCCTCCACACAATTTTTAAAAGGTCTCAGCTCTTGGGCCTCCACACAATTTTTAAGAGGTCTCAGCTCGTGGGACTCCACACAATGTTTGAGAGGTCTCAGCTCTTGGGCCTCCACACAATTTTTAAAAGGTCTCAGCTCTTGGGCCTCCACACAATTTTTAAAACATAGCAGCCCTAATAAGGGCTCTCAATGACTCTCTTGTCTTCTGGTAGCTGGTATATATGGTGGTAAAAGCTATATTCTGAGCTTCTGGGGCCCTGCCTGACTACATAGAATATGAGCTATATACTGTTCAGCGTAGTAGCCCTAATAAGGGCTCTTAAGGACTCTCTTGTCTTCTGGTAGCTGGTATATATAGTGGTAAAAGCTATATTCTGAGCTTCTGGGGCCCTACCTGACTACATAGAATATGAGCTATATACTGTTCAGCGTAGTAGCCCTAATAAGGGCTCTTAATGACTCTCTTGTCTTCTGGTAGCTGGTATATATGGTGGTAAAAGCGATATTCTGAGCTTCTGGGGCCCTGCCTGACTACATAGGATATGAGCTATATACTGTTCAACATAGCAGCACTAATAAGGGATTAAGGACTCTCTTGTCTTCTGGTAGCTGGTATATATGGTGGTAAAAGCGATATTCTGAGCTTCTGGGGCCCTGCCTGCCTACATATGAGCTATATACTGTTCAGCATAGTAGCCCTAATAAGGGCTCTCAATGACTCTCTTGTCTTCTGGTAGCTGGTATATATGGTGGTAAATGCGATATTCTGAGCTTCTGGGGCCCTGCCTGACTACATAGAATATGAGCTATAATCTGTTCAGCATAGTAGCCCTAATAAGGGCTCTCAATGACTCTCTTGTCTTCTGGTAGCTGATATATATGGTGGTAAATGCGATATTCTGAGCTTCTGGGGCCCTGCCTGACTACATAGAATATGAGCTATATACTGTTCAGCGTAGTAGCCCTAATAAGGGCTCTTAAGGACTCTCTTTTCTTCTGGTAGCTGGTATATATGGTGGTAAATGCGATATTCTGAGCTTCTGGGGCCCTGCCTGCCTACATAAGAGCTATATACTGTTCAGCATAGTAGCCCTAATAAGGGCTCTTAATGACTCTCTTGTCTTCTGGTAGCTGGTATATATGGTGGTAAATGCGATATTCTGAGCTTCTGGGGCCCTGCCTGCCTACATATGAGCTATATACTGTTCAGCATAGTAGCCCTAATAAGGGCTCTTAATGACTCTCTTGTCTTCTGGTAGCTGGTATATATGGTGGTAAAAGCTATATTCTGAGCTTCTGGGGCCCTGCCTGACTACATAGAATATGAGCTATATACTGTTCAGCGTAGTAGCCCTAATAAGGGCTCTTAAGGACTCTCTTGTCTTCTGGTAGCTGGTATATATGGTGGTAAAAGCTATATTCTGAGCTTCTGGGGCCCTGCCTGCCTACATAGGATATGAGCTATATACTGTTCAGCGTAGTAGCCCTAATAAGGGCTCTTAAGGACTCTCTTGTCTTCTGGTAGCTGGTATATATGGTGGTAAAAGCTATATTCTGAGCTTCTGGGGCCCTGCCTGCCTACATAGGATATGAGCTATATACTGTTCAGCGTAGTAGCCCTAATAAGGGCTCTTAAGGACTCTCTTGTCTTCTGGTAGCTGGTATATATGGTGGTAAAAGCTATATTCTGAGCTTCTGGGGCTCTGCCTGACTACATAGAATATGAGCTATATACTGTTCAGCGTAGTAGCCCTAATAAGGGCTCTTAAGGACTCTCTTGTC
This sequence comes from Gastrophryne carolinensis, assembly GCA_027917425.1. NCBI lineage: Eukaryota > Metazoa > Chordata > Amphibia > Anura > Microhylidae > Gastrophryne > Gastrophryne carolinensis. The sequence continues at coordinate 136,196,771 of CM051239.1, forward strand.
TTCTGGTAGCTGGTATATATGGTGGTAAAAGCTATATTCTGAGCTTCTGGGGCCCTGCCTGACTACATAGAATATGAGCTATATACTGTTCAGCGTAGTAGCCCTAATAAGGGCTCTTAAGGACTCTCTTGTCTTCTGGTAGCTGGTATATATGGTGGTAAAAGCTATATTCTGAGCTTCTGGGGCCCTGCCTGACTACATAGAATATGAGCTATATACTGTTCAGCGTAGTAGCCCTAATAAGGGCTCTTAAGGACTCTCTTGTCTTCTGGTAGCTGGTATATATGGTGGTAAAAGCTATATTCTGAGCTTCTGGGGCCCTGCCTGACTACATAGAATATGAGCTATATACTGTTCAGCGTAGTAGCCCTAATAAGGGCTCTTAAGGACTCTCTTGTCTTCTGGTAGCTGGTATATATGGTGGTAAAAGCTATATTCTGAGCTTCTGGGGCCCTGCCTGACTACATAGAATATGAGCTATATACTGTTCAGCGTAGTAGCCCTAATAAGGGCTCTTAAGGACTCTCTTGTCTTCTGGTAGCTGGTATATATGGTGGTAAAAGCTATATTCTGAGCTTCTGGGGCCCTGCCTGCCTACATAGGATATGAGCTATATACTGTTCAGCGTAGTAGCCCTAAGAAGGGCTCTTAAGGACTCTCTTGTCTTCTGGTAGCTGGTATATATGGTGGTAAAAGCTATATTCTGAGCTTCTGGGGCCCTGCCTGCCTACATAGGATATGAGCTATATACTGTTCAGCGTAGTAGCCCTAATAAGGGCTCTTAAGGACTCTCTTGTCTTCTGGTAGCTGGTATATATGGTGGTAAAAGCTATATTCTGAGCTTCTGGGGCCCTGCCTGACTACATAGAATATGAGCTATATACTGTTCAGCGTAGTAGCCCTAATAAGGGCTCTTAATGACTCTCTTGTCTTCTGGTAGCTGGTATATATGGTGGTAAAAGCTATATTCTGAGCTTCTGGGGCCCTGCCTGACTACATAGAATATGAGCTATATACTGTTCAGCGTAGTAGCCCTAATAAGGGCTCTTAAGGACTCTCTTGTCTTCTGGTAGCTGGTATATATGGTGGTAAAAGCTATATTCTGAGCTTCTGGGGCCCTGCCTGCCTACATAGGATATGAGCTATATACTGTTCAGCGTAGTAGCCCTAATAAGGGCTCTTAAGGACTCTCTTGTCTTCTGGTAGCTGGTATATATGGTGGTAAAAGCTATATTCTGAGCTTCTGGGGCCCTGCCTGACTACATAGAATATGAGCTATATACTGTTCAGCGTAGTAGCCCTAATAAGGGCTCTTAAGGACTCTCTTGTCTTCTGGTAGCTGGTATATATGGTGGTAAAAGCTATATTCTGAGCTTCTGGGGCCCTGCCTGACTACATAGAATATGAGCTATATACTGTTCAGCGTAGTAGCCCTAATAAGGGCTCTTAAGGACTCTCTTGTCTTCTGGTAGCTGGTATATATGGTGGTAAAAGCTATATTCTGAGCTTCTGGGGCCCTGCCTGCCTACATAGGATATGAGCTATATACTGTTCAGCGTAGTAGCCCTAATAAGGGCTCTTAAGGACTCTCTTGTCTTCTGGTAGCTGGTATATATGGTGGTAAAAGCTATATTCTGAGCTTCTGGGGCCCTGCCTGACTACATAGAATATGAGCTATATGCTGTTCAGCGTAGTAGCCCTAATAAGGGCTCTTAAGGACTCTCTTGTCTTCTGGTAGCTGGTATATATGGTGGTTAAAGCTATATTCTGAGCTTCTGGGGCCCTGCCTGCCTACATAGGATATGAGCTATATACTGTTCAGCGTAGTAGCCCTAATAAGGGCTCTTAAGGACTCTCTTGTCTTCTGGTAGCTGGTATATATGGTGGTAAAAGCTATATTCTGAGCTTCTGGGGCCCTGCCTGCCTACATAGGATATGAGCTATATACTGTTCAGCGTAGTAGCCCTAATAAGGGCTCTTAAGGACTCTCTTGTCTTCTGGTAGCTGGTATATATGGTGGTAAAAGCGATATTCTGAGCTTCTGGGGCCCTGCCTGCCTACATATGAGCCATATACCGTTCAGCGTAGTAGCCCTAATAAGGGCTCTTAATGACTCTCTTGTCTTCTGGTAGCTGGTATAGATGGTGGTAAATGCGATATTCCGAGCTTCTGGGGCCCTGCCAGCGACAGCCTGTCTTTCCCTGCTGTGAGCGTCTGTCCCTCACTAAGTTCAAGCTGCTAATGCTTACGAAGAGGAAGTGCTGAGTTTTGTATATTCGAGGTCACATGGTTTTTCCAGCCAATGCGTGTAGACGCCGTTTTCGCGATGCCAGCGTCCTCCCAGGACCTGTCCCACCCCCCCTGCATGGTGATTGGTGTAAAAAACGCGCCAGGGAAGGTGGGAGGGGAAACGAATTGTGAGTGCGCCATCGCCGCTGTACTCGATCGAAATCGAGTATGACGAACAGCGTAGTATTCGATCGAATACCGGCTCGGTCGAATACTACTCGCTCATCACTAGTCATTATGTTATAGCATAGTTATATGGCAGGTTAGGGGCAGACCCAGGTTAGATGGTATACTAGGTTTTACGGGACCAAAAAGCCCTTTATTTTGAGGCATATGTTTGCTTTAAACAGAAAATACTTGAATGGTGCATACCACAAAGGATAATAGAATATCTCCCAAGACTCTTTGCAGTAGGTGCATCCATTCCTTGTACCTTTTTTGGTCTCTTCCTTTTGTACCATCTAACATGGGTCTTTCCCTAACCTGGTTTTTGTTTTGGCACTCTCAAACATTACTCCACATACAGCTATCAATCTTTAGCCTTTTACTAATGTGGACCAAAAGTCTGAAAAACATATCTATAAGTGGAGTGGATGGTTGTGTAAATTAGCTATACCAATGCATTGCAAATCCTAGCAGCTTTCTATGAGCTTTGGGCATAGCCGAAAGCACAATGCAAATACTTTCCAAGTCTTCAAGCTGTAAAGTTAAGTTGTGCTGCATTTTTATTTCAGAATGATTACCAAAGGCTATAAAGAAGTAGAGAATATATACAAAGGTATATCAAACAAAATCAGGAACGTTAACTTGTGAGCTGTTAAAATGTAACTTTTCAACAGTCAAAATTAGTAGCTATAAGAAAATCTACTTAAGAAACCTTTCTTGCCATATGTTGTATTATTATAATGTCACTTATTCCCTTTCTTTTTCTTCCCGACTTCCTCCAAAGGGATTATATGCAAACAAGATGCAAAAAAGTAGATATGTTAGAAATTTTAAACCAGATGGCCAATTCCAACATGCTGCCGGAAGAAATAGATTTTACCGTTTTTCAAAAATTTCCATAGAAGATAAATACCCAAAACTGCCAACGTACATGGATCTTGAAAATAACTTAAAATCATAAATTACTTTAGGTTCCATTTAATTATAAAAACTCTGGGGATTTTTGATTGAGGATTGCCCTCCAGTTGAAGCCAAAATCAGGCATGGAGAACTGTATAACAGAGGACAAGAAACTGATGTTTCCATTCCTTAGTTATTTATAATAAATTTAGTTATAAATTGGTCTGAGTGGCTGCCACCCCTTCTATGTTTTTTTTTATTTTGTGCATGCACATGGGGTGAGGGGACTGAAGCTGTACTGCAAGGCTTTCGACCCTTCCACCCCATGTGCTGCACTTGAGGTTATGGGGCAACCTCAGATAAGCTGCTCCCAATTTATCTGATGCATTGTATGTTCCAAAGGGGGCTCTCAGAGATTAGAGTTAGGACTGCCCCTCACAGAGGTACCGTGATAATTGGTGGTGCAGCTTTAGCATACTTCTGAAGATGTGTGTGGACCAAGTCTCTAATTTAACCAGATTAGAGACAATTTATAGGTTTGTCTGCAAGCTAACAATGTTAAGTGCTGTGGCCCCTTTAAAAATTGTGTATCCTAATTGCCCTGCTCACGTGCACCTCCCAGGTTAGTTATAAATTGGTCTGAGAGGCTGCCATCCCTCCTTTGTTTCCATACACAGGCCATGGCCACCTGCCAAAACCAGGACTAAAGGGGCACAATCAGCTGTGCTGCTGTTCCCCACAGGCTGCATTTTATTCTTACCAGTAGAGGAAAGCCAGATGCTTGGTGAAGATTTATTCTCAGCTAGGGTGTAAAAGTAACTCCTCCTCTCACTATGATGAATAGATTTTTAATATTGGACTATTTTGTGATAGAGCTTCTTTAATTTATCCTGAGTAATCAGCCTTTTATGGTCATTTCATTATGTCTGCCCATAAGTGTACGGGTGGCAGTGGCTGGGTATTCCTATAGTATAACAATGCATCCTATGTAGCTCAGCCCCACCTAATCATACAATTTAGCGTTAATAACATTCCAGCATATATGAATTCATAGTTTCACTCATTTTCTGGAAAGAAAAAGCAAAACTACAACTTCAACAAGAAACTATTATACAGCCTAAAATGTTGCATTAATTATACTTTAACCCTTTCAGTGCCAACCTACCTAGAGTTTTTGTCACCCTTTTTTGCCAGATAATTTTTCACTATTTTGCACTACACGTGTTCAACTGTGATTTTTAAGGGATTTCCAAGGAAATCTATATATTGTTTTTTTCAGAAGAGTCTGGGCATTAAAATGAAATGTTTGTCTTGTTTGTCGTTGTTTAAGTGTATTGTTAATATTTTTGGGTGAAATATGTGCAAAAAATAAAAAAATAGCTTTTTACAATTTGGAGTGTTTTTTTAAATAAATAATATACGTTTTTCAATAAAATCATATTGCATATAGAAGCCCTATTGCTCCCAGTTACAGTGGTACCACATATGTACTGGTAGACACCCATTCCTGCCCAGGAGACTCCCCCAAACTGAAAAAAACAACCCTTTACATTTGAAATATCCTGCACAAACTGGAAGGATACACTTTACGCTTTCTACACGTACCAGACTTTTTAAATGTGAGCACATTTTTCTGGAAGTAATCCCTCAATAAATTCTTTGGTTGAACAGGGTTTCCCTAAAAAAGAATAAAAGTGCAGAAACAAAGCCACATTTTCCTTAGAAACAGGGTAAATCTGAAAAAAAGCATGGTCCCTCGAACAGAACAATACCCAACATGCATAGGTACTGTCAAGGGAAGAGCTACCAAACACCCCAAAGCATGCACGCAACGGTATTTTTACTTTGGAATACCCCACCCCCACACGATATATTCCCTGAAAGTACACATGTTACACTTTCTATGTGTAACCAGCTTGTTGCAGTGGGCTCATCTTTCTGGGAGTAATCCCTTGAAGAATTCTTTGGTTGCACAGGGTTTCCCTAAAATATGTATGCGATCTAAAAAAAACAGAATAAAATACACATTTTTCTAAAATAGCAATATGCAAACAAGAAAAAACAAGCTGAATCTGAAAGCACAAGGTCCCCCAAGCAGAACAATACCTAACATGCATAGGTACTTTTAACCCTTTTAACTGCCAGCCTACTTGAGATTTTGTCACTCTCTGTTGACAGGTCATTTTTCACCATTTTTGTTTAACCATGGTTTTTTCAGGAATTTCCAGGAAATTAGGAGTTTAGGCTTTAACATGAAATGTCTTGTTCGTACTTTTTGAGTTAAAAAAAAAACTAAAAACTAAAAGATTATTTTTAAAATTATTTCATAAATTTTAAACAAAACATGGATTTTATTAAAGAAAACCATCTTACACGGGAAAGCCCCATTTCTCCTGATTTCAACAGTACTACATATGTATCAGTAGCCCCCGTTCCTGCCCAGGAGACCCCCTCAAACTGAAAAGAGCACTTTAAAACATTTACAAATAAAATATAACTACTATCCACACTATAAAGGGTTAAATAAAAACATGGCTTGGGGTCCACTGGGGGCATTTTGGGGGGAATTTAAGTGGTCAAAAGCCCCCAAAAATGGTGTGAGCCCCCCCCCCCCTACCCATTATAACCAGCCTGGGGAACAGCTATGGGGACTTGTAGAACAGGGTGCAGGGGCCAGCCTTGGTGGTGCCTGTCCTGCACGCTACAAGCTCGCACAGCCTAAATGGCCCCCAGGCTCTTCTGCACCCCTCTGGGTGGCAGGAAATAGGGGGACGGGGAGTGTTTTTTAGAATTTTTTTACAGTAGCAGGGGAGAAAGCCAGGCCTGTAGGCCCTACATGCTTGGAACTTAATGGTAGGAGAAGCCTAGGTGCTTGGCACTTAAAGGGTTAAAAGTACATAAACTCTAGTCTCAAAAAATCAACATGCAGCACATCCAAGCAACCACATAAAATAAGGGGCATCACATGAAAATCAGTATTTAAACAAAGTGGACCAAAGACCATGTCTTTCACAGCTATGTAAGTCATTGTTTACTTCAGTGGTTCATTGGGTAGGCAAGTAAGTAACATCACACCTAATCAAGTTATATATGATAGTGGGTGCTATCCACTCAGGCTTTAACCACTTCTGCCTCATATTTATATAAAGTAGAAAATAGCTATGAAGGATGCACACCACAAATTAGATTGCAAACTGAAGTGTATTAAAATTCATACACCATAAATGTCATTTTTCAACAACAACAAAAAAAGGATACATGAAATATAACAGTCCAATAAGAATCTTCAGGAGAATCGTGCCCCTTTGAAATGAGAGGAGAATGGTAGAGAGCATCTAACTGTAAACACAAATACTAAGTGTAAGTAAAAAGGTTTACCATCAGTACTATAAAGGGTTGCACTTAAATCCTCCTGTGGGTTGCTTACAATTGCTGGCTGTGCAACATATGCGTTACTCAGTAATGCTGGGTGCATCAAGTGTGTTACGGAACATACAGTACATATAGTAACAGGTACAAAAATGGCTAATAATGGTCAGAACAGTACAGCATGTCACCATTGAGTCAGCATAGAGAAGGCACAAACAATAATGTAACATATAGCAAGAATCATCAGTGACATCACGCATATGACAATACAGTGTAAAAAACATATACCCTCAGATAAAAATAGTGGTGATTGCTATACACAGCCTACGTTTTTGGGCATCAAGCCACTTTCTCAAGGCAGCTATCATTACCTTGTAAAAAGCAACTTTTATGATGCAAATTTCACCCCAAGGCACAAGAGATTAGATGAATCTTCCAACATGCCATAATGCAGTACAGCAGACTGCTGCAGCACAGCAGCTCTAGAGGAAAGTTTTAATTTTTTTCTTTAAAATAAAACTTCCTGACTATGCGAGCAATGAAAATGTTGGTCTTAAAAATGGACGTAAATGTAAACCTAAACTTAGTTACATCATAAGTATGGTTGAGTTTAAAAAAGACATGTCCACCAAGTTCAAACAAGAAATGGGATTGAGCAAAGATATTCTTTAATACTTAAAGATAACAGATACTATTAGCTGTTAATGTTATTTTTTTCTAAAAAAACATCTAATCCTTTTTTTGCAGCTGTCAGCTGTTGTGGGAGGCTGTGTGGCTGTGAGGAATATGATGGAAAACATTTATCACATCTCTGATCTGCTCATGTCTGTAAACAAAGACCTAATTTAGAACACCTTAACTCAGGAAAGACCTCAGCTGATGAAAGACCACATACTGATTTAGTTCACACTTAAGTCGTATCAAACAGCAGCGTCTTGTCCATATGTTCCAGACAAGGCCGCACCAGTGTCTTGTTTAACTAGGCAATATTATATCCCTGTCCCGTGATTCCATCCCTATCCCGCCTAGGAGGAGGTGTTAGGGGAAGAGGCGTGGTGGGGGTGGGGGGTTTCAGTGTCCCACCTAATTCTTGTATCCCTCTGAGTCCTTTACAGAATCAAGGAGTCCAGTTGTCATGAAATTGCTAATGTTTATCATGAAGCTCAACCATGAGTTCTTCCATCTCAAGCACCTATTGCACCGCTCCGAGCCACTCAGAGGCTAAGCTTGTCACAGTAGTCTTCTACAAGTGGGGGATTAAGGCTTTCACCGTGTTTAGAAAGTGTTGCAGCAGCGAATGTTTGAATTTTCGTAAGCTCATTTTGCTTAATGGTAACAGACACGATGCAGGATCATTGTCTGGTGGTCTGTTATCTTTGTAATTAAGGAGGAGACAGAATTCCAGAAGTAGATTATCTTGGTGCAAGACCAAAAGATATGAATGAAAGAACTTTCCTTGGACTTGCATCTTCAGCATAAAAGATTGTTAGAGAAAACAGCTATGCAGATTTACATTTAGAGGTATAGCACAGTCGAGTCAGAAATGTATAAATTAGTTCTTGTAGTTTAGTTATTGTTCTAGAGGAGATAGATGTCCCATGTATTGCCCTGAATATGTGTTCCATTGTTTGACATTGAAAGGGTCTTCCCAAGATCCTTCTCCCAGTCATCGCAAAAGTGTGGTCTGTCTTGGTTCTGAGGTGCTAACATTATACAGTATAAATCTGGGATTTCAGTTTTGCAGGCATGTTGTCTAAAGCTGATAGCTTAAAAGTAGTAAGGTCTCTTAGGTAAGACTACAATATCTTTTTGCAGCCGGATTGTTCACTGTAATGGTTCCATAGTGTGGGCAAAAATTACAGGTGATGGAGCAGCCCTGATGGGTGCAATTTTTTTATCATTACCAGCTCAGGATGGGAGCCATTGACCATTACTCTGGCTGAGGGTGCAAAGTACAGCAACATGATATATTTTATTGCATTTTGGCCTAGTCTTATATGCTCTAGTACCCCTCAGATAAAAGCTCAATTGACTCGGTCAAAGGCCCTCTTCGCATCGGTGGACAGTAGAACAGCCAGAAGGCACAGTTGCTTAGCATGGTGAATGAGATTTAGATAGTGTGTGTGGATAGTGTGGATAGTGTTATACCTGGCCTCTGTTGTTGTGATAAAGCCAGACTGATCACTGTCCACCAACGTTGGGAGAAAGCCCACTAGAAATTTGTTAATATTTTTCTAATAATAATTTTAAATTTATGTTCAGGAGCGATCTCAGCCTATAACTGTCACAAGACAGTGGGTCGTTCCCAGGCTTGTGTATTACTGTAACATGTACAAATAAAGCTTTTTGGGGGATTCAGAATTGTGTTGTGCTGTCACATAAGGAATTAAAAGCATCAAGGGAATTTAGCGAAAGTGCTATAGAGAAGCCGTCTGGTCCTGGGTCTTCTCAGATGGGGTGTCTTTTATAGAAGTGATTAACTCATTCGCTGTTATTGACCTCTCCATGTCCCTTAAAGGGACACTATTGCGAAATTGTTTAATATTAAAAATCCATATAAACACTTTAGCTAATGAGGGGAGGGGTCACTTATATAATCAAACTGAATAAAATGCCCACCAAGCCTGTGGTTTTCTTCCCCTGGTAGGAATAAATCCTGAGGTTAAAGGTGTAGTCTATGAGGGGTAACAGAGTCTGTCACCCGAGATGTCCTCTTCCTCTCATTAAAATAAAAAAAACAAGCCTGGCTGGATATTTCTTGATACCTTCTCCCGACATCAAGCATATTTATATGGATTTTTATTCTTGGGCCATTTTTTCGCGATAGTGCTCCTTTAATGTTTTTTAGAAGTGTCTATTGTGTTTTAAATCGATGGTGGTTGTTTGCATCGCTTAATAGTGTATGAAGCTTTGTGGGTCAGCAGGGATTTTAATATGTGTTTAGCTTTCGAAAGTGCAACCAATAAGTCCCTTGCAAGAGAGGCCTTACGTGATTTCTCTAATTTGCATACTTTGTGTAGGAGTTATTATAGTTTGGTGTTATGTCCTTTTTTTAATTTGGTCATATGTTGTATAGGTGTACTGACGGAGTTATGAGCTTGCCTAAAGGTAAAGTTTAAGATTTCGGATGATTTGTTAAGGTCATAATATTCTGTAATAACTTTCTGTAGGTCCTGTGTGATGCTATCACCTTTCAGAAGAGACTCATTTGATCTCCACGGGAGCTCAGCCCCACGTCCTAAGGCACGTGAACAGCACTTCCCATCCCCAACCTGTTTTTTAGCTAAGGATGTTTTGCTGCTTCGTGTCCAACAATGGGCACAATTCACCTTCTCCCTAGTTTTGTTCAAGATAAGTCTGAATAGAAGTGTAGGTCTGCATCAACAAAATTCAGTGAGCCCTTTTTCATGGCAGCTGACACAATGGCCTCTTTCACCTGGAAAAATTGTATTCTGCAAATTACATTGTGCTGGGGATTGCCTAGTCTCAGAGGTGGGGCATGGGCTCTATCTATTTCTATTTCCGAGTCCCCTTCCATGGGCTCCCCCCGGAGCGGCACGAAAATACCTTGTAAGGTAGATAGAAGGTCCTCAGCCTCCCCCATGAGCGCCATGAAAATACCTTGTAAGGTAGGCAGAAGGTCCTCAGCACATGCGGCCTTAGACAGGCCTCAGATCTGGATATTGTTCTGCTGGTTGCGGTTTTCTAAACCCTCCTGCTGAAATGCAAAGGGCGCATTTGCTTCTTCTTGCATGTCCAGCTGCCACTTCAAGGAGGCTATCTCAGCCATGGCATTGGCTTGGGTCTGCTCGAGGGAGTCAGTTCTAGTGTTGGTCGTCTTAAGGTCACCATGGAGGAGCCCAGCTTCTCCCCGATAGACTGTGACACCGCCGCTAAATCCTTGGTGTGGCGAGACTGCAGGTGAGTCCAGATCTCATGCAGAGTTTGGTCAGGCGACGGGCTTCTCGAGGTGTTTGCTTGGCTGGAGTCAGAATCCTCCCCTCACCTGTCATGTTGTGCATTAGTGCCCACCATCTTGGATCCGCTTTCCAAGTCGGGCAGCTTAGAAATAAAGCAGCGGCCTGGAAGGTGGATGGGGATCCTCTTGTTTGGCCTTGTTCTCCCTGTCTCTGTTATATCCACCCATAGCGATTTGGGGAGGTTTGGTGGAACCCAAAGCCACAGTGCTGATCTAGCCAGGAGAAAAGTGTCCCCATGGGATCATGGCAAGCTCCACCCCCATTTCCAGGCCTCTTTTGATACATGACATTATTATGGTGGAAGCAGCTGTTTGGGAGCACCTGTGCCTGTGGTTTACCAGTTCCCCCAGATCCTTCCCAATAAGTAACTGTCCCAGCTTTACGCATATGTGGCCTGCAGATTATTAGACCTCTATTGCATTACTTACCATATTTATGGTATCCATATTTATCCATATTTATGGATTCCCAGACACCCAAAGTGTTCAGGTCAGTCTGAAGCTTCTAAATATCTTTAGTAGACTGCACTGTGCTACATATCTTGGTGTCATCTACAAGAATAGAGACAGCACATTAATTCATATTTCAATGAAGCTGAATAATAGTGGATCCAACACTGCTGTACACCACTTATAACCAGGGACCCTTCTGAATAGGAATAAATAATTACAAATTTCGGACTGACAGCTGAAATTAGAATCACCAAGAGCCTATTTACTGTAGCCCTGCTCCTCATTTTGGGGCTGCTGTCAGTCTTCAAACTAGCTCACTGGCCATGTTACAATTTAGGCCATGTAAATATTTTCATATGATTGACTGGAAGCATGGTCAGGTCCTGGTGCCAGGTAGGGAGCAATTCATGAGCTTACTAGATTATATGGGATAAAAACAAAGCATAGTTGAAACCCATTTTCATTTACAACCCATTTACAAACCCATTTACAACTCAGAACAAATTATAAAATAAAAATACAACCAACAATATCAGTAATATATTAATAACTGTATACACAAGGTTAAAATGCTGGCATCAAGTACACATATACTATCTATCTAATTATCTATCTATCTATCTATCTATCTATCTATCTATCTATCATAATAATAATACTGTTCATTGTAGACAAGAGAATAAGATAACAGGACATGGTACAGAGCAGATCAAGGAAATAGTGTACAGGGCTGCAAGAGAGGCATGGCAATGTCAGGAAAGGTTCAGGAACCAGTAATATAGCTTATGCACTCAAAGGCACATGAAATAGATTTGGAGTGTCTGATCAAGGTAGGGTGTTGGTCTGCTCATCTGATGCCTGTCCCATGTACCCCTGCCTAATTTCCTGTAGTGCAGGGTAGAAGTCTTGGCAGGGCTCCAACATTATCTCTCATATCAATTTCATTCCATTAGAACCACACAAAAAGTGGTCTAACTCCTTGGAGTTTTCAGCTTGAGCTGTCTGCAGCTGCCTCTGACCACAGCAGAGAATGCTCATGACTCATAATGCTGCGCCATGACACAACCTTCCCTGCTCAGCCACAACCCAGAAATTGAACTGATGCTCATGCAATACATAAGGTGTTCACATATCTAAGATTCAGAGATGCTTTGAAATGACTTGCTTTTACATTGTACCCAAGAGGAATAGGTGTGAGAAACGTATTGTGTGCCTGGACAGGGGCGTTAAAATTTCTAACTGTTCATGCCAGAATGATGGGATCCCAACATAGTTGCAAAATATAACATTGTCTTCATTGAAAAATGTGATTGTAAGGCCCAGTGGGACACTAGCTTTATGATCAGTCAGCAACCCCCAGTGCAAAAACTGTCATTCAGCTACTCACCTCATCATGGATGCCATCTGCCTTCCTGTCAGAACACAAATGCTTCTGAATTTAGAAACAAGATAAAGAGTAGTGGCTCCTGAATTCCTTTGCCCTAGACCACCAATAATAGGGCTAAGCTGCTGGTCTAAAGCTCTGCATCATCAGACTGTAGACACTGGGAGAGAGGGAAAACATCCAGGGTGATGAGATTGCCTGTCTTACAGACCCCGCCAGTTAGGCTGGTTATTATGAAGTAACACAGAGCCTTTGCCTTCTGTTTCCTTGGACATAGCAGAGGTCGGTAATGAATGAGTTTTAACAAAACACAGAGACACCCAACAGGGGCAACGCACGTAGCCTGGTTTTTTGTGGCCATTGGCCAGTCAGAGATGGGAGCCAGAGTCAACTCTGGTAAGTACCCGGGAAAATGCTGGCCTGCATAGACCAGCAAGGCACAGCCAGAATACATTCTGGTATGCCAGAGATGCACAGGGAGAAAGCTAGCTAGCATGTGGAGGATCTGAAAGCCTAACAGTGACTCACTCTGCCAGTGAATTTATGGTGCAGGTCTGTGCCATCCTTTTTACCTTTTTCCCTACATCCAGTCCAGGCTATCCCAATATCCTTACGACTGGGTGTTCGCCCCTAGGGGGCGCTTGACTGCAAGATCAAAGATGTAGCTCCTCCCGGCCCCCTATAAAGGCAGCTGTCCCTCTATCATTCCCGTTGTTCATCTTGCAGTTTGGCTGCATAAGATCGTTGGCACTCTCTCTCAGATATTGGCAGCAGAGCGGGGTCACCTAGCCCGTCGGCCTCTGCGGATTCTATTTCCATTGATCCCTTCTGACCTATCCCTGCCTCCCAGCCTTTGGCTGCTACGGGATCCGTGACGGTAGGGTGAACGCCAGGGTCTGTGGCGTTCAGTAGAGCTTAGGCTCTGGGCTGCAGACCTTATACTAAAAGGTAGCCCGCCACAGGCTTATGGTGAGCCTGAGGGGAACCACTATGTATATAATTTCTGTATGTGTCCCTCCCTGCCCACAAGCTTTATTTTCTGTGTATTTCCTGTCTTTGGTGTGCTTTTACTGTGCTTTACTGTGCTCTTCGCTGGCTCAGCGAGGAGCGGTCTGGCTTCATACTCACCTCCCAATGCTCCCTCACCAGCTGCCCGGGACGCGCGCCTCTCGGCTGTCGCATCCCGTTGGCCACCGCCGCATCGCCATTGTGCGGCGCTGTCTGCGGAGAGACGGGGGGGAGCATGTGATCGCGCTTGTCATGCGGCAGCCCTCGCTACAGGCCCCGCCGCCATTATGCTGGTCAGTCTCGAGCAGGGTGAAGGAGGTGGCGTTCCTCTTGTGACGCGCCGTGGAGGGGGCGGAGCCCGGCTGGGCCGGACACGCGGTCAGCTGCTGCTGCTTTGCTGCTGCTGGGGATCAAGCTCAGGCCTCCTGGCTGTGGACGCTCCGGTGATCCCTACTGTCGGTGTTGTGAGTTCCTCTTTTTTAATTTTTTTTTGCATTGATTCAGCCATTTGTATTATGCCAAGGCTGACCAGGGGCTCTCTCTTTCTCTTATTTTTGTCTAGATCGTGGGCTAAGGTTGAGGGTTGTGGTTCCTCCCAGTCCCCCTTTTTAATAAGAGGAATCGTTTATAAGCTTAGGCCAGTAAAGTCTTGTAGCCTTATTGAATTTTACTGTTTTAAATCACCATAATGGAGGCATCAGGGGATAGTAAGCTGGGGGCCCCATTGGGGCAGGACAGGCTCTGCCCCTGGTGCAGAAGGAATCCTCTGGGCGGATTCAGCACTGTTTGTACCACATGCACCAGAGGTATTATTTTGGACCATGAGCGGGCGGTCGTCCCTGACCCTAGCCCTGTATTACCATCGACCTCTCCGGACCCTCCACTGCTGCATTCAGCCCCTAGCGAAGGGGGAGCCAGCAAGGGGTCTCATACTGATTTTGCACATAGGCTGGCCAGTCTCGAGAGACAGATCTCGTTGACAGCCCCTAAGAAAACCTTGAGTAAGAAGCGGCATCTGGAGCCGATTTACTTAAATGATGATCTTTTTGATTGCTTGGGTTCTGCGGAGGAAGGTGAGTTGCCAGATGATTTGCGCTCAAAAGAATATTCAAATGGAATATCCTGCTGGCGATGACAGTATCTCTGGTTCCTCCTCGGACGAGGATTCTTGGCTACGGAGAATTTGCTCTCCTCTGTGTTTGATACCCTACACATTGTTCCTCCCAGAGTGGCTAAGAGGAAGCAGGGTGATTTACTTCGGCCTGAGAGGCAAAGGCGGGTCTTCCCGGAGCAGCCTCACTTTTCTAACATGATCCTTAAGGAATGGGGAAGGCCCAACAAGTTATCGTCAGTCCCTAAGGGCCTGGATAGGCGGTATCCCTTCCCTGATGAGTTGGTTCGGCTATGGTGTCACCCTCCCGAGGTGGATCTACCCATGTCAGGCTTGTCTAACACTACTGTTATGCTGCCACCTGACAATGCTTCCTCATGTGACCCTGCAGACAAGCGCATGGATCAGCTGGTCTGCCATGCTTTCACCATTGCTGGTGCCCTCTTTCGTCCTGTGTGCACCTCAGCAATTGTCTCACTAGCCAACAGGAGAAAGGTGAGACACCTTGTGGCTAGAGCTCACAGGTGGGCTGAGGAGTGTAGGGAACTCAAGGCTTGCTTGGATTTCATTGGCTTTGTTGTTACTGCCATGGATGATGTGGTTCGGCTTGGTGCCAGGATTTCGGCCTTGCTTGTTGCTCTGCGCCGCTTACTCTGGCTGAGGCAGTGGTCGGCTGATGCAGCTGCCAAGAAGTCTTTCACAAGTCTACCTTCTTGGGGAGCGCCTGGACCTTCTGGTCAAGGATGGTAGACTCCCTCAGAGAAGGAAGCCTGCTCGGTCCTTTCAGAACCCCTCTTCCTATCGATCCTTTCGAGGAGGAAGAGGTTCTTCATTTTCCAGTGCCCGCTGAGATACCTGAGGCAGAGGTAGGTCCCGCGGCCGGGCCAAACCCCTCATGGGGAGCTAAGTCCAAGCCCCCTGCCAAGCCCTCTCAGGCATGAGGGGGCGCCGTCACTCATTCGGGTGGGGGGGCGGCTTCTGCTTTTTGCTCAGATCTGGAGACGTCACGTCTCGGATCGGTGGATTCAGGAGGTAGAGTCCTCTGGTTACAAGATAGAGCTGGCAGCCAGGCCGCCCACAGAATCCCTCCGTTCAAGGATATCCCGAGTCCCGCTAAAGGGTCAAGCTTTGAGAACGGCTGTGCAACACCTCCTGCGAATAGGTGTGATTTGCCCTGTTCCCCCGCAGGAACAGGGTCAAGGATTCTATTCCAATCTGTTCACGGTTTCCAAGAAGGACGGAATGCTAAGGCCGATCCTGGACATCAAGGGTCTCAACAGGTTTGTGAGAGTCAGACATTTCTGTATGGAAATGTTGAGGTCGGCGGTGAGATCGCTTCGGCCCGGCGACTTCATGACCACGGTGGACATCAGGGATGCTTATCTGCACATCATGATTTTCCCGGGACATCAGAAGTTCCTGAGGTTTGCTCTGGAGGACCAACATTACCAGTTTGTAGCTCTTCCATTCGGGATATCCTCGGCCCCTCGTGTGTTCACCAAGGTGCTGGCGGGCATCATGGCTATCCTGAGGAGTCAGGGTATTCGTGTGTTACCCTATCTGGATTATTTACTAATCACGGCCCAGTCCCTTAAGCAGGCCGAGAGCGATACTCGGATGGTGCTGTCAACCCTGGAAGCCTTCGGATGGGTAATCAATTACCCCAAGTCATTTATCATTCCCTCAACAGTGAGATCCTTTTTGGGAATGACGATAGACACTGCTCAGGTCAAGGTCTTTCTGCCACAGCAGAAGGTTTTGGGTCTCCAGACGCAAGTGCAGGCCTTGCTGTCTTGTCAGCAGCCGTTAGTGCGTCTGGGGATGAGATTAGTGGGCCTAATGGTGTCATGCTTCGAGGCAGTGCCCTTCGCCCAATTTCACATGAGACCTCTTCAGTTGAACCTGCTGACCGCCTGGAATTGGACTCAGGAGTCCCTGGAACAAGATTTTTCGTTGTCTCCCCAGGCCAGGCAGTCCCTCTTGTGGTGGCTGGACTCCCGGGAACCTGCTGGTGGGCAAGTCCTTTCTGACTCCCCATTGGAAGATAGTTACCACAGATGCCAGTCTGACAGACTGGGGAGGAGTTTGGCAGACCCAGAAGATTCAGGGTCAGTGGTGTCCGCAGGAGAACCGCTTACCCATAAATCTCTTGGAGCTCAGAGAGTGATCCGGTTGGTGCTTCTACGCTTGACTCCCCATTTAAGGGGTCGTGCGATCCAGGTTCGCTTGGACAAACAGACGGCTGCCCCCTACATCAACCACCAGGGCGGGACTTGGAGCAAGATATCCCGCAAGGAGGTAACCCAGATTCTGACTTGGGCAGAGGAGAATGTTCCCTGCATCTCGGCGGTTTACATCCCCGGGGTGGAAAACCAGGAGGCAGACTCCCTGAGCAGGAGTGCCTTGCGCCTCAGGGAATGGTTCCTCAGCAGCCAGACTTTTCACACTCTGTGCCTCCGCTGGGGTCAGCCGGACGTGGATCTGTTTGCATCCAGATACAGTCACAAGCTTCCAAGGTTCGTCTCCCTCTCAAGAGATCCTCTGGCCATTGCAACAGACGCCCTGGCGATTCCTTGGACGGGGTTCAAATTTCTGTATGCATTCCCTCCGTTTCCGCTCCTGGGCAGAGTGCTGCGCAAGATAGCCCAGAAAGGGGTAACCACCATCCTGGTGGCTCCTCGCTGGCCAAGAAGGAGTTGGTTTGCAGACATAGTCCAGATGTAAATAGACCACTACATCATGCCCGACAACCCAGGGCTTCTCACACAGGGGTCTCTGCGGCACCCCAATTTACGGACGCTGGCTTTGACGGCCTGGCTATTGAGACCTCAATCCTGATGGAGAAAGGTTTATCGGCCACAATTGTGCAGACAATGATTCAGGCACGAAATAAATCTTCTTCCATGATATACTACAGAGTTTTGTGGGCCTATATCGCTTGGTGCGAGGCCAAGAGCCTTCCTTGACGGATATTTTCTATTTCTAAGATTCTGGAGTTTTTACAACACGGCTTAGATTTGGGTCTCCAGCTGAGCACCCTCAAGGGTCAGGTCTCAGCCATTTTTTTCCAGAGATCCATTGCAAACCATAGGTTGATCAAGACCTTTTTCCAGGGAGTTACCCATGTCCGGCCACCACGTAAGTCAGTGTTACCGGTGTGGGACTTGAATTTAGTACTATCTGCTCTTCAGGGTCCTCCCTTCGAGCCATTGTGCGATGCTGCTTTGTTTATGTTGACGCTCAAAGTGGTCTTTCTGGTAGCGATCACCTCGGTGCTTCGTGTATCAGAGCTGGCTGCGCTTTGTATGAAAGCACCCTACTTTGAGCTGCATAGGGATAAGGTGGTTTTTCGCTTTAAGCCTGATTTTTTGCCTAAGGTTGTTTCTACTTTTCACCTTAAAGTGGACCAACACCCTGAGGTGATCGGCCCGGGAATCTATAAGATTCCCGGGCCGATCACCTCCAAAAACCCCCCAAAACCCCCGAAAAACCTTACCTCTCCAGCCGCTGCTTCCGCCGCCGCCGCCTCACTCGCGCTCCTCTAGACGTGCGCGCGCCCGCGCCGGCCGTCTCTGAATGGCCGGCGCGCGCGCGCACACGTCAAGAGTGACGCGCGGGAGGCGCCGACGGGCAAGCTGCTTGTCCGTCGCTGTCAATCAGCTTGTCCGTCGGCGGTGAGGTAAGTTTTTGGGGGCTTTCTGGGGGGTTTCACACAGCGGGGCACCCCCGATCGGGGTGCCCCGGGGAAGTGGACCAATACCCAGGATAGTCAAAATCCTGGGTGTTGGTCCACTTTAATGAGGAAGTTGTCTTACCTTCCTTGTGTCCAGCACCGGCTAATTCCAAAGAATGAACCCTCCATGCTTTGGATGTGGTCAGAGCCATAAAGTATTACCTGGCTGCGACTGAATCCTTCAGGAAATTGGATTTGCTCTTTGTCCTAACAGAGGGTTCTAGGAAAGGATTGCCACCAGCAAGTCCACTCTCAGTAAGTGGATCAGAGAGGCGGTGGTGCAAGCATATTCTGCCAGGGGGAAGGAACCCCCTTTTCGGATCACAGCTCATTCTACCAGAGCTATTGGTTCCTCTTGGGTTTTTTAGCACCAGGCATCGGTGGAACAAGTTTGTAAGGCCGCAACTTGGTCTTCTGTTCATACTTTTACAAGGTTTTACAACGTGGATGTCAGGGCCTCAGCTGACGCTGTTTTTGGCCGAAAGGTGCTTCAGGCAGTAGTGAAATGAACTACATGCTGTTCCCCACTGGGGATCCCGCCCATATGGACACTGTCCCAGTTGTAAGGATATTGGGACGGCCTGGACTGGATGTAGGGAAAAATACAATTCTGTGAAACTCACCTGTAGAATTGTTTTTGGATACATCCAGTCCAGGCCGTCCCACCCCGCCCTTGTGTTCATTATGTCCTGTATGCCTGTTATGGTGATCAACCATTTTTTGTTCATGGACACTGTTTTTTATAGTTTTTTTGCTTAGAGAGGGTACAAGCTGAAGCTATGTGAAATAACATGGTTTCTTTGGCCTCCCGGCCTGCCCTCTTTTGTTGAATACTGCTTTTAAACCACTGGGGAATGATAAAGGGACAGCTGCCTTTATAGGAGGCCGGGAGGAGCTACATCTTTGATCTTGCAGTCAAGCACCCCTATGGGCGAACACCCAGTCGTAAGGATATTGGGACGGCCTGGACTGGATGTATCCAAAAACAATTCTACAGGTGAGTTTCACAGAATTGTATTTTTCCCATTTACACATTTTTGGCTTTATACTCATGCTTAATCATTTTGGAATAAATTGGAATGCAGATAAGGAAGATTCCCATCTATGAATAACAGGCAAACATCTAAGCTAAAAATTGATTTTTAAGATGTTACAATCAACAACAGAGTAAACTGATGTGTTGTCTGCCATTGGGCAGTAGGACAATGTCAAATAGTTTGCCCTTATTCATGCCCAATCACCTAAGGCTATCACTTTGCACAAAGCACCATGATTTTTACGGATGGAGCTAATACCTATAACATAAAAAGATGCTGGAAGATGTCATCTCATGCTTACCTCCTACAAGCTTCTGGCTCTTCAGCACTTGTCATGCTTGATCTTACTTTTGTCTGCTTCTCTGCAAATGGCCTGGCTTGCTTCAACCATGAACCTATGTTGCTTACACCAACCTTGGTCTGTTTTTCCATCTATACGAATTCTCATCCAAGACGTTGGGGATCATGGTAATTCATGGCAACTGTCAGCCAGCGATGGTTACAAGACAGCTGACCACTACATAACCCTCAGTAATGCATAATCAGAAGCCTAGCTAATTGGATGAGGCTTATTCTGGAACTAGAATGAATGAATAAGTGCTGAATAAGTTGTAGGTTCCGTTTAACAGGACTTTTACATAGGTACATAGCTATTATGGTTGAATAAAAGAAATACTACATGTCCATCAAGTTAACCAAGGAACAGGGCTGAGGTCAAATGGCAGACCCTAAAATATATGCTGGGGCTTGTAGACATCCTTGACCAAGCTCATCTCAAAGCTTAGCTCCATTCTAATGTATTTGTATCTCCTACCATATAGTCACTAGATTCTGTATATGAAATTTCGCTATATGTGCACATCATGGCCACGTGAGGAAGTTCCAGTCTCAACAAGACTTTACAATAGGCAATAGAAGATACTTTGTCTTCCTGGTTTTCTTTTATAAAAGTAACTTGCTTTTATTAGATCTTGTGATCCTTTAAATTAAACATCCAGGAACTAATTCCAAAGTCCTTTGTGTAACACATGGAAATCCCAGGCAGTTTAAATGTCTTCTGTGCACAATAGTTAGACCGTTATGCTGCCATGCTAGATTTCTCGTGTTTACCAAGACCTGCTCTGTAGTCTCCAGTTGTGCACTTTATCTGATGCATGCTAAATAAAGGAAACTGCCTTGTTTATAGAAGACTGTTTGAATAAACTGTATTCATATGGAATTCTGCTGCAGGAATTTGACTAGACAAGGAATTTAGCAAAGAAAAGCTAGACCGTTGAGTGTATCCAACCAGCTCCTTAGTCATATGACATTTTCAGCACTCTTCAGAATGGGCCCATATTATTATATTATTCACAGTATGCACACTGCATGAGTCATTTATATGTATAGGTAATGCAGCAGATAGTAAGGAATATTGTTATACCATAGCATTTTATGGAAGCATAACATCACAGAGGTACTTTTAAAACAGAATTTCTAGGCCGTACATATGCAATCAGAATTGGTAGGCGTACATATATGTTTTATCCGAGCATTTACGTTTTGGGCTTGCGAACTTGTCTCGGAAGCGGAGTTTCCACCTGTCCGTTGCCATCCGAGTCCATCCATCTCGGTGTTCCCTTTTCCTCGCTGGCCTTCCAGCATATGCCAAGTGTGATTTTTTAGGGCAAAGTTCTCCCCCACACTTATCCCATGGAGTGTGTATGCATGTAGTGTGACCTACCTTTCACCCTTGGTTCCATTCCATGGCCTCTCATGTCGTCTGCCTCCACCCACTGTAATTTACCTTTTTAGGGGTGTTTCATGAGTCCACCTTTTCTTTTCTCACAACATTACCCAACCCCTGCTTTAGCTGCTACACCCTGCTTGAAGGATGTAGCTTTAAGAAAGTATATACCACACATTATATAACTTGTTTATATTTTGCATTATTATTAAAATATTTTTTTTTTATTTTGTAGTTTTTCTATTTTTTAATCTGTTAAAAATATTATAACTTTTAAAAATGTTCATTTTTAGGAGTGGACTAAATGGCACCTGTAAAGACAAAAGAAATGCATTTTTACACCTGTTTTTACAGTTCACAATACTGTGATTTTATCTTTTTGTTTTTTTGTACGTGTAACAGTGCCAGAGGCTAGTGCAATATTCACAATAAAATTTGTGTTTATCTGGCACTCGCTGTAGTTGCCTGTTGTTTGTGCTCGTCCCACAGTTAACCCTGTATTTGTTTGTTTTTTCGGTATGTCAATCAGGTTAGTGGGACACCTTTATTATAATACAGGTACAGCACATGATTTATGGTGGTTAGATCCTTCAGACTTTTAGTTATTTGTTTTCTATTGGCCTACCTGATTGCTGCTGAACTGTGGCTGACTCCAAGCCCAACATCTTCTCCTCTTCAGAAGATTCTGGGGCTGTTGGTGGGGATCCTGAAGAGGAAGATGAGGGCGTTGACAATGGTTGGGGCCACCGTCTTCTTTGCCGCACTGATCAGGCCCCCTCGCCTCCGGGAGGCATCTAAAAAAATAAAAAGAAAAGTCACTTACAACGTTTGGACTGATTGCTCACCCTGTCTCTTGCCCATCCACCAACCGGCACACCCGAGGCCACATTTGTCATTTTGAGGTCCAACCGGTGCTGCATTTTGTGAGTGTAAGCTGACGTCCCCTGCCCGCTCAGATGGGCTGCCACGTCCTCTGCCAACGTCCTCTATTTATGGGTGGTTTGATGGAAGTCGTTCTGGTCTGTTATGAAAGTCTGCAAAGACAAAAGTAAATTCCAATATTAGTTCCCTGTCTTCCGTGCCTTGGCCTAGTTTAGGTCTACATGCATGTACCTTCTATTTTAAAATCAGGTCACTTACAGTGTAACCACCAAATGCATGTCTACGCAAGTGAGTACGTAAGCACTTAGGCCAAGTGGCGCACAAAGATCTCCCATCTACTAGTACTGTTGGATAGTGCTCACTGACAGAACCCTACAACATGGCAGACTCAGCTCTCCAAGGCCACAGTATTGGTGGATAGGAGTGGCGGACACACTTAGGCCAAGTGACGGACCAAGCTCTCCCACTTGGCCGTAGCATATATCTAGCGGCATGTTCACTTTGGCAAATGTAGGGTGGTACATTAATGTTGGCCAGGTTCACGTCTAGCCATGCAATAGGCAGCCATTGAACCAAAACTCTGTTTGTCTTTGAATCCTAATCCTCCATCATTACTGTGCGTCCTGCCATGTGCCTTTGTCTGTATGTCCCCGCTCCAGTGGCCAGTCTGTCACCTGTTCTCACCTTTGCCTCCTTGTAAAGCAACAGCCATGTGTAGGTGAATGGCATAGAATGTGTACTCCACCACAATGTAGTTTTGCTGCTCACAGGTGTAGACAGTTGGTGCCATGTTGGTCCTGATGCACCCCTGTGCCAACGAGCCCCGACAGACCCCGGAAAAGTGCTTATGACGTGCATACATCCATGATGTTGTAGTCTATAGGTTGCACCTGCCTCTGCTGGCCTGTTGAATAAACACAATTGTTGGCCAATTCACCTCCCACTTATGTATAAAAGAACACACCTGACCCCACGACTTTGATGGCAGTGCTTAATTGGCATGTGGATATGCCAAACTCAGACACCACCACCACAGCACCAAAAGACAGGCGAGACACTGCAGCACCTGACCAAGGTACTGCAACCCCAGCCTAAGGCTCTGCCATTCGTTCTTCAGGCACTCCCCTGCTGCCAGTCACACAACCCACTAAGAGCGGGTCTCCCGCAGCAGTGTGAGCCAGCAGCAGCAGGATACAGATACCCTGGGCTCCCGCCACAGCCCATCCCGTTCCACCCACCACTCAGGCCACCAGAGCTCTGTGCGGACCCCAGTATCGGCCCCACTGTGAAGCCCACAAGGGAGCCCACAGCAGAGCCCTCTGCAGAGTGCATGGCAGAGCCACAGCCATGGATGCTGGCTCCCCAGCAAGTAGCATGGGAACCACCATCTCCAGGCCTGGGAGTTGGCTGAGTGTCTCAGACTCCCCCACATACAGCATTCAGCAGACCTCAGCATCCCACCCCCAGGATGGGCCCAAACTCACCAGGGGGAAGCTGAGCGGGCATTTTAATGATTTCCAGGATGCAGAGGAGCGTGTGTTGAGGAGGCTGCACCCCCACACCCACCAGAAGGTGTCGGGGACCTTCGACACTTATCAGCAGCATGTGCCCACCAAGTTTTGCTCTTATTTTTTTTAATTGTCTCATTTATTTTAAATAAAACATTTATTTTATTAAAGATAACCATATGGCATGTGAAAGCCCAATTTCTCTTGATTACAACAGTACCACATATGTAATGGTAGTTGCCCGTTCCTGTCCAGGAGCCCCCCCCCCCCCAAACTGAAAAGAGCACTTCATAACATAAATATAATACAACTACTATCCATACTATAAAGGGTTAAATGAAAAAAAAATTGGCATGAGGTCCCCCCTACCCAGCATAACCAGCTAGCGGCAGGTGACTTGCCAGATCCAGAGCCTTGTGAACTGGTATAGGGGTCTCATGGATCCTTCAAAAAATATATATATATTTTCTTTACTCACCTCCAATTGTCAACTTCTCTGTCCCTCGCCGATCCGATGACAGATGAAGTGATCGCTGGAGGGGGGAGGCAGGGATTGGGGATTGGGGATGCCTGCACATTCTATATTGGGGATGCCTGCACATTACCTGTATTTGGGATGCCTGCACAGTCTATATTGTGTATGCCAGCACACTGCCTGTATTGAGGATGCCAGCACACTGCCTGTATTGGGGATGCCAGCACACTGCCTGTATTGGGGATGCCAGCCCACTGTCTGTTTTTCGAATGCCAGCACACTGTCTGTATTTGGGGATGCCTGCACACTGCCTGTATTGGGGATGCCAGCACACTGCTTGTATTGGGGATGCCAGCACACTGCTTGTATTGGGGATGCCCGTACACTGCCTGTATTGGGGATGCCAGCACACTGCTTGTATTGGGGATGCCAGCACACTGCCTGTATTGGGGATGCACGTACACTGCCTGTATTGGGGATGCCTGCACACTGCCTGTATTGGGGATGCCAGCACACTGCCTGTATTGGGGATGCCCGCACACTGTCTGTATTGGGGATGCCAGCACACTGCCTGTATTAGGGATGCCTGCACACTGCCTGTATTGGGGATGCCCGCACACTGTCTGTATTGGGGATGCCTGCACACTGCCTGTATTGGGGATGCCAGCACACTGCCTGTATTAGGGATGCCCGCACACTGTCTGTATTGGGGATGCCTGCACACTGTCTGTATTGGGGATGCCTGCACACTGCCTGTAATTTGGGATGCCCCTCACTGTCTGTAATGTGGGATGCCCCTTCCTGCCTTTAATGGGGAATACTACCTGTAATGTGGGGTCTGTAATGGTGTGATCGGGGGAAATTCTGCACACTGTCTATAATGGGGTGATTGGTAGGTGGTATTTTAGCACATCATTTGGTTCAGAATATTTTTTTCTATTTTTTTTTCATATATATATATATATATATATATATATATATATATATATATATATATTGTTTTATTTTTAGCTGGAATCAAGGTAATGCAGAATCTGAACTTCATTGTTGAATTGCTGAAGAAAAATACAGGTTGAACTCTTAATAAATGAAAAGAAGTCTTATGTCAATATATCCCCATATAACACTAACCACACTGATCTTAGTGTGACGATAA
Source organism: Gastrophryne carolinensis (assembly GCA_027917425.1). Lineage (NCBI taxonomy): Eukaryota > Metazoa > Chordata > Amphibia > Anura > Microhylidae > Gastrophryne > Gastrophryne carolinensis. The sequence goes on from CM051239.1 coordinate 136,221,946, forward strand.
ACACCATGCATGTAATTGCTAGTATGCTGTAAAATATTGACAGTGTACGTTACTTCTCTTAGAACCCTGCTAGGATCCCCTGAGGCAATACCTTTTGTTAATCATTCCTAGTTACCTGATCACAAAGTAACAACCACCTGATAGTATATCCTACACTTGACATGTAAACAAAACCAACATACTGTAGGTGGGCTCTCTTGAATCTATTTCCAACGCTTAAAATTAGGGTAGCAGGAAATGAGTAAATGTCACTTTATAGTCTGTATCCATCACTGTTAGAGAAACATATATAGGAACAAATTATCAGGAAAACCTCACAAATTTCCTTTTTATGTCTTTGGCATTTAATAATTTTCAAGCAGTTAAAAATACCATTTTGTGAATACTCACCTTGTAAAATGGGTATTATAAGTATGTCACACACCCCGCTTCAAGATAATCATTACATGTGGGTAGTATGGTCTGAAGAGGGCGATTTGCAGAGATGATTGGAGGAAAGAAAGCCCCTCCCAGTCCATAAATACCTGGGACCTCCCACTCATTACCCAGTATAAAGAAAGCAGTAAGGTAAGGGACCAGGAAGAGCCAAATATTAGTCATAACAACGCAAGGTTCACAAAACGATGGATCCAGAATACAAAAGGGCGGGTTGAAGCGGGGTGTGTGACATACTTATAATACCCATTTTACAAGGTGAGTATTCACAAAATGGTATTATTCTAAGTATGTCACACACCCCGCTTCAAGATAATCATTACATGTGGGACATCCAAAAGCAGTGTCCATAAAGGGTGGGGATCCAAAACAAGGCATAAAGCACAACTTAAACTACTGCAGCCTGCAGAACTTTGCGGCCAAAAACAGCATCCGCTGAGGCCCAAACATCACCCTTGTAAAAACTTTGAAAAAGTGTGAACAGAAGACCAGGTAGCGGCCTTGCAAACTTGCTCAACAGAGGCCTGGTGCTGAAAAGCCCAGGAAGCCCCAACCGCACGAGTAGAATGAGCTGTAACACGAAGGGGAGGATTTCTCCCCTTAGCAGAAAAGGCCCCGACAATGGCCTGACGAATCCACTTACTGATGGAAGACTTAGCGGGCGCCAAAACCTTTCTTGGGCCCAGAGGGTACCACAAAGAAGGCATCAGTCTTACGAAAGGCAGACGTTACCACCAAATAGTACTTCACAACTCGAACCACATCCAGGGAATGCAGGACCCTCTCTTTTTCGTTACTGGGATTAGGACACAGAGAGGGCAAAACAATGTCTTGGTTTAAGTGAAAAGGCAGAAACCACCTTAGGAAGGAAATCCGGGTTAAAACGGAAAACCACCTTGTCCTGATGTCTTTCAAAATACGGGACCTGAATGGACAGAGCCGCCAACTTAGAAACACGCCGAACAGAAGTGATAGCTACCAAAAAGGCCACCTTCTGAGTAAGGGAAGACAAGACAATATCATGCAAGGGCTCAAAGGGAGGACCCTGAAGAGCAGAAAGAACCAAATTCAAATCCCAAACCGGAATCAGAGCCTTCCTAGGGGGCCGCACGTGCGTAACCCCCTGGAAAAAGGTCTTAACCAGCGGATGAAGCGCAAAAGATCTTTGGAAAAACACCGCCAGGGCAGACACCTGCCCCTTCAGAGTATTAAGTTGGAGCCCTAGATCCAAACCATGTTGCAGGAACTCCAGGATTCTAGAAATAGAGAATTCCCTGCAAGGGAAAGCCCTAGTCTCACACCAATCAATATAAGACCTCCAAGTCCTATAGTAAACGGAAGAAGAAAACCTCTTCCTAAAGACCTTCCTCCTTCAAGATGGAGGTTTCCGCAGCCACGCCGTCAAAGCCAGCGTTGGTAAATTGGGGCAACGTAGATGACCCTGTGTGTGCAGATCCGGCAGCAGGGGCAGAACGAACTGATCTTCTGCTAACCTTACCACGTCTGCGAACCAAACCTGTCTTGGCCACCTTGGAGCCGCCAGAATTGCTGACGCTCCTTCCAGAGCCAGCTTGCGCACTACTCTGGCTACCATGGGAAACGGAGGGAACAGATACAGAAACCCCAGATCCCTCCAGTTCAGGGACAAGGCGTCCGTCGCGAAGGCTAGCGGATCCTTCGCCAGAGACACAGATGCCAGAAGTTTGTGATTGTGACGGGAGGCAAAGAGGTCCACCATCGGTGAACCCCACCTGAGACAAATTGAACGAAACACCTTGGGACTGAGAGGCCACTCCCCCTTGCGGGCTGACCACCTATTCAGAGAGTCCGCCTCCGAGTTCTCTACTCCCGGAATGTGAACTGCCGAGATGCACGGGACGTGGCTCTCCGCCCAGTCCAGAATCAATGACACTTCCCTGAGGGCACTCCTGCTGCGAGTCCCTCCCTGGTGATTGATGTAGGCAACCGCCGTCCGATTGTCCGACCGAACCTGGACCGGCAAGCCCTGCAGGAGATGAGTCAGACGAAAAAGAACCATTCTGATGGCTCTCAATTCCAGAATGTTGATAGGCTCGTGGGCTTCCAGGGGTCCCCACAACCCCTGAAATTGCAGATCATTCCAGAAGCCCCCCCATCCTGAGAGGCTGGCATCCGTGGTGACCACCTCCCAACGAGGAGTCTGAAAAGACCTGCCCTTCAACAGATTGGTTGAGTTCAGCCACCACCTGAGTGGTCGGCGAGACATCAGAAAGAATTGATCCAGCGACAGAGGAGATCTGTCCCAGACAGACAATAGATGGAGTTGTAGCGTCCTCGTGTGAAACTGGGCAAAGGGGACTGCCTCGAAGGAGGCCACCATCAACCCCACCAGTCTCATTCCTAGTCGAATGGTCGGACAAGGAATGGACATGAGCGACCGAATCAATTCCTGAATCAAAAGAACCTTGGATTGAAGAAGGAACACTCTGGCCTGATCTGTATCCAGAGACATTCCCAGAAAGGATACTATCCTGGACGGGTAAAAGGAGGACTTGGGATAGTTGATCACCCAGCAGAACCTCTCCAGAGTGGATATTACCGTCCTGGTGTCCAATTCCGCTTGGCTGAATGATGATGCCATGATGAGGAGATCGTCCAGATATGGCACTATGCGAATTCCCTGCGCTCTAAGAAGAGCCATCACCCCAGCGAGCACCTTGGTGAAAAACCCTTGAAGCTGTGGTGAGACCAAAAGGAAGAGCTACAAACTGAAAGTGCCGATCTTCCACCACAAACCTGAGGAATCTCTGGTGCGCGGGAAAAAATCGGAACATGGAGGAAAGCGTCCTTGACGTCTATGGACGTCATGAAGTCCCCCTGACGGAGAGCGCGGATAGCTGAACGACGCGATTCCATGCGAAATTTTCGCAGCCTGATAAACCTGTTGAGGATCTTCACATCCAGGATGGGCCGGATAGAGCCATCCTTTTTGGGGACCGTGAACAGATTTGAGTAAAATCCCCGACCCTGATCTGATAGGGGCACTGGCGAGATGACCTATATCTCCAGAAGACTTGAAAAGCGCCTCCCGAAGCCCCTGTGCGCCAGGTGCGTCCGGGGGCACCCTAGACCTGAAGAAAAGCGGAGGAGGACGGGACTCGAACTCCAACTTGTAGCCGGAAGACACGACTTCCCGGATCCGTTTGTCCGAAACCTCCCGAATCCAGATCAGAGAGAAGTGTCGCAGCTGTCCCCCCACCCGCACGGGTGAGGGCGCCCCCTCATTGCTGAGCAGGCTTGTTCGCAGGTTTTGGGTTATGAACCCCAGTTGTATCCTGAGCGGGCACGTCCTCTGCCCCTATTCCAGGAATCTCCTCTAGTGGAAGGGAAGGCGAAACCTCTTCCTGCTCTGGATCCGCGAAAGGAATGATTGAAAGAAGCCGCCCCGCGAAAGGGACGTCGTTGCTTCTTGCGTTGAGGTAACTTACCCCCCTTAGCTACTGAATCCAATTTTTCTCCAAAAAGCCATAGCCCCACGAATGGGAGAGACGTCAGCGACTTTTTTGGCCCAAAGTCGGCCGCCCACTGGCGCAACCAAACTGAACGCCTTATAGTCACCATCAGAGCAGAAGCTCTCCAAGGCGGCTAACATGAAAGACAAGAATAACTCACAACGTTTAAGTCCCAGAAATTCGTCACTGTCCGGGTGCAAACCGGAAGATGACAACAAGTCTCTGACCACCGACCTGGTAGCCACCACCAGCAGAGATGAAGCGCAAAAAGGGCCGTATGGCTGCCCCAATACTGGCGAAACCATGACAAGCCATCTGGCCAATTCGTTTATCCCCTCCATCTTTAAGAGAAGAGCAATCGGGGTTATTCAAAAACGGCTGAATTGGATAACCCCAGAATTGGTGCATCCACCTCAGGGGGGGACGTCCAGCGCTTTACCGTGTCCGAAGGGAAAGGATATCTTTTATCCCAACTCTGAAGAATGCCTGGGAGCTGAGCCGGCCTCTCCCATTCCTTAGAAATAATCTTATCAAAATGCCTTTGATTAGGGAATTCCAAGCGCGGCTTGGATTCCTCATAAAACTCCCCTTGTTGATGAGGAGCAACCTCTGGAGGAGAAATAGCCAGAACCTCAAACATCTGAGCAAGGACGTTAGGAGTATCCAAAGAACTCCCTGACCCCTTCTCAGAGTCCGCACCAACGAATAGCTGGTCGTCTGAATAATCCGATTCGTCAAATAGCTCCCCTTCCTCCAGAGGGGAGTAATCTGACCAATCCAGGCGATCCTCATCGTCATATTCAAATGTCGGTGGGACCGGTGACAAATGCTTTCTCTTAGCTGGAGCCTTCTTGGCAACCGCAGAAGAAATACATTTTTCAATATTAGTCAATCTAGCACACACATCAGATTGCGACTGCCCACCCGTGACAACGTCACACGGGACACGGGCCAAGACGGGGTGGGAAGGGGATGACGCCGGCGGTGCTGACCCAGACGTCTGGGGTTCTGACTGCCGTGTAATAGTCTGCTGTGCACATAGTATACATAGAAATACGTCATCCCCTGTTAGGGATACCCCACAGCCCATGGACTTCCGGGATTGCCCCGAGGGGAGCCCGGTATCTGGGGATGCCTCCATACGGTGAACTTATATGTAGTCGCAATGACCGAGGGAATTACGCTAGTAAGCAACCCGGGATGCCCTTATAATTGTCCCAAGTGGGAGGATTTTAACATGGAATTTAACCCAGGGACCCAAGGACCGGAAGAAGACCCCTTAAAACCTAAGGCGTTCTACCTGAAAGACTGCCGGATATAAAGGGTTACATATAAGTAAATATATATATATATATATATATATATATATATATATATATGGCCCATAGGGCCACTCACTGTGCCTTCCTGCGTGAGGTAAATGGCGTCCACCACACACGCAGCTCACAGAGGCAGAGAGGAGCCTGTGGGCGTGGCCAGCGCTGAGCGCGCGATATGCGTAGCTCCGCCCCCTTACAGAGCGGAAAGCGGGCTCCGCAGTGGGTCTGCGCCCCTAATGGCAAAATGTGTGAGGTAAATTACCTCAGAAAAACACTATAGCGCACACATATACCGGCGCCATGGCAAGAACAGCAGCCGCGGCGCCGGTAACCACAAAGACCCCAGGGATGTAATGGGTGCGGGCCGCGGCGACGCGCAATCGCCCGGCCCCGCCCACTGTGGCCAGCGCGTGAGGGGAGATCTCCCCTCACAAGATTAATGGAACCGCCAGCGCAAATAACCGCGCCGCGGCCATTGCGGTAGTCACCGCAACAAAAAACAGTAAAGCCAGGGGGACAAGCCAGCGCCAACAGCCGCCCCACCCCCCAACTACAACTTCTGAGGAGAAAAGTTCTCCTCAGCTCTGGCGCCAGTAGCAGTGAAACAATGCACAATAAATAAATCCTAACTCTGAGGTAAAAAAGGTGGCCCCCGACATTTTATCCCCACCACCACAGGAGAAGGGCATCAGGAAAGGGGGGCCAAGGGACAGGGCATCCCAAACCGGGGTCACCAGCCCGGATAACCGCCTACCCTCTGGTACAGGGTCTCACGGTGGAGCATGGCTCCAGAGCACTAAAAGTGCCATTCTACCCTCACCCGGGATACAGCCTAGACTGGGAGGCATGTGTATTGGGACTTATAAAAAACATAACCGGGTGGAAATAGAGAGAAAAGCGGGCCGGGAATAAACCCGGCTACCTGAAATCCCCCTGTGCAAGGAGGAGACATCATCTTCTGACTTGCTCGCCGTCTGCAGAGATGGAAAACTGTGGGTAATGAGTGGGAGGTCCCAGGTATTTATGGACTGGGAGGGGCTTTCTTTCCTCCAATCATCTCTGCAAATCGCCCTCTTCAGACCATACTACCCACATGTAATGATTATCTTGAAGCGGGGTGTGTGACATACTTAGAATATGTTCACAAAGGATAAACAGATGAATCACTAGCATGGTTACAGTATACATCACTTCAGCACATCACATACTTAATGACAGTTTGAACTATTTTATCATAGCATAGCAATGTATTATAAATTTGAATGTCTGAACTATTCTTACCCCCAACATGTTTTACTAGTTGCTTCTTTCAGGGGGCTATTTTTATGTTGTAAAGAAATACAAAATAGTAAGTATTTTGAGTTATATTGCTACTAAAAATCAGAATCTCTCATTGATGCAGGGCTCAGGGGCTCCCTTGTCTTTTTCAGGGCTTATGATGTTGAAGATGCAATTAATACAACCCTAGGAACACATTACTCAAATTTCTCTCTTTAAAGGGAAAGTCCTTTTTCAATGGTACTTTCCAAAGTTTTTTGGTGCTGAGCTTATCTAGTAATTTTTTTTCTTGTGTGTGTATTTTTTTGGAAGCAGTTTTTAATATATGCTAATATACACTTTTAAAAATTCCATCAAAAGCGGACTTTCTCTTTAAAGAGATCTTCCATTTTGTTCATGTAATGCTTAAAGAGTAAGACTAAAGGGCACATACCACTCTAGTAAGGTATTCAATCCTATAACTTAAAGCAAAGTTCAAGGGAGAGAAACTACACAGCAAAGACTGAAAAACTGAATTCCACAGACACTCCTCCAAATCAGATGCAGATATTCTTTACTGTCAATGCTTCGGGATGTTCCCAACGCCTTCGACGGGGGACAACATTATATTGCCTATATCTGGATACGACTGTAAAAATACTCTCAAGTGCCTCCCCTGGCTAACCCCACCACTCCCTTTCCTGTAGAGACACAGTGCCATAGGTGTATTTTATTCCCTACCAGCGGCTGAACAAAATATCTGCTGTGGCACCGCTAGTGCTACTTTAGCATAATGAAGCATGTATGGAACTTACAAACAAACCATGGGATTCCTTATAGGCAGGGGAGTGCTGTTTAAACATTAATCTAACACTGTATTTCAGTGACTGTAATGTTTCTTTCACTATGTAAAGCATTTTTTTGAATGGGATTTGATCCGAATGAGCAGATCTATAGCTCAGTTTTATTTACATTCTTCAAAAATGGACCCCATTCTGATTAAGAGTTACCACAGTAACCACAACTTCATGTACTCGGCAGAGCACCAACAACAGCAACCAGATCTTAAAGTGGAAGTCTGGTCTAACAATCACAACCCCCAATCCTCCCTCCTCTGAGGCAGGACGGGGGTTACAAGAACCCCATTGTAAAACATTGTAACTCTCCTGTTTCCAGCGCCATTACCAGTGCTCCTGTGGGAGCCACATGGACAGTGCACAGGGCGGCATCCCTCGCTCTCTGCACGCTTCTGCCGCCTATTTAAGTGAACGAGTGGACAGGGCCTCGCACAAAGCGGAGGAGCCCCATTCTGTGGATCCAGTCCAAGAGTAGGGCACCCAGCATCTGAAGTGCCCAGGAGAATGGCACAGGATCCAGGGCAAGGTAAGGGTTTTTTTTCTTGTAAAATCTGGTCAAATAGGACCAAAATTGAGCTTTTGGGCCACCAAGAGAAACGCTATCTCTGGTGCAAAACCAACACATCAATCCAAAAATATAATTCCCACAATGAAACGTGGCAGTGGCAGCATCATGCTGTAGGGATATTTTTCAGTCGCAGGAATTGAGAAACTGGTCTGAGTTGAGGAGAAGATGGATGGTGCTAAATACAGGGATATTCTTAAGCAAAAGTGGTTTTGGACTGTCAGTGATTCAAGGTTCATTTTCCAACATTGAACAATAACCCAACTGCTAAAGCAACCCTTGAGTGGTTTAAGGGGAGACATGTTATTGTATTGAATTGGGTTAGTCAAAGCCCAGACCTTAATTCCAATTGAGAATCTGTGTTTAGACGTGAAGATTGCAGTTCACCAGCATCATCACCATCTAACTTGAAAGAGCTCGAGCTGTTTTACCTTGAGTGATGGCATTCTGTGATGCCCTATGATTCACCCGCCTTTTGTGAGCTGGTAGGCCCCACCGGATACGGTTGCCCCCAGGTTAAATGGATGTCAGCATACGGTGAAGACAGATGAACCAAGAGGGTAGTCGGAGAGCCACGGTCATACATGGGTAAAACAGTCCGAGGGTGCGTCAAAACACTGGGATGGAGCAGGAGAGTGGTCGAGGAATGACAAGGAGTCAAAGCCGGGAAGTCAGAGATAGTGAAGTATCCAAAGGGGCAGGCAGATTGGTGAACAGGCAGGTTCAGGCAGCAGATTGGAATAGTTGGTCAGAGAAAAGTCAGCAACAGATAAAGCACAGCATACAACACACCCTTAGCAAGGCTAGCTATAACAGCCACTAATGTCAGGGCTTGATATCTATTTAAGGGGTGACTGTCCAATGAATAGCAGAGGATGGACTGGTAGATTTTTGGTGCCCCTAGGATCCTCAGCCGGATTGGTCGTATGGTTTTGCAGTAATTACAAATTGTCCCTAAATTTTAGCTGTGTGGGTGGTGGTTCACTCGATAGACACAGTGGTGTTACTGGATGTGAACCAGTACAAGTTACTGATTAAATCAATGTAGTTATGTTTCAGCTGCGGTCTTAGGATCCAGCATAGAAGCAGGTGTGCAAAGAATGGGGTCATGGCCAGTTTGTCATAACATAGAAAGGGCAGCAGTGGAGACATTTCCAGAAACACTAGTTTTATAGTAAATCTTGCAATTTTTTTATATGTAATGATGTGTTAGGATCACATTGGAGACTCGCTTTCGGGTTCTGGTAATCTGGTCTAAAGAAGGCAAAACTATAGACATATCTGCTTGTTTGTACAGAACAGTTTTCTCCCAGTGCAAGTTCCATTCTAATATCAATTGGTAATGTTGAGCTTCAGATTTCGTTCAAAGTTGAAGTGTATCAAAACCTGTACCAACCGGAGACTAAAAGATTTGGGATGCCCAGCTGTATGAAACTCCGCAATCGCCCAAACAACTCTCATTTCCAGGGGCTCCCACTGCGTTTTTGCGAGCACATCCCAGATTTCCCTTTAGCTGAGGAATGCTGGGGGCTGGGGTGTGGGAGCATGTGGGAGGGAACCGAGGGATGTGGCCAGCAGGCTTATTGTGTCAGCCGACAGATTTGAGATCAGCCAGCTGGCGATCTCAAATCTGTTGGCTGGTTGGCTGGGTCCCTTGGACCCTTTACCAGTTCCCAAGTAGTAGTGAAAAAAAGACAACACACACAAGTATTTTATGGATCAACAGTACTCACCAGTCCACATCTTCCAAGCCTCTGTCCCCCACTAGGCAGTGTCCTCTCTGTGGTTTTGAGAAGGTTCCCGTCCTTCTACCCTGGCTTCCAGCCTAGGGTAATGCTGCCCACCGGGGAGGCAGTCATTTATTTTACAGTGGAGGGGCATCTGTGGAATGCTCCCTGTGACTTACTGTGCCACTGGAGGGGAGGAACATGAAGAGTATTTCCATCTTTTACTACCTGTGCATTGGTAAGGGGACCAAAAAAAACATCTCGCAGACTTACTTATACCATTCTGCACTCTGTGGCCTCTTTTCAGTCTGGTGGCCCCACATTGATAGTGGCAACCAGTGGGGCAAGCTGGCATTTCATGTTGGACAACCAATGGGGCAAGCTAGTATTTCCTGTTATACGCTAGCTGTCACATGGGCTGCAGTGGCTCAGAATAGGTAGGTATTCTGTCCTCATTCTAGTAATTTCTATTTGTCATTTGTCACTATTCAGTTAATATAGGATGGTTTTCATCAGGGCTGGATTAAGTGTGGTGGAGGCCCCTGGGCACAAAATCTGGTGAGGCCAGATACAGTATTTTTTTTTCCTTTAAAACAATAGTCCAGCCAAGTAACTGACTGGTGGTTGTCTAGTACCCACTTAATTACTGGAACGCCAGATCGAGTCCATTGTGCCACCCTTGTGTGGTTGTGTGCTGCTCAGGAACACATGCTTTGCCATTCTGGGCGGGGGGGGGGGGGTAGTGTAGTTGCCCAGCTGGTCCAGCAGGAAACAATTCCATGCATTGAGCTGCCAGCAGCTGTGCTTGGTGGTTTATGTGCAGTGAGTGGCTGCCGATTGACGGCCCTGCACCCGCCCATCACTGTAGCGTTGCTGATGGTGGCTTTGCTTCTCTTCCTGGCTGCAGGTTTGCAAAAACAAAAAATGGCTTGCCCAGGCACAGTGGGGGGCCCACTGCAGCCGATAGTTTGTTGCTGGCCCCGCGGCCCATCAGACCGAAGACTGAAAAGCCTCCTGGACTACACCATAACCTAAAGGTTGGTGGAGGCCCCCTTTGCAGGGCAAGTGGTAGAAGCCCCGGGATGTGTGCCCCTTGCACTTCCCTCATAATCCGGTCCTGGTATTCCTAGTTTAAGATGTTGGGGGGATGCATCAGCCCTGCAAATTTTGGTTATAGGTTATAGGTTTAACATGCTGGGAAATTAATGAAGAATCTGGGAAAATTATGCCCAAATAAATATGTTGTCAATAAAAATATTTTTTTTTCCTTAGTAATTGCTTAGTAATTTGAAGCAGAAATTTTGGACTATGTTTTGTCATATATAAAAGTAATTCCTTAATGGGAATCTGTCACCTGAAAAGTTCAGGAGGGCACTTGGAAGCTTCTGTGCACAGAGCATTAGGGCCCTTATTTATGAATGAATAGCGACAGGTAGCGACTGGTGAGCGACCGGTAATGAGGGGCCCCGCCACGAGAACGCCGGCTCCCCACCACAATCACACATTTATCAAGCCAATCCTGCTTAGCGACTGAGATAGCGCCAGATAGCCACTCATTCATCATTATTCCAGCCTCAGCCCACAGCGCCAGCGTCCGACCTTGAAAAGCGGCAGGTATGACCTCTCGCTACCTGGCGCTCTCCAATGCATTTCAATGGAACAATCTTTAAATATTCATAATTAATTGTTATTAATGTTTTTTTTTTTTTTTTTAAATGTGAAAAATTCTGTGACCACTTCTGCCATGTTAGATCATTTTTTTAAGGTAAAAGAAAAAAAAAATGTGCAGAATTAATATTACAGGTCTGATATTATTGTATTCATATTACTAAATTCTTTAAAAATTTTTTTTTTTTTTTGGTTTCCAAAAATATTTTGGTTTGGGGGTTAAAAAACTACTTTTAACACATCGCCGCCAGCGCTCTGGGGTTTAAACATGCATTTCACAGCGCGATAATTTTTTGTGCGTGATTTTTTGATGAATATGGTGGGAGCCGGTCGCTCTGACCAGTCGCTATCATGCACTCCCATACAGCGCGGAACCTGTCAAATAGCGACTCGTCACCCCGTATTCAACATTACTGCACACCGACTCGCTATCAACAACTGAACAAATACTAGCGGGCGCTGTGAAAATACTGCTACAGTCGCTCAACTGTCGCTACCTGCCGCTATTAATGAATCGGCCTCTAGGTAGAACCATCCAGATAGACAGAACATGTCTTTACTGGGTGGGGTCTTGTTTACACAGGAAGAAGAAATTTACAGGTCCTTTAAATGCATGATACTTTGTAGGTTTGCGTCGGTTTTTCTTGATGCCCTGCTAACTTCTTTTTTTTTTTTTTTTTTTATCTTTTTTATCTAAAATGTTATAATTCAATAATTGTATTCAGTTTTTAAAGTGGACCAACACCCAGGATTTTGACTATCCTGGGTTTTGGTCCACTTCGGCGAGGCACCCGCTGTGTGAAACCCCCCAGAAAGCCCCAAAAACTCACCTGACCACGCTCCCACGTGACCGCTGCTGCCAATCCCAGCTGACAGACAAGCGGGAGGCAGCGACGGACAAGAGAGCGCGCCCACCGCCTCCCACGCGTCACTCTTACAGGGCGCGCGCCCTGCTAGAGGGACGTGCGGGAGGCGGCGGCGGGCGCTGCTGGAACGAGGATCAGGTAGGGATTTAGGGGTTTCTGGGGGGTTTCACACAGTGGAGCACCCCCGATCGGGGTGCCCCGCAGTCAGGGGGCTGATCTTATAGATTCCCGGGCCGATCACGGGAGGGTGTTGGTCCACTTTAATAAAGCAAAACAGAATTCTGAATATAACATTAGAATATGCATTGTATGAATTGCAGAAACAGTAGCAGAAAAAAACAAAAATATAAACTTTTCTGACTGATAATTACCTAAATACGAAATTAATAATATTTTTCTAATAGATTAGCATAGTATTATTCGTAAAAATATGAATGAAATATGAAAATATGAAAAAATACGAAATATATCTAGATATCAGCCATTTAAATCAAAATAGAGACTATGACTTATAACCAAAACAAGTATATAAATAAATACAGGACTGCACCGTCCATAAGGCAATGTGAGGCACTGGGAGGGGGCAGTGCAGCGGGAATTGTGGCGAGATCTCTACATTTTTTTTGTTTTTTCATCAATGCTAAACTCAACCGCCCGTACAAATACCTGGCGGTGGCACCATCACAGCCCTGCCGGGTCTCTGGACAGCTGGGTCTCCTCAATGTGCCTGCACCTAAACCTCTCTAGGCAGTGGGGTTAGATATCAGGCTTATTCCCTCCTCCCTGGGGCATCCTGAACTAGGATTTCCCGCTGTGTGAAAAACACCAGGGCACCCAGTAAACTCACCTTTCCTCTGAGCCCATGGCACATTCACGGCTAGCATCACTTGTATCCCTTCTCAGTTGTGCACCACCACAAACAGCCAATCATTTGCAGGCAGGGCCATGAACAACCAAAGGGAGAAAGTGATGCTGCTGGTAAATGGAAAGTAAAGCCACTGGTCAGTTGCGGCGGGTGGGCCATGCGCAGCCGAAGGGAGAAAGTGACGCATATTAATGTGCGGCTTGAGCATCTCCAGCCCCACATTATTATGCGTGGCTGATGAAGCTGATTGGAGCGGGTAACTGGTGGAGTTTCATGCAGCAAGCATCCCAAATTGGGATGCCCCAGGGGGATGGATCAAAACCCAGGATATTGAAAATCCTGGGGTTTTCTCCACTTTAAAGCAGATACTTCAGTGGCACTGACCTTGGGGATGCTGCAACTCCCCCTCCTACTTTCCCAACCCCCTTGGCATTCCCCCCCCCCGCCGATTATTCCCTATCTTCCAAAATTTTAGGGATTCCCCTACATTCCTTACCCCCTATGCAACCCCTGCATTCTCAACCACCGGGAATCCCCCCTGGGCATCATCTGTATTTCCCAACCCTGGGCATCCCCTGCATTCACAAGCTCTGGGCATTCCCTGCATTCCCAACCCATGAGCATTCCATGTATTCCAAACCCCTGCATCCCCGCCCCTTTGGACATCCCCTGTATTCAAAACTCCCAGACATGCACTGAATTCCAAACACCTCCCCCCAACATCTTCTTCATGCCAACCCCTGACATCCCCTTTCTCAACCCCGGGGATCCCCTGTATTTCCACCCATGATCATCCCCTGCAATCCCAAACCTCAGGCATCCTCAGGGTATCCTCACCCCCCAACTAGGCATCCTCTGCATTCCCCACACCAAGGACCTCACCTTTGGCGGGAGGGGGCACCCTGACTCTGGTGAATGACCCGTCCTCTCTGCCTATGGGCTGGGGGGAATGCCTCACTGTCAATGGAATGTGGGATGCCCTCACTGTCTATGGACAGTGCCGTGGGATGCCCTCACTGCGTATGAGATGGGGGGAAGGCCTCACTGTCTATGGAATGTGGGATGCCCTTACCGTGTATGGGATGGGGGGATGTCTCACTGCTTATGGGATGGGATGGAATGCCTCATTGCCTATATGATGGGGGATGCCTCAGTGCCTATGGGGATAGGAAGGAGGGAATGCCACACTGCCTATGGGGATTGGGAGAGGGGGAATACCACACTGCTTATAATATGGGACTGGGAGAATGCTACTTTGCCTGTAATTTGCACCTTGCCTATTATTTGGTTCTTGAGAGGACTGTGTTTGACCCATTTGTTTCATAATATATCGTTCTTATTTTCCTAAATTCTAGGTGTATCTTATAGGGTGAAAAATACAGTATAACAGTATAATTTTTATAGTACTTAACCAAAAACTATAAGGCCATGTTAACACCTCTCTGTTGCATTAAAGGGTAACTCCTTCCTGAAAAAAACATAACCCCCACACTGCCCCCTCCAAATAGTGATCCTGCTAATGTAATAAATTAAAAAAAAGACACTCACTTTCACCCCGAATCTGGCCCCCGAAGTCGGCGGTGCCGCAGCTGGCAGCACTGGATGCCTGCTGCATTCTTCCCGGAAGTCCCAACCGGCTGCTATGAGTGGTGCTCTCTGCATCGCATGCTTCCTCCCACCTATTCACATGAATAGGGGATGGAGTGGCCCTTTAAGAGCAAGCATTTTGTACATTTTCCATAGGGACATTGTATTATTATTATTATTGTTTATTTATATAGCGGCTGTGTAACAAAACAAATGCTGTACTTTTGATGTGTTAGAAATGTGATTGCATTGCGCTTGAGCCTACTTAAAAGGAAAATATTTTTTGCATAATAAATAAATGGTTAGGTCCATGACAATGCAAATGCAATGCAGGTACACTGCATTATACATGCGTTGCAACCGTAACGCTACAGACCCTCACTGATCTGCAATGTTGCATTGTTGCACTGAAAAAGGTGTCTGCAACGCTTTAATGCATTGTACAATGCAGCACAGATGTGTGATCTATCCCTTTTAGAATAATGTGCAGTGATGCCTCTGCGTTGTAACTGCGCTGCAGCGCAGCAACGCGGACAAGTGCACAGAGGTGTGAACAGAAGCCAAATCAATCAACAACAACATAGTAAACAGCTTTATTTTCAAAACATCTCTAAATCTCAAATCCTGATTTACATAAATACTTAGATTAACATTAACAATACCAAAGTATTCATGAATGTAACTTAGTTTTACTATGAGTATTTATTCTCTTCTCCTCATAATTTCCCTATTAGGATCAAAGTGTTAAAGTGGCCCAACACCCAGGATTTTGACTATCCTGGGTATTGGTCCACTTCCGCGGGGCACCCCGATCGTGGGTGCCCTGCTGTGTGAAACCCCCCAGAATGCCCTGAAAACTCACCTGACCCACTCCCACGTGACTCGCTCGTCCAATCGCCGCCGACGGACAAGGAGAGGCAGCGACGGACAAGCTGAGCGCGGGCCGCCGCCGCCTCCCGCACATCCCTCTTACAGGGAGCGCGCCCGTGCCGGCCATTCACAAATGGCCGGCGGGGGTGTGTGCCCTGCTAGAGGGACGAGCGGGAGGCGGTGGCAGCCCGTGCATATGCCGCTGGAACGAGGATCAGGTAGAATTTTAGGGGATCTGGGGGAGTTTCACACAGCGGGACACCCCCGATCGGGGGCCCCGCAGTCAGGGAGCTGATCTGCCCGGGAATCTTATAGATTCTCGGGCCGATCAGGGGAGGGTGTTGGTCCACTTTAAAGACATCAACCTAGATGTTGAAACTAAATGTTGAAAAAACAAGTAGAATGTGATAGAATCGACTTCAACTCAGGTATCCAGATTCTCAGGAACGCTTAGGAGATCTCTATTAGGAGATATTATTCTTACATAAAGGAGAAAGGCTAGATGATATTATGCCAAGATAAACAAGTAAATCTCCCTCAGGAAAAGTTGCAAAGGAATTCTTCTAGCCTTTTAAAGTAAAGTTCAAACAAAAGGGGAAACCCCATCTGTATTTATGTTCTTCTGGATCAACTTAGTCAAAAGTGGTTTCATTTCTCTTCTTTTTTGGATTGTTAATGGAGCAAGATCAACAAAAATTTGGATCGGATTATCTCTTAACATTATGTCCTCTTACATTTAATATGATATTAATGTGGTTTTACTATTATATCTCTTGGTGCTCTGACTTGTCTCGGTGTTGTGAGTGCCTTTTACCCTATCAAGGATTAACTGACCTTCATCCCCAGGTAAAATAGCTCTTGTCGTTTATTTTATGGCAGAATATAGATCTGTGATGGATTCAAGAAGGCCTCGCACCCTAAAATTATATCTTTTAGATCTGTTGCTGCATCGATCCCATAATCTGCTCATGTTTATTGATTCTAGGCACAGTTTCCTCTACATTTCTGTCTATAATATCAATTAATTGTCCTATATTCTCAAAATCTTTTTTTCAAATCAGCAGTCAGATTATCATAAGCCATTTTAAGCATTTTGTCCAGCAGTGATATATGTGATATAAGGCTTTATCTTGCTTTCTTATGCTCTGCTTTAATGAAGTGGGAAGAATCACCTTCTGTGACGGGGAGGCCGATTCAGTAATAGCGCCAGGTAGCGACAGATGAGCGCCTGAAGTGCGGCGCTATGAGCGCCGCTAGCGTACGCCACGAACGCCTGTGATTCGCTATAGCAGGCCTCCTCAGTCGCTATCTGGCGTTGTTGGGAAGAATGCCTACATTGGTGAATATGATGTTTCAGATCTGCTTTATAGGCGCTGTAATTTTTTCACACGCTATTCAAGACAGCGCCTGAGCGTTGGTTTGCTGTTGGATTGAAATCAATGTTATGAACTTCAGTAGTAAACACATTGCACCATGTTTCTTGGTTTATATTCTTCAAATAAAAAATTAAACAAATGTGGCTTTCTCTTCATGGTGCCTACAAAATAAGAAAAAGTGTAGTTAGTTTTTATTTTTAAATTTGGTTTGTAGCATTTAATGTCATTTTTTTTTTTTTTTTTTAGGGTCAATTGTTGTCAATTTGCACAACACCCCTAACTGTTATGTGGGTCAACTTTCACACCTCCCCTTATAGTGGTTTTGGTCAACTTACACCCCCCCTTATAGTGGTTTTGGTCAACTTACACCCCCCCCTTATAGTGGTTTTGGCCAACTTACACACCCCCCTTATAGTGGTTTTGGGCAACTTACACCCCCCCCCCCTTATACTGCTTTCGGTCAACTTACACACACCCCCTTAAAGTGGTTTTGGTCAACTTACACACCCCCCCTTATAGTGGTTTTGGCCAACTTACACCCCCCCCCCTTATACTGCTTTAGGTCAACTTACACACACCCCTTATAGTGGTTTTGGTCAACTTACACCCCTCCTTATAGTGGTTTTGGCCAACTTACACACCCCCCTTAAAGTGGTTTGGGTCAACTTACACCCCCCCCCCCCTTATAGTGGTTTTGGGCAACTTACACCCCCCCCCTTATAGTGGTTTGGGTCAACTTACACACACACCCCTTATAGTGGTTTTGGGCAACTTACACCCCCCCTTATACTGCTTTAGGTCAACTTACACCCCCCCTATAGTGGTTTTGGGCAACTTACACACCCCCCTTATACTGCTTTAGGTCAACTTACACCCCCCCCCCTTATAGTGGTTTTGGCCAACTTACACCCCCCCCCTATACTGCTTTAGGTCAACTTACACCCCCCCCTTATAGTGGTTTTGGCCAACTTACACACCCCCCCTTATACTGCTTTAGGTCAACTTACACTCCCCCTTATAGTGGTTTTGGCCAACTTACACCCCCCCCCCCTTATAGTGGTTTTGGCCAGCTTACACCCCCCCCCCCCTAATACTGCTTTTGGTCAACTTACACCCCCCCCCCTTATAGTGGTTTGGGTCAACTTTCACACCCCCCTTATGATTGGATCCAACAAATAGTTCCCCTGTAGTGCAGTACTTGTATTATAGTGAAGGTGAGGTAGCTTACCGAGAAAAACGAAGTGATCATGCTTTCCCTTAGCTCAAATCCAGTCTGGGTGTCCTCACTCGTTTCTGCGGCCATGTTGGGGACTTCTGGCACCAGTGCTGTTTCTTCAGGGGGTTGTATTCTGTGGCATATGCAAATATTGTGTAGCACACAGCATGTGAGGATAATTTTGGAGACCTTTTGTGGACTGTACAACATTTCTCCTCCTGGGCGTGCCAAACACAGAAAGCACGCTTTCAGCAGTCCAATGGTTCTTTCCACAATGCTTCTGGTTTTGCGATGTGCTGCATTGTAGCGTAGTTGGGCAGAGGTCTGTGGGTTTCTGACCGGAGTCATGACCCACGTTCTCTGCCCGTATCCCTTATCCGCTATGGAATAAACACAATGAGAGAGACAGCAATTAGTACTAGTACATGTTATTTTTGGAAAAATTTGAAATTTAGCTTAATAGGCCACATTTTTTTAAACAAATACTTTGTCATGGTTATTTATTTACCCAGTATCCAGCCAGGTGGCATTTCATTGTTCTCAAACTTCCGGCACAGGACTGACTGCTGGAGCACGTGAGAGTCGTGGCATGAGCTGGGGGAAGCCAGATCTCACGGCCCGCAGCTTCATGTCATGGTCACAGACCACCATGACATTCATGGAATGGTATTGCTTCCTATTCCTATAATGCAGCTCCTGTGCACGGGGAGGGTGGAAAGGGATATGTGTACCATCCACGCACCCTAGCACATTCGGAATCCCTCCCATGCGATAGAATGCATGTTTGATTTGGGCAACCTCATCCGCATCCTCAGGAAATTTGATGTAAACAGGGATAAGGTCACAAATAGCCAGTACTACCTGGATAAATATGCGGCTCATTGTAGCCTGGCTGATCCCGCTGAGGAGGGCAGAGGTTGCCTGGAAATTCCCTCGTGCCACAATATTAAGCGTGGCACATAGGCGAACTATGCCTGGAATGGATTGGGTGCGTTTGGTGGATGGATCGATTTTGGTCTTAATCTGATCATATAGGGACTGTAGTGCTGCACGATTCAGATGAAAGCGGCTTCTGATCTGCTTGTCACTTAAATCCCACACTGAAAGACGGATGCCAAAGGATCAGGGTGCCCTAAGCCTCACAGCACCCTCCTCCCTGGCCTCCTGTTCTTCCAGCATTCCACCACAGACACAAGCACACTCCTCACACAATCACAACAATGCAGCTCACCACAAAACTAGATCTATAGTGGTCAGAACCACCAGACTGCTGAAAGTGTGCTTTCTAAGTTAGACACAACCAAGAGGGGATTTGCTGCACAACCCACAAAAGGCCCCAAAATCAATCCTCACTTGCTGTATGCTACACAATATTAGCATATGCCAACAAAATAAATCTCCTAAAGAAACAGCACTGATGTCAGAAATCACCCAACAAGCCACAGAGAGTAAGGCCCAAACCGAGCCAGACAGTAAAATGAACTAAGGGAACAAAGCACCACACCGCAGCCTTTGCCACAGTGTAACAATACAAGAAGGTTGTCAAATAAAGCCATTTATACTTAACTTTGGGAAAGGACAGGTCCACTTTGCCGCCTTTTGCGTTGCTATGCTATTTCCTGTCTGCAATTAGGTGACCCAGGTGTGCTAGAAACGGTTTGCGCATGCGTACGCTAAAACATACTAGCATACGTGAGCAGATACTTGCGTGCTTTAGCGGACATGTTTGAACATTCCGTTTGGGACCAATCAAAGGTAAGCTGCTCTCAAATTAAATAGCCGTTTTTCAAGCAACATTTAACAAGTGTTTAATATACCTGATTACATTGTTGTCTTTGGTTGTGTTGTTTGCATAATGAGGTCTCTAATTAGTTAATTGGCTTCCACACATGCTTCAAACAAACAGCAGTCATTGCAGTGGAACTGTTGCTACAAGCACCTGGGCAGTATGTGTGAAGCAATTAAGTGGACCTGTTTGTGATTGGTTGTTAGAGCACATAAAACCTGCCAACCCCCAAAAGATCTTGTTGCCATTCTGTAGTTTGTATGTGTGCTTGTGTGTGGGCTAGTGGCGTGTGTGCAGCTACAGGATGGCGCCAAATTATGGACATCTGCCGGCCACAGCTGGGCCAAGTAGGAGTGTGTTGGGTGCTGTGCGCAGACCTCCCTTAAGGAAAAGGGCCCAGGCCGAAGGTGAGCCTGCACCCAAGGCCAGGCGCCCATTTGCCAAGAGGGAGCCAGAATTTAATTTGGCGGATAACAATACTCTTGTGCGTCTTACACTGGCAAAATGGGAGCTCATCTTTGGCTCCCAAAGCCAGTCTATAGGCAAGCAAGAAAGGAGCAAATTGTGGGATGCCATTGGTGAGGAGCTTACTAGCAGTGCTCAATACCCACGTAGTGGCCCATCCTGCAAGAAACGCTTCTACACTTTGAAAAGGGCCCTTATGCAAAAGATGAATCATGATCTTGAGGTCGAGAGTGGGACCATCCAGGGTCCAAAGAGTACCTACAGGCCATATGAGGAGATGCTGAAGTGCAAAATTCCCCTCGTTCGGCTGCAGGGTGTGGATGCTGGGGATGACACCACAGGTTGGGCAGAAGGTACATCTTTTTACAAATTTTTTTCCTGGTGATGTTAATGTATGTGATTTGCTTTGTCTCTTTCTGGCCAACTAACAGTAGGACATGTAAACTAGTACATTATACCTCATAAATGTTTTACTTTCCTGTCTGTTGCTTTATGCATAGGTGCACATTGTGATGTCCATGAATCGGGGGAGGAGGACACCCCAACTCCTGGCCTTCACCCAACCTCAAGCCTAACCCAGTCTGCCATTGAAGGTATTTATCAAAAATTAATGGGATGGTTTGTTTAGAATAAATGGGTGTGGGAGCACCTCAAACAATAGTTCTTCACACATTTTAGGTTTATTAATATGGGCCTGGGAACTAATTTCACGCCCAGTTTAACCCTCTCATCAACTAAATAACAAGGCCCAAACATGTGTAGCTATGTGGGAAGCCAGAGATGTTTTTGCATATATCTGCAGATACATGTGGAAGCCACACTGGCCCGCAAAGGCACTCTATGTTTAGTGGTTTCCCTACTCTTAAATCTGACTGCACAAAGTTGGGACATGCAATGCTGAATAATGGAATCTCTAGTAGTCAGGCCCGGCGTAATCTGACTTTTGGTGTGTAAATATTAGTGATTGAGCTGCTCACACACACCTTGATTCATGGTTTATTTGGTGCCGCACATTACCAATGGCTAAATCCTTACTTTGCTTTTGGATAGCTGCACCCCCACTGGCACCAGCATCTCCTCAGGAGCCAAGCTACTCTTTGGATGCCAGTAAGTGCATGTGTCAACCTTGCTGTAGCCGCTTTAACACAAGTGCATGTCTTTCATTTTGTTTTTTTCTTTGTAGGCCAAGTGACTGCTTCATCTTTGGACACCACTTCCTATGTTGCACGTCAACAGGACCCTGTTGGTGTGTATTGCCAAAAACACTGTATCCTTTATGCTGGTTATGTTACACTGGGTCTATTTTGTTCCTCTAATAATCTACATGTTTTCAATGTCAACTTGAAGATGGCTATTTAGAGTGGATTTGCCATCCCCATGCTCATTTATAAACTGTTTTGAGTGATTTCAATGCATTTTGTTGGTATATTAAAAGACAAACATTCACCAGAGTAGTGTTGTGAATATTTATAGAAAGTCATTGTGTATTTTAGTTGGCCGGAATCTAGGAAGTGGCTGTCCGGAAAGGGCCCTTCAACGTGAGGCTGCTAGAGATGAGGGTAAGTTGGGTTTGCTTTATTATCTAGTAAGGATGTTTGTGAACCTTTTATTAGAATTTATTAGTCCAACTTGTGTTTAAACATTGAATTTTCAAGGGCAAAGCTCGAGTGAGGGACTAACTCTGGACATCTCTGAGATGGCGGGTATGTGTAATTTGAGATATGTGTCTGTTAGTGTTTGGGCCAATGATTGGCTACTCTTCCTGTTACATACATGTTGGCAATCTGAGTTGGCAAGTTACATTTTGGCTATTGTGCAATCTAGCACTTTGTCGAGGTATGGCCTCGATAGTCTATCCATCTAAAAATGTATTTAAAATATTTAAAAATGTATTCAACTGACCTACTAACATGACTTTCCTGTTTAGCATATGCCAGCTTGCCCCATCTCTCAGATGTGGATTTGCCCCTTTCTGGCAGCCAGACCCCAGAAATACTTAGGGCGGACGACACTGAGGTAACATGGATGATTTTTGGGAACACTAACCACATTGACATGTTCGTGGGTAGTCCAGGAAGCACCATGTAACCTGTTTTGTTTTTTTGCCAGGAGGCCATACCGGATTCCCAAGCTGTGCCGTCTGCCCAAGTGCCATGTGGACAAGCTACAGAGGCACAAGCAACGGTAAGTTTGACTTTGACACTTTGGGTAAATGATTGGGAGGGGCATACCTGCATTGTTTAAGCTTCACTACAATCTTTTGTTTGGTTTTCTTAGGCTGAACACCCAAGAAGAGGAGTTGTTGCACCCACAAGTGCTGATTTCTATGAGCTAGGGGTCCGGATGCTGGAGGACTACAGTCACCAACAGCCGCGTGATGGAACTAGTGAGCGCATTGCGGCGTTGGAAAATCAGGGGCTGGTGTATCGGCAACAAATTGAGGACCTGCAGCGCCAGCTCCATGACATGCAAAATCAGCAGCAATCAGAAAACAACAGGGTACTCTTTTGTTGATCCATCAGCTGATACAACAGCAGTCTATATTTTTTACTGCACTGTTGTCCCCCAACACCACCCCTAGCAATGACTCACAACCTCCTCCAAGGCCACCGAGCCAAGAATTTTGATTTATTTTGTTTCTTGGAATATTTTTGTTGAATAAATTTTAGTAACCCACCTCAAAATAGTGTTTTTGAAAAGACATAGCTACTAACACAGTCAGGGATGAGTCTCTAGATCTAGATATGTACATGTAGCCAGAAATGTATGACACACATTGTTGGGCATATATTACTATGGTTTACACATTAAATGGCTACAAAGTTAACCAAAAATTAAACAAATAATGGGTTGCTAGACACTTAAACTATGATTGATAAGGCACAACACACTGTAATTAGAAAAATAGAAAACATTTATTGTGCCTCAAGGCGGCCAGCATGGCCAACATTCTGCCGCACAGTGGCAAAAACCATACCCCCCACCCTAACGACGCCTCTTCTTGCCCAGCAGCATAAGGCGTGTCCGACGGACATACTGCCACAGTCTGCGATGCTCCGTTTAACAAGCTGTAGAGAGTATGAAAAAACAATATTAAACACATATAATGTGATCTCAACATACACAGATGTAGCAATGTAATGAAATTGCCTCAAATTATCTGAGCCACACATTCCCATTGTTGTAAACTGTGCCCTTATGTGTTATCATTATATGAGTACTCGTGCCTGCCTTACATGTGGCTGCAACAGCCCAAGCATACATTTCCTCTGAAATCTTGGGAATAAATTAAGGGTTAAGTCCCAGTGTGCACATTTATTTGGTTATTTACAGCAAAACATCAGGGCCTAAGTCCTAACGATTAAACTGCTTGGGCCAAGCATATTACAGTTCACCACCTTAGCAACCCAATTTGTTTGTTCTCAAAACACATTTTAACACTACGTATAAAAAACAAGAATGTGAGCCAACAATCAGCATGCAGACATGCATTTAGGATTGTAGGACAATCACATGTAACCTAGATGTGTGCTTAGAAAAGACATAGGTACATTGTCAATTTATAAAGAATTTACAATAAAACATAGGTGTCCAAAGTCTTTAGGCATATGAAGTGGGATGTACTCACCATCGCAGCTGTGGCTGGGGCCCATGCTGCTGGACGTCCCGGGAGATGGGGTGGAGAGTATGGTCTCCGGCTCCGTCTGCGTGGCAACATCTGTCAGGAGAAAGCAAAAGAGCAAAAAAATATTAGTTGGGCAATGACACATGAAGATTTGACATCCATCTGTTTAGGGAGTCAAAAAAAATGCTTGCATGGTTACACACATGTTGTCAGACATTAGAATATTTCCTGGTCCATGAGTTAATGTAAATTATTTATGTGGGCAACATGGACACATCAAGATAATGTGCCAATAACCTTTAAAGTGCAATGCTAAGGCCTAATTTGAAGTTGAGTGTCGATTCTTACTTTGAGAGTGTGCAACATGTGTTAGCCGGACCAACTTACAAAAATAACACATTTGCTAGCCCCCATCATGGTGTGGGCTGAAACATAGGGGTGGTTGGCAGTTGGATTGCACTGTAGCGGGGTTTGTGATGTTAACTTAAATTAGAAAACCATCTTGTACTATGGACCAAGAAACATGTGTATGTTTAAGGAATGTCATAACATATGGAATGTGAGGGATAACAACAAACACTTACCACGACTATGCCCGCGGGCAAGGGCTGGCGCATAGCTGCTGGAGGTGGTGGCTCTATGATGCCCTAAAAACCAGATAACAAGGGCACAGGATTAGTGTTAAGTCACCAGGATCACCTGTAACAGACAAACAAGAATTAGAAATGCACTCACCAGGGGATGACCTGCCGCTGGTTTCCCAGGGAGGACTCTGAGGAGGAGGTGTGGAGCCTCGACTCCTCACAATTGGCCCTGAAGATCCCAAACCACATGGGCCACCCTCCTCCCTCTCACTCCCAGATCCTCGAGGTAGTGTGGGTGAGTCCACTTCCACCTCCCCACTTGGACTCCCCACTTGAGAGTGGCCCACGGGGTTTGCGGACTCAGCAGAGTCCAATTGTGAGGAGCTGAGGCTCCACACTGCCCGCCCCCCTGCAGCACGCTCCTCTGGGGCGTCATCCCCTTCCTCCCCTGGGTCCTCTAGATTTGACTGGTGAGAGGCCCCCTTCCCACGTTTGCCCAGGGGAGGACGCTTATCTGTGTAAAAGGGGGCGGAAAAAATGACCACTTTAAAACCCAGAATGTAAAAAAAAAAAAAATTCATACTACATTAGTGGATTGATTTACATGTTGTGAGCTGACACTTACCTGAAGCATAGGCATCATAGAGCCTATACACGCCGTCTGGGTCCCGGCGCAGTGGACACAGTGGACACAGTGGCCTTCACCTTCAATGCTATGCGCCTCTTCGCCCCACGGGCATAATCATATTCCCTCAGCAAAAAATCCTAAAAAAAAACACATTTAAATAAAAATAAAAAATGAAATATATATATATATATAGACTAATAAGCATAAATAACAAGCTATATGGTTGCACAGCATAAATGCAACATATACTTACTTTGACCACCTGGCCGTTCACCCGAGGATCCACCCTTTTGCGACGTAATTTGGGGGGGGGGCAGGGGATGTTGAGGGACCAGGGGAGACGGGGGGGAAGGGATTGGGGAGGAAGAATCGGAGGTGTAGCTGAGGAGGGGGACAGCTCTGCGTCTGGGGCGCATGGTAAATCCTCAGAGGTGGAAACCGGAAGTTGCAAAACGAAAGTAAAAAATAAACAAACACGCATCGCTAAAATACGCTGGAATACGCTTAGCAATTGAATACGCTTAGCAATTCGCTAGGGTACGCAACATCACAATAACGTATAGCGCCGAGTCAGCGCCGGCCGTGTCTGCTGCGTATTCAGCAACAGCGACTGGGGGGCGTGACGTGTGAAATAGCGAACCAAAACCAAACACACATTTATGAACTTCATAGCGCCGCTACACACAGCGACTCGGCATAGCGACTGGGCCGCGCCGCTATACCACGGATTCATCAAAGACATTACTCTCATAGAGCGTGGGCGCTGTTGTTCGGTGACTGTGGCACAGAGCGCTTGTAACACTTTAACAAAAAAGATAGTTTGGGGGGTTAGACACAATCAAAAACAATAACTGAAACAACTTAGAAACAATAACTGAAATGACATTGGGAGAGTGCTGTGATTTGGACATCCAAGTGACACAGTCCTAATTTAATCTTTCCCCCAAAAAAAAAAAAAACAAACCAAAGCATTACAGAAAAATCAAAAATTATGTTTTATGCATGACAGAATTTATTTAAACCCCCCCCCCCAAAAAAGCCAAAAAACTCAAAAACAATGTCTGCCATTGAAGTGTATGGGAGAGCGCCAGGTAGCGAGAGGTAATACCTTGCGCTGTGCAAGGCACAACACTGGCGCTGTTCGCTATGGTTGAAAATGTGATGAATCTCCGGCTACATGGCGCTATTCCAGTCGCTACACCGTTTTCGGATGATAAATGTGCTATTGTGTGCCGTGTCCGGCGTTGACCAGCGTTCATCCGTCGCTAGTTAGCGCTACCTCCCGCTAACCAGGCACTGCCTGACGCTATCTCTTGTTAAATAAGGGCCTTAGTGAAAAAAAACGGCTGAATCTCAGTCACTAGGTGAAGCTCCAAAAACTGCTGACATTGAAGCTTCTGAGTCAAAAGATTTCTTCTCTGGTAAAATATTCCTTGGTTTTTGTTTCTCGGCTGTGGGCTGTTGTCTTTGCTGAGTAACCGTGCTGCAGCTTTCTCTTATAGGTAGTGCCTCCGCCATTACAATTGTCACTTTGGAACCTGTCCCCACATGCTGTTGGCGTTGTTGCCAGGGGATTTTTGACATGGGTACTTAGTTTTCCTCAAAAAAGAATGCTAATTGTACCTATGCTGCTTTGTATGGAGTTATTAATTCGTCTCGGGTCGCAGTATAATGCTTTTATGCTTTTATACACGGGGGAAGCAGAGCTCCTGAATCATGGAACCACCATGATCAGACTTGCGCATGCGCCTTATTTATCTAAAATTTTACCTCTACTGAAGAGACAAATGAATATATTTAGAATCACTATTTTGCAGGTTAATTAGTCTTTGTTAGTTGACTAAATAGCCCTGAAGATATTATCTGGCTGCGCACCCTTCTGATTCCCTAATAAGCTGCTCTTCTATAGAATCTTCATTATCTTTGTTAAGCCGGGAAAAGGGAAATCATTAAAGTAACGCAATTAAACGGACATTACTGTACACAATCAAGGCTTTTTAAGAAAGGAAATTAGCAATTAAAGCACTGAGGATACAAGTTTTATTAGCTTAATTTTTCAAAGTAAATAGAACTTACAGGACATCTTCACATAAAAATGGGACAGTGAAATGAATGCCTCTTGCTTATGCCACACATTATCATCAGCGTGTTTTGGTGTAGACCATTTATAGCATTGTCTTAATTATTAGAATATAATTCAAAGTGTCTATTCAAGCCATTGCCCCTATTAATGTATTCATAATTTGTTCCTCATTCATTCTCTGGCTTCTATTCTGAGGCTATAGTTTCTTTTCTTTGAATATTAGTTGGTGGAACGCAAACCTCAAAATTCCTTGTATAGATGTTATGGTATTGCAGTTGTATAGTGGCTGGCATTGTCATCAGTAGTATGCAAAAAGTGAAATCTCGCCACTCAACTTCATAAGTGGTGTAAATTATTCCACAAGGGGCCCCTTAATGTGGACCTATCACCAGGAATTTCACTATATTGGTTATAGGCCCATTCTCCTGGGGCATAATGCTGAGGCTATAGCATTGGGGGCAGAACATGGTCTGGGATTTCCTGGCAGGGGAAGCTTGGGGAGGGGGAGTCTAAGGGAATGAGAACTGAATCTGGTTGTTCAAACCCAGTCAGCCCAAAAACAGCGAGGCCCAGCAGGCTTTCTTCGAAAAAATATGACCAGAGCTCTAGTGCTTGGCGCAGAGGAATAAAGCACTGCTGGAGTAAAGAGAATACAGCTACTGCCTGTTTTTATCCTAGAGGTAATTTTGCAGCAATCAGACCTCGTTAGTAAAAATGAAGGACAGGGTATCTGGCTTACTATAGAAGTCAGCCGGCAAGAAAAAAAACCCTTAAAGTGGGCCAAAACCCAGGGTTTTGGTCCACTCCCCCGGGGAACCCCGATCGGGGGTGCCCCCCTATGTGAAAGCCCCCAGATCTACTGAATAAACTCACCTCACTGCGGTCCTACGGCGCATTTGCGTGCGCTCATCCAATCAGTGTGCTCGGAGCCGCTGAGCTATGCACGTCTAGGAGACATCTTAGCTCAGCGGCTCCGAGCGCGCTGAGGGGCGCATCGTGCGCTTCCCTCTAACAGGGAGCGTGCCTGCGCCAGCTATTCACAAATATGCATGCGTTATTGGACCGGAATTCAGGTAAGTGTAGCTGCCGACCTGGGGGGTTTCACGCAGCGGGGCATCCTGATGGGGCAGGGTTTCAGTCCACTTTAATCCCAAAATACCCTTAGTACCACTTTATTCCTAACCCCAAATGAATTGGGATATCTATCCACCACAAAAATGAGAGAAATATTCTGACCGCACAAAGTACCCACAGTGGGGATGCTGTTTTGCACAATTCCTGTGCAGCATTATACTCCAGGGGAGCCCAGAGAGGTGAGTAAGATGCTTAGGCGATCCCAAATCAGGATGGCCAGGTTTATTCAAGAATCTGTCTAATTGTTTTTTATTTTTATATTGTTTTTATATTGTTTGTTCCATGCATTAGCAATATTCATCTGATAATTTCCCGAATCAAAGTTATATCATTTTACAAATGCATTGAACCATTTGGAATGCCCTGCTGTGTATACCCCGCCCCCCCCCCCCCCCGCAAGATCTCCTATAAACTCAACTTTCCTTCGATGCCACGATGCAGATGCAGCCTGATGGGCAATCACAATAAAATATCTTACGTGCCAGCCTCAGACCAGAAATTTTCTGCCACAAACTCCAGTGGGCCACGGCAAGGAGAGCTCACCTCCTAAAGCGATGAAAATCCATAGAGACGAAGTGCCAGCCACATAGTTGAGTGAGTAAAATCATCCTCCTTTATTGAACATCGTTGTAAAAAGCCATCACAGCAAGTAAAACCAAACGCACATGTATAGAGCCAACCCCGCGTCTACGCGTTTCGAGCTAACGCTCTTAATCATGACAATGGGGCTATCGTGCAGGCTCAGAGAAATAGACACATAAATTATACATAATTCAATCCACCTGGGGGAGCAACGTGAACCAGCGCAAACAATTAATTAGTTAATCTGGGAGTCCTACCTTATCCCTCCTTTGATGTGCCGTCAGAATGCTGGTTTGGAATCCGCTGTATCAATAATCACGAGCGGAGAGTGAGAGGAGGGTTACTTCCGCACAGAGGGGGAAGGCTCCACCAATCCCAGTCAGCCAAAGTGCATAGATGCCGCTGATAGGTCAAGACAGCGTATGCATCATAGTACTGGCAAAACCAGACCACATGCTGGCGGCCATTAAGGGCAAAAACCATAGCGGAACTAAGCGTATCTAAATTCAGCAATAGATACATAACAAAGGCATATAAAAAGGGCCAGGGGTATACATAAAAAGATTATACCTCATTACCTCTCACCCCCATCCTAAATGCTGATGTATCTGCCCAATACACTATGGGGCCCATAGGCGGGATAAGGAGTAACCCCAAAATAAGATTAAATTTCATTTATAACATATTAACGCACTAGTTAATGTTGGTCCCCGGTCAGAAACCATATTGCTTAATAATCATCATTTAATGGAGTCACAGATTATGACAATTAAGAAAAGTAAATTCCAGCGGGACACTGACGATTACAATAATAACCAGGTGTATACCTGGAAAAGATTTACCAGGAACACACGTCCTAGATCTATTATGAAAAGCCCATCAGGAAGAAAAATGGTGTCCTTTAATGTAGCAGATTCATCGGATTGGTCGTCTGGCAGTGAACGATCAGATGGGGAACAATCGGCCAGAAATTTTCAAGGGCCATCAACCCCAAAAACAAGAAAGAAAAGGGCCACAAGAGGGCCCATAGAGCGGGCAGAAAACATCATCCCAGGCGCCCGCTACATGCTCAGGGACCGGCGGACACTAGAATAGAGAGTGTAATGAATCTGTCGTCCTGTTCTCTTTCAAACAGTGAATTAAAAGTATTGTCTAAGGGGCTGACTTTTGCGCCAACATTTCATTTCAATTTATTTGATACAGTTCTTGATGTAAATAGAATGGTAAGAAATCTGACCTTACGTAGACATTTTTCCTCTGAGGTCACAGCTGGCTCAGACTATTTTGCTGATCCAGGTGTGACCAATCAGAGTGAGGAAATTAGCAGTGATAGGTCGTTGAATTAAATTAACACTACTTTTTCTTTCCAGGATGTCACAATGGGTTTATGGTAGGAGAATATGTCTGAAGAGGGACCAAGTAAGATAGAAGCCCCCCCTAGTATTAAGTTTTCCAACAATAAATTTTACCCGGTGAATTCCAGGGTTCCAGCATTAGATGTGTTCCAGGAGGCCATTGAAACTGATCTTAGGAAACTTGCTGAACAATCAAAAAATAGGAATTATGACAAATCCAATCTCACAAGAAAGGAGAAAGAGGCCCTTAGATCTTTATCTGATAATGACACAATTGTAATACGGGCGGCAGACAAGGGAGGGTGCATAGTGGTTTTGGATGCACTTGATTATGAGAAGGAGGCTTGGCGACAATTAGAGGATTCCAGCACATATGTCAGATTAAAAGGGAATCCGGTGGAACAATATCAACAGGATCTCGCCATACTATTAGAAGAGGGCTTGTCTTTGGGTGTTTTGACTGCCCAACAGGCAGAAGCCCTCTTTCCTGCCTCTCCCATTGCCCCAGTCTTTCATCACCTCCCCAAGATCCACAAACCCCAACGTCCACCTGTCGGGAGGCCCATTGTGGCTGGTATTGGGGGGCTGAATGAGAGACTGGGGCAATGGGTAGATGCATACCTCCTTCCGCTAGTCCGTAGACTCCCAGGATTTTTGCAGGACTCCCGTGATATTATTTGTCAACTGGAAAATTTCCATTGGGATCCAAACTTTTTTTGGCTTACATGTGATGTAACTTCATTATATTCTGTTATTCCCCATGATAAGGCTTTAGAAGCAGTCCAGTTTCATTTAGACAACTATTCAATGTATTCTGAGGAATTAAAGATCTTTCTTATATTAGCCATACAATATTTGCTACATCATAACTATTTCCTGTTTTCTGGCCAATATTTTTTGCAACGATGTGGGGCCTCAATGGGAGCCCCGTTTTCTCCCTCTCTCGCCAATCTATATATGGGTTGGTGGGAGAGGGAGACCATCTATGGCCATACCAATCCATATGTTGGAAACATCAAGTTCTATGGCAGGTACATAGATGATTTGATCATGATATGGGCAGGTCAAGAAAATAGTATGATAGAATGTGTAGAATATCTTAATAATAACAGTTTGAATCTAAAATTCACTTCAGAGTATAATGCTAATTCTATAGCCTTTTTAGATTTGAAATTGGAGATTATGGAGGGGTCAAACAGAGTGAAGACCAGGACCTTCAGGAAAGATACGGCGGGAAACATGACGCTCAGAGCTGAGAGCTGTCATCCCCCCCACACAATTAGAGCGATTCCGGTGGGTGAGATGGTCAGGGCCCGACGTAACTGCTCCGAACAAGAAATATTTGAGGAAGAATTAAATCTTATTTCTGAAAGACTCATGCAACGGGGCTATTCCCCCGCCCTTTTGTCACGAGCTAGGGACATTGCCAGTGTTAGGGATAGGAGGACAATGCTTAATAAAAGTAAAAGGAAACAAGATGGAAATAGTATGAGTGAACACTGTGAGAAGGCTAGTGACAACAAAAAAGCAAGAGGGATTACATTTGTCACCTCGTACAGCAAAGAATTTAAACAAATAGGGGCAATTATAAGGAAACATCTTCCCCTCCTGAACTGTGATCCTCAATTGAGAGAAATTATTAGCCAAGGGGTAAAAATAGTGAATTATAAATCTCCCACCCTGGGACAGAAATTATCGCCTAGTTTATATCATAAACGAGCAGAAAGTTCCCAGACTTGGCTGACCCATGTGGGTTCCTTTAAATGTGGCAATAGCAGGTGTGGCATGTGTAGATACATGCAAATGGGCCCTGAGTTTGAATCTACATCTACACATCAGAAGTTCAAAATCAGGAGCTTCATTAATTGTAACTCCATTAATGTAATATATTTAATAACATGTATCATTTGCAACATACAATATGTTGGTTACACTACCCGGCCCTTAAAGAAACGAATTGCGGAGCATATCTCTGCGTCTTCTCTAGATCGCCTTACATGTACATCGAATGTAGGGAAACATTTTAGGGATTGCCATAGTGGTGACTTGTCTGAATTTAGATGTAGACCTATAGAGAAAGTGACATTGGGTCCCAGGGGGGGCAATCTTTTGGACAAATTACTCCAACGTGAGGTATTTTGGATCTTTAAGTTGGATACTCGTATCCCTAAGGGATTGAATTCCCGTTGGGATGTTGATCTGTTTCTGAAAACCCAATAATATGTAGCGTATATATCCATTATGGGATTGGCTATTGGGTTACTTAGATAGGCGGGCTCCATATACTTATATTATTAAAAAGATTACTGTATTATATATTTTTTCTCTAGATGTTCTGGTTTGATCTATATAATTCAACTTATGCAAATTATTTAGAGAATTGGTAATGAATATGATCTTTTTCCCTAGGCATTATTTTGTTGGGATGGGGTGTTTGTATATTGTACCAGATAGTGTATGTCTGTATATACATTTGTGTATCCATGATTATTAAGCAATATGGTTTCTGACCGGGGACCAACATTAACTAGTGCGTTAATATGTTATAAATGAAATTTAATCTTATTTTGGGGTTACTCCTTATCCCGCCTATGGGCCCCATAGTGTATTGGGCAGATACATCAGCATTTAGGATGGGGGTGAGAGGTAATGAGGTATAATCTTTTTATGTATACCCCTGGCCCTTTTTATATGCCTTTGTTATGTATCTATTGCTGAATTTAGATACGCTTAGTTCCGCTATGGTTTTTGCCCTTAATGGCCGCCAGCATGTGGTCTGGTTTTGCCAGTACTATGATGCATACGCTGTCTTGACCTATCAGCGGCATCTATGCACTTTGGCTGACTGGGATTGGTGGAGCCTTCCCCCTCTGTGCGGAAGTAACCCTCCTCTCACTCTCCGCTCGTGATTATTGATACAGCGGATTCCAAACCAGCATTCTGACGGCACATCAAAGGAGGGATAAGGTAGGACTCCCAGATTAACTAATTAATTGTTTGCGCTGGTTCACGTTGCTCCCCCAGGTGGATTGAATTATGTATAATTTATGTGTCTATTTCTCTGAGCCTGCACGATAGCCCCATTGTCATGATTAAGAGCGTTAGCTCGAAACGCGTAGACGCGGGGTTGGCTCTATACATGTGCGTTTGGTTTTACTTGCTGTGATGGCTTTTTACAACGATGTTAAATAAAGGAGGATGATTTTACTCACTCAACTATGTGGCTGGCACTTCGTCTTGATGGGCAATCACAGCTTGCGTTCCATTCAGCATTTTATTTTCACACTGTGCAAAGCTGATAGGAACATGCACTGCTGGCCACACCCCAGCTTCTCTGCATACCCCTTCATAAAAGCCTGCAACGGGTACATGCCTTACATAGAACTATAGTGGCATCACAGTTTTGGATGGCTCACTGAGCGAAACCCTGGTGACTGCCCACGCATTTTATGTCTTATCTGGTCCCATGGCATGTAAGTCCTCATCCCTGGCATCTCACTGCTGAGGCACACTCCCACGCTTAGCCATTCAGAAAGGCTGCGGATGGAAGTGTGCTGCAGACCGCAGGGAGACCAGGGAAGCTTACCTTTTGCTATGTTGGAACTCTGTTTCAAACCGAGCTGTATGCTGTACATTAATATGCACGTCACACAGTGCTCATTGGTTGAGAGTCTGCACATGTGCCGTGGAAACAGTGGAAAGATATGTTTTGAGGGTGATCCCGGGGGAGAGTGTCAGACAGCGGGGTATCCCAAATCGGAGTTTTCCAGGAAAACGAACCAATCACCAGGATAGTCAAAACCCTTTTGATTGGTTTACTTTAAAGGCAACATAAAAGCGCCCATTCATTTAGGATCTGCAGGGATCCTAAATGAACCTTACCCACCTCCTCTAGTGGGCAGCAGTAAGGTCTCCTTTGTTGGACAAGAGACAAAGGAAAGTAACTCTCTAATTCCAGGTTACAGGTAGTGGTGGGGGTGGACGCATACAAACCAGGACCTTCCCTCAACTCAAAAGGTTCTTAACCCATTCTGGCAACTTTCCTGCAGTGGAGAGCTACTTACCTTTTCCTTGTGCTCCAAATTATAAGGATCCTATATCCTGTCAACTCCAGTACCACCTTTCAGTGAACCAGTTATGTGGGAGAAAGTTCCCTCATTGATTGACCATCTACCCCTATAGCGAGGGCCATGTCAGCACAGGTCCCTTACTTGGAGAGTGTCCACACCTCAAAACCCAATCAGGTGAATATTTATTTTGAACTTTATGGTGTGCTGAGTTAAGAGGCTCTCAAATCTTTATGGAATACAGCATCCTTCAGACAAACACGCTTTTGGATATCAGCACTGAGGGCTGAGGTTTACTGGAAAGGAACAAATGAAAACCTCTATATGCGGCTGAAATTTGATGGTGGTTGTAGCTGAATTAATATTTCCTGGAGACAGGCCTTCGTGAAATGACCTCCTATTTGAATGGTTTATTATTACATAAACATGTGGTTGACTCAGTGGTTGCAGCTTCCGGGGATGCGGCAGTAAAATGATGGCTTTTAAGACATTTCATTCTTGAAAAACAACAGAAAAGCTTTCTAAGTCTCCTTGTAGCTAAATGATATTATGTACTGTCTCTAAAATGACAAAGAGAAAAACAAATATTAAAATAATAGCTTACATGCTACAAACAATAATGGAGTATTTAAAAGAATCTACACAATTCATATCTGATTTTAAAGTTCCGCTTTAACAAACAACTTTTTTTTATTTTTAACCCAGTGAAATGCCAATGAGAAACCTGACCCTACCAGACAGTTTAATACATGTAAAAAATCCAAATAATCCCTCTCTCTGCCTTTCACAAGGCAGGGTACATTTGTTTTAGGTAGCCGATATTTTAGGGATTATTTAATTATTATTTTTTTTTTATCAAACAGTAGGTTCAGTATCACAGATTTGTATTGGGTCTAACTGCAGTACATGAAAATGTTATGTTTAAATTATTATTCCTATGTTCTGTGAAGTTTATTTTGGCTAAATTACTTATGTTTAATAGATTATGGGGGTTATTCATCAAGGGATTGAGGCAGATAGTGCCTCGTAGCGGCAGGCAGCGCCTGGTGAACGCCGGGTGCTGTACGCAATACCACATTTATGAAGCCGAATCTGCTGAGCGACTCTAACTGCGCCATGTAGCGTACGATTCATCATTACAGGCGGCTCAACGTTTAGCGCTGGCGCTCTAGCTTCCTGTTATTACCTGTCACTACCTGTCGCTCTCCCACACATTTCAATGGCCGTTCCTTTTCGTTTTCTCTCAAATAATTGTGTCTCCTCTCATGGCCTAGAAAAAGTCATTTTTGAAATTTTTTTTATATTTTTATGCAAAATTGTCATTACAGGTCTGGCACTAAAGTGTTAATGTCACAATGTTACAACAATGTAATTCCATGTGTTTTCGCTTTGTTACTTGTGGATATGTGTTCAAAAACGTGATTTGTATGACCACTCTATGCTCATACTATATAGCACTCATGCTATAGATCCAGAGCGCCTACTCTCTGTGAGTCTGTTCTTTTGTTGAACATGGTGTGGGTCGCTGAGAGTCATTCGCACTGAGCTGGCGCTACCTTTCGCTCGCTGCAAAGCTGTACTGGTGTTAGAGCGCCCAACATACATCACATTCATCAATGCCGGCCAAGTTACTAGAGCGACAGAGGCGCTCTGTTACAGCACCCGATAAACGCACACGAGCTTCTACTAGTGGTCGCTCTAAGTACCGCTATACAGACGTTCATCTACCGATACCTGGCGCTAGTAATGAAATGCGAAGAATGTATAAGTTTGTCCCTGATACCTAGTAAGTTTGACCATGTTACCTAGTAAATTTGACCATGTCAGGCTGTTGTAGCAGAGCTGCTGCTAGCTCTAGCTATAATGCGTGGCTGCTAGCTGGGCAACAAATAGAACTGTTTAGTGGCTCCTGTCTCCAAAAATGGTAGCAGGACACTCTGTCAGATCAGACAGACTGACTGCTTTTTATGTGATGCAAAATAAAAATCACCACTGGAGAGGAATCCAGTGTTTGTCTTGCTGACCATATCTGACGATTTGCTTCAGAATGCTTTTGATGGTTGTGTTACCAGGGCCGGATTAAGTGTGGTGGAGGCCCCTGGGCACAAAACCTGGTGGAGGCCCCTGATACAGTATTTTTTTCCCTTTAAAATAATTTTCCAGACAAGGAACTGATTTGGTGGTTGTCTGGCCCCTTCCTTCTTACCAAAACGTCAGATCGAGTCCCTTGTGCCACCCTTGTGTGGGTGCGTGATGCTCGGGAACTCCTGCTTTGCCATTCTGGACGGGAGTGTAGTCATCCAGCTGGTCCAGGAGAAAACAGTTCCCTGCATTAAACTGCCTGTGGCTGTGCTTGGTGGCTAATGTGCAGTGACAGCTCTGCACACACCCATCACTGTAGCGTTGCTGATGGCGACTTTGCTGCTCTAGACTCTCCGTCCTGCCCTGTGATGGCTTTGGCTGCGGGTTTGCCCAGGTGCAGGGGGCCCCCACTGCCACCTATAGCTTTGTTGCTGGCCCCGCGGCCCATCAGACCAAAGACTGAAAAGTTTGGTGGAGGCCCCATTAGCAGGGAAAGTGGTGGAGGCACCGGGGCTCGCGCCCCTTGCGCCCCCCTCATAATCCGGCCCTGTGTGTTACATTTGGCATAAGTTGGAAAGGTTGTGAAAGACAAGCCGTTCACAAGCATGGCCGGACAAGGTAGCAAATACAATCAGCACCGTAGGAACTACGGCAAGTTAAGCCAATAATGACTGGGTTGGGTAACTGGGTAAGAAAACTTACGGGGAGGCCGATTTATTAATAGTGCCAGGTAGCGACAGATGAGCGACAGTAGCGTGATTTTCACAGCGCCGGCTAGTATTCGCTGTGCTTGGCCATTGTTCGGTTGTTGACAGCGACTCAGTCGGTGTGCGGTAATGTTGAATATTGGGTTAGGAGTCGCTATTTGACAGGTTCCGCGCTGTATGGGAGCGCATGACAACGAATGGCCATAGCGAACGGCTCCCAGCATATTCATTAACAAATCACGCTCAAAAAATTCTCGCGCTGTAAAATGCTTGTTTAAACCCCAGAGCGCTGGCGGCGATGTGTTAAAAGTAGTTTTTTAACCCCCAAACAACCTTATTTTTGGAAAAAAACAATAAACAAGTTTTTATAAACATTTTGTAATATGAATACATTAATATCAGACCTGTAATATCAATTCTGCACAATTTTTTTTTTTTTACCTTAAAAAAAAAAAATAACATTGCAGAAGTGGTCACCGAATTTTTGACATTTAAAAAAAAAAACATTAATATCAATTAATTATGAATATTTAAAGATTGCTCCATTGAAATGCATTGGAGAGCGCCAGGTAGCGAGAGGTCATACCTGGCGCTGTGATGGGATTAGCAGCGGCGCTGTTCGCTGAAGTCTGCAACATGATGAATCCCGCGCTAGCTGACGCTCTCGCCGGCGCTAGTCTCATTTAGCGTGATAAATGCGTGATTGTGTTCGCAGCCTGGCGTTCTGGAGTCGGTAGCCGCCGATAGCTGGCGCTACCTGGCGCTAGTGAGACACTACCTGGCGCTATCCCTTGATAAATAAGGCCCTTATTTTGTAGGAGAGAAAACTGTCATTCATTTTCATTGTCTACCGGATATAAATATTCAACTGGTTCTGAATTAGCCCCAAAAGAAACAATAAATGTAAATGCGATTTTCTCTCTTAAAAAAAAGATTTCTCACTAGGCTTTGAATCATAGTGGTAAATAAATCAATAAATACCGTAAGCTGAAATTAAAATGCCAACCGAACCACGATTCATTTTTCAACATCAAGGGAAATAGTTATTTTTTTCTGGAGATGACCTCCATGCCCACAAAATCACATCCATGAAGTTGGTTAAATGCAAAAACAGCAGAAACACAGTAACACTCAATATTTATCTATGGGCAGTACTTGTGTCTAAAGTGGTAGCTACTGCCAGTAACTGCTAATATTAGAACTACACAGGGTTTGGTGTCCTTTGTTATATATTATACATTTTAGCTGGAAGGGATATAGATAGAAATGAGTTAAGACAGTTTGCAGCAAATAATCTAGATGGAAGCAGTGAGGGAGAGCATAGATAGAAAAGGAATTGGATAAGATCAAGAGCAGAAAAACTTGGAATCTGAGGAAAGAAAGTGAAAGCTGGCTACATCTGGTTCTGACAAACCTACAAGGGGACCATGTCATGCCAAGCATAAATTTAACATGTGTGGCATGTGACACAAGTGATACAGTGATGTACCTTGGCCAAATAAGAGGGTATTTAGGGGAGAGCCCTAAAGAAATGTAGTGAGTTGTAGCTGTGGAGCTTGTAGGCGTAGCCAGTATAACTACTGCTATAGAATCCCATCTTCAAATTAATGTAGAGCAAACTGTGAGTAACTTGGGACTGTTCAACACCCTGCCCCACACCTCGGACAACTACACGATTTACCCTAGGTCCAAATAACACTAACTTTCACCTAATAAACAGAAGCAGGTGGGCTACATATGAGTAAGCATTGTTGGCTTGTGCAAAATGCGAAAGAGTCTTAGCACTGCTCAGGTTTTTATTTTTAAGCCCCGTTTCATGCAACAAATTTTGGCACATTCATGCTGTTTGGATTTTTTCATTTCTAGCAATAACATTGTTCATATTTTATTTAGGAAGTGCCAGCAACCTGTTATTGATGACATTTAGAAACTGCCCAGTGGTGTTCCCCCTCTTCAATGAGTACCTGGGCGTATTTGTCCTACCATCCTTCCTAGGTTACATAAGGGATGGCAGCTGGTAAATCATTTGACAGGTTGTGCTAATGTTAAGTTAGAGATATTTAGTGCAGACTACATGTGGTACAAGTCTTTGTAATCCAGCAACAGGCTGTGCCACTGTGGTAGGCCCAGGGGACATAACAGGGCTGCCGCTAGTTATCACAGAATTGCCTCCTTACATAACCACAATGGGGGCATGCAGGGCCGGTGACAGCACAGGGCTGGGCAAACCTGGGCAACTGCCAGGGCCCCTGGCATCTTCAGGGGCCCACTCAAGCTCACACTTGGCCATGGTATTATTTTACAGTGGACCCGAACCACTGAATGCCGGGTGTTGTGTGCAGACCTGCTCATGGCTGGAATGGAGGGCAATTGATGGAAGCTCAGAAGGGGGCGAGAATCAGGTGACAACTGACAGCAATGATGGAGTCTTTAGTGGCAGCGGAACAAGCAGTAAGTACAGGGGGGTGTTTGGTGGCAGTAGTGAATGCAACTAGGGCTAGAGGGTGATTGGTGATTATAGGGAAGGCAACAAGGACTGGAGGGCAATCAGCAGCAGAATATTACTCATTTGTGGCAGTGAAGCTGAAAGGTGACATCATGTGACACACTACTTTGGGGCCCACTAAGACTCTCTTGCCCACGGCCCCCCACAAACCTGGAGCCGGCCCTGGGGGCATGTTCATGCTGTAAGTGATAGCGTATGAATAGGAGCAGAGAAAGAGGGAGAAGAGGAGTAAAAAAAGCAAAAGAAAACAAAGGAATAAAAATGTGCAACGGGGAAAGAAAGAAGAACAAGGAGAAAGAAACCAAAAAAACAGGAAAACAGGAGGAAGATAAAAAACAAAAGATAATAAGATATAAGAAAAAAAGATGAAAAAATGAAACTGAGGCTAGACAACAAAAGAGCAGGAAACAAAATGAAACGGGCAGGCTGATTCATTACTAATGCCAGGTAGCAACAGATGAGCGTCTGTACTGCGGCGCTAAGAATGACCGCTAGTGGTCGCTCTGATCGGCCTACTTAATTACTCCTGTCCCTTTGTAATGTAAAATCCATCATCCAACCCAATTTATAGATAGTGAAGTTACAATCGTAGGAGTATTATAAATCCACAACATAATCACTGGCTGCCTGTATAATGTTTGGCCAATTAACATTAGCAGAGCCACCAAATTAGCATGCTTACATGCAATTATGATTGAGGCTTGCAAATATATCATCTCAATGTCTAAAAGTAAACAGCAGACTGTCACTTACATTTGGACATGGTCATGGACACATGCATATTTTAGTCAAAAAATTATTGAATAGAATTTTGGGTACTCACCATCACAGCTGGGGCTTGGGCCCATGCTGCTGGAGGTTCCTGGAGCAGGGGTGGGGAGAATTAGTACCAGGTCCGTCTGTGTGGAAACTCTGTTATGATAAAAAACAAAACACAAACGATCATAAGAACAATGTATCTGATGCTTTTAATAGGCCTTAACGTGTATTAGTTAGAATGAGAACATAACCATACTTGTGGGCATATACTCGGCCATGTGTTTGTTTTAAAAAGCCAAATTTGGCTAACACATGTTCTAGGCACATTAGTTTAAGATTTAGGGGTACAAGTAGAGCAGCTACAGTGAAATAGGCCACATGGGCCCGTCACCACCATATAAGGTGTTTGGCCCATTTAAATATTATATATGTTGAAATACAGGTTTAAAAAAAAAACATTACTTGAATAATTAAAGCAACTCTTACCACGACTATGCCCGAGTGCCACATCTGCAGCATAGCTGGTGGAGGTGCCGGCTCTATGATGCCCTGTAAAAAAGGTATAGGTGCAAAGGTATATTTTAGTAACAACAAGGTACAAGGTAATGGAAATAATAATCCTCATTAATAACTCTACTCACCAGGGGATGAGCTGCTGCTGGAATCCCAGGGAGGGCTATGAGGTGGAGGCGTGGAGCCTCCGCTCCTCACAATGGGCCCAGCAGATCCCAAACACGATGGGCCACCCTCCACCCTCTCACTCCCTGATTCTAGAGGGAGTGTGGTGGAGTCCCTTGCCTTCTCCCCACTGGGACTCCCCACTTGAGAGTGGCCACAGGGGGTTCAGGACTCCGATTGTGAGGAGCTGAGGCTCCATACTGCCCTCACCCCAGCAGCACTCTCCACTGGGGCGTCATCCCCTTCCTCCCCTGGGTCCTCAATATGGGATCTCCGAGAGGGACCCTCCTCCGCAGACTCATCCGACCCCAACACACACGTGTTTACCCAGGGGAGCACGCTTTTTTTTGGGATGACGCACATTTTTTGGGGATGCCATCATAAAATATAAAATGTATCAAAATTTTGAAAATTTTACATTTTTACAACTATAAAAAAACAAAATACATAGCAATGGCAGGCCACAGAACATTATTCTTCATCTGTGGTCCCCAACGAGTTGCGGAGCTCCTGCATCTCGCCCACCAACTGAAGGACCCTGACACTCAGTTGTGCCACTCTGGCACGTGTGGTCCCTGTTAAAAAACGTAAATTAAAATATTGGTATAACCTTGTTGGGGTCATACTGCAGTGCCCCCCCCCCCTCCCCTGTATGGTCCAAACACCTAAATCTGGACTTCAAAAGCCAGAGGGCCCTCGCCACCACAGCCCGGGTTTTGCATAGTGCCCGATTAGAGAACCCCTGGCCCGCATTCTGCAGGCAAAGAACGTGCATCAGGAGCAAGGGCGAGTGGCACATCTTGCAGTTCCTGCAACCAAATATAAAATAATTACACAAAGCAAAGGTAACCAACTAAAACAATAACTCCTACAACAAATTAAGATTCAAGTTCAACAATCCAAATATAATTCACAAAGGACATAAGTCTAAAAAAAATTAGCAATTATATGCATGTGTGGAAAAATAAATGTTTACATGCTAAGGACTAATTAAGGTCAGCATTAAAATGCATCTATAAGGCATACATGAAATGTATTAATTCAGGTATGCATTGCTATACAATTTATGGCCTCGGCCATGCTGATACATGCAATGCCTTGGTGCTAAAGGCGCGCAGACTCCTTCACATAGCCGCAAAACATGTTCAACAATAGCAATCCGAGCCCTCAAAGGTCCCGTAAGTGAATTGGCAGGGCAGGGGCAGTAGTGGTTTACAGCTAAGGAAGTGATCCTGTGACTAGAGGATGTCCGGATCAGGATACAACTGAAGTGCTCTATAGCAAGAGACCTAAATTTGCAACTGCTCTCTACCAGCATAATTAGGGCAGTCCACCACTCCAGGCAGGAGCACACTTATTGCTTGTGATTGTCTCAATGCACGGATGGGGTAGTTGCGGAGGAAAAAATCCTATGCGTGCACAAACATACAATGGCCATATATGCACAAAAAATATATCCAAAAAAATGTTCTCCTTGGAGTCACAATAGCCCCCCTTCTGCACTAAATACCCTCTCAGATGCCACACTGCAGGCTAGACATAGCTAACTCTAACGTTGTAGGTAGTTTCCCTGCCCAGAACTCCATGGGGTTCCTGCTGTCATGGGACAGGGGGGGCTCCAGATATTTTACCACTTATTATTTGTTACCTGCTACTGGGTGGTGGCATTAGTAGGGTGCTACCTGCTTTGCTCAGTGGATGGCTGCATAAAACTGCTTATCCTAGACTCCAGCATTAATGGTTAGCTTGGCTACTGCTGCTGTGGCTCCTGCTCCCCCCCCAGCAAACGTGAAAGCACAGGGTCCCCCTGATGACAGTTCCGGA
The DNA here is from genome assembly GCA_027917425.1 of Gastrophryne carolinensis. Lineage (NCBI taxonomy): Eukaryota > Metazoa > Chordata > Amphibia > Anura > Microhylidae > Gastrophryne > Gastrophryne carolinensis. The sequence goes on from CM051239.1 coordinate 136,264,910, forward strand.
TGTCACTGCACAAGCATGCAAGCAGACACGTGGCCATTCACGCAAGCAGCTCTGAACTCCTGTCCTTCTAACTCCACTGAATACTGCCAGGCAATGCTGGTGTCCTTCTCATCCTCGTTCACCTCCTTGTCCTCCTGGTACTTCAGCTGCTAGATATGCCAACCAGTGTTATGAACAGGGCCTTGGCAGGAAGCTCCTCCTTCTCCATTTCCATTTCTCAAGCAATTATGTTCACTTAGCTCCCGAAAAATGGCTTCCTCATGTAGTGGAGAAAGATGGACACCAGATCTTATACCTGAGTGCCGAGCATTTTTGTGCTTTTATTTGAGGCAGAAAATAACAATAATCATCAAAAAATATTGTGCCAAGCAGTAACGTGCTTGAACCTGGTATGGCACAAATTTTGGTGATGAAGGCTCTCAAAAGGGCCCCTGAGTCTTGGGATCCACCAGGAGGATTGCTTGGTAAATCTATGGGCCAGCCTGAGCCTGCACACTATCTCAGAACTGGCAGACGGCTCCTGGAATAACTGGAGTGCACATTCCCTGCCAATGCATTCCTGCAAGCTCTGTGCTATACCATGAACGTTATTTGCTTTGCATCAGAAACTCCCATTTCTCAGGGAAGTTTACAGTCGCCTCAAACCCCTGGTGTCACTTCCACTGTAATAAAGCTGACAATTAAATACAATGCATAGTGAACATATTAAAATGAAACAGCTATTGTGCCTTCATTTTTCAGTCTTATTCTGCATGGCAGTCAGAGTAAGCCCCTGCAGATGGTCCAAATTAAAAAGCTCACGAGCAACAGAGCATGCAGAGAAATTAATTAGCTTCTACTAAGAAAGTGTCTATAGCTCATTTTTTGTACTTGTGTTTTTATTTTGCCCGAAAATTAATTAGACCAGAATAATGCTAATGTGAACATGATGTTTTTATATTGCTTGATAGTGTTTTTTAATATAATAATACTATCTTACTATTTTATGTACATACAATGACCTGCACAACTGACCTCCAATTGAAAAAGAGCTCAATGCCAAATGTAAAAGGTGTAGGGACATTAGTCCCACCCTTAAAGTAGCAAAGAAAACATAATCTGCCTCCCTATGCTTGAATAATTTTTGGGGCCATGCCCAACTAACATTTTTGAGATCACTGATTGGTTGATGTGACCCAGTCTGCTGGCCAAATCTCTGGCTTCCCTGTAGACTGGGAAATACGGGACACTGGAGTGTGCTTCAGTGATAGGGAAGGTGGGTTCACATAAACGGGGCATCCCATTTTCAGATACCCCTTGGGCAGGCTAGCGGCCATCCCTGGAGACTTCTAGACTCAAACGCTTAATGATTTTTGCAATTCAGGGTTTGATCTATACTTCTGGGGCAACACGATTTGGGATGCCACGCTGTGTGAAACCCTGCCAGTTGCCAGCTATACATACTTCGCTGGCAAGCCCAAGAGAGCACATATAAATGTGGGGTATAAAACAGCTGAATGGGAGTGACAGCATCCCCTGTCTACCTGCCTTCCAGCCCCTAGCCTACCTGAATGGCTGGGCAAGGAAGTGTGCCCCGGCATGCGGAATAGGTAATCGGCTGGCCTTGGTTGCTTTTAGACTTCAGGGCCAGCCAGGGAGTGATAGGTCTACTTTAATGGCAGTAATTTTCATTTAGCTAATTACAGTGCACCAGCTTATATCATGTCAAAAAGCAAAAAAAGTCCTTGGATAGTGCATGGAGGTTACTGCCCACCCAAGAAAACAACTTGTGAAGTGAGAAAAGGATATAACAGCTCATACCTGTGGGCAAAACAGTTAAAACATAACATTTAATTGTACTATTAAAAAGACAATCGCAGATAAATGCAATGTCTCAATTGGGTGAATTCAGAGCTTTTTTTTCCTTTTTTAGGAAAGAAAACTGCCATTCACTTTCAATGTCTACCGCATGTAAATTTTCACCTGGCTCTGAATCAGCCCTAAGGTAGACAATAAAAGTGAGTGGCAAGTTTCTCTCATAAAAAGTGAGTTTTCTAGGCTCTGATTTGACACCAATGTGTGTGTCCTGGATAAAGCATCTTTGCAATGTAAGGAAATCTGCAGAACAGACCCAGATAAAGAAAATAATTTACACACAAGTGTCTTGAAATGTTTGTGTGATCAAATATTTATTACAACATGAATTCCTGTCTTTCTCTCATAAAAGCAGCTGGTTTACTCAGTGAAGCGTATGTGTTGTTGTTTTGGTATTCAGTTTGGTTACATTACTTTAAAATTTTGTTGAGCCAGTTTGTTTTGACCAGAAGAGAAAATTCCCCAAAACTGGGGAACGGATCAGAGGTATTTTCCTGCAATACTGATCAGACAGGACATAAAGAGAGGAGCTGATGTTCACTAAGGCAGAATATTATATTTAGGATTCTATGGTTTGTACATTTACTGGAAGGAAACGTCAGAGTTGTCATCTTGTTTGTATCTTAAATGTTCCTTGCAATTCTGCCTGACACAGTGCAGGTTTCTTTGTCACACCATTTTCTGTAAATCAGTTATTCCTTAATTTAACCTTGTCTGTGAAGGTTCACAATCTTCTAGGTCATGATATATCTTAGCTGTAATTCAACCAAGTCAGGTAGGCTAAAGTGAGGAAAAATTGTGTGATGGGTAGATAGGTAAGTGACCGCCATAGCAGTAGTTCCGGTAGGCTTGATTACAATGTAGAAACATAGGATTACATACTAGATGCAGGGATCTTTGAATCTCAATAGAGATAGTTAGCCAGAAATCCAGTATCTAGTATATCCAATATCCAACTAGTATAGCAGAAAGAGTTAACTTAAGACACCCGAGTCATAGCTGTAGTTCAGTGTAAGTTCAGAGGAAGAACATAGGCTGTAACGTAACAAATTAGGTGTTCAGATGCTGACAAACATCTTCTGACATGGTTACAATGGTCTGAACAACAACCAAGGTTATAAAGAAACCCTAACTTTCATTCAAGTGGGGAAGTCTATACGGTTTAGAACACTAAGGCCCTTATTTAACAAGGGATAGCGACAGGTAGCGACTGGTGAGCGGCCGGTAATGACGGGCCCCGCCACGAGAACGCCGGCTCCCCACCACAATCACATATTTATCAAGCCAATCCTGCTTAGCGACAGAGATAGCGCCAGATAGCCACTCATTCATCATTATTCCAGCCTCAGCCCACAGCGCCAGCGTCCGACCTTGAACAGCGACAGGTATGACCTCTCGCTACCTGGCGCTCTCTAATGCATTTCAATGGAACAATCTTTAAATATTCAAAATTAATTGTTATTAATTTTTTTTTTTTTTTTTTTTAAATGTGAAAAATTCTGTGACCACTTCTGCCATTTTAAATATTTTTTTTAAGGTAAAAAAAAAAAATGTATAGAATTGATATTACAGGATATTAATGTATTCATATTACAAAATTATTGAAAAAAATTGTTTTTTTGGTTTCCAAAAATATGGTTGTTTGGGGGTTAAAAAACTACTTTTAACCCATCGCCGCCAGCGCTCTGGGGTTTAAACATGCATTTTACAGCGCGAGAATTTTTTGAGCGTGATTTGTTAATGAATATGGTGGAAGGCAGTCGCTCTGACCAGTCGCTATCATGCGCTCCCATATAGCGCGGACCCTGTCATATAATGACTCCTCACCCAATATTCAACATTACGGCAAACCGACTGAGTCGCTATCAACTACCGAACAACGGCCAAGCACAGCGACTACTAGCGGGCGCTCTGAAAATGTCGCTACAGTCGCTCAACTACCTGCCGCTATTAATGAATCGGCCTCCCCGATAATTAGCATTTGCTCATCTTTATTGTAGGGAGTGCAGTAGAATGAACTGTGCAGGAGGGAGACATCAGCGGTGGAGAGAGGAATCCAACCAGTCTGCCTTATTGAAGTAGTAGGAGAAAAGAGCCGTTGGTCTAGGTGTTTGTGGAGGAAGCTAAGGCCCAAGTTATCACTAAGGTACAGGAAACTGCTGCAGCTACCTATTTACTGAAACCAAATCTGTTTACTGTGGATTATAACTGTGGATTTACCGGTATGAATTACATTGTGGTTTACAACTAAAGATTGTACCTGCTGACTGCTGAAAGTGATGTACCATCTATCTATAAATATAGTGAGTACCCTTTGGTTAAGGCGCTGTCTCCTGTAACACATTCATGTAGAGGGTATACACATGCCCAGAGCGGTGGGCTGCCCTAATGGTGCCTGGGGAGCAGTTGACGGTTAGGTGCCTTGCTCTTCAGTCATGTTTGATGGCTGGAATTTGAACCTGCAACCCTCAGTTCAAAAGACTGCTTCCTTACCTCAAGGCCCTGAGGCCCTCATAGCTTAACATTACCAAACTCATTCCCCACATGTCTAAGTATTAACCTCTTAGTGTTAACCTTGATTTATGTGTGCAACAATTGGCGGCCAGCGTGAGGTTTTGAGGCATGTAAACCTGGCTTTAGGGCTGACCAGACTCTACGGAGAGTGACTTTAACATTGTGGAAATTGGCTGTTTGACTAGCAAAGTTTGGCTGTTTATGGAAAAAAATAACGTGCAGTAACTTGCTGACCACCTTGGACTGTGTGACCAGTATGAAGGAGCTTTGCTTGAGCATGTTGGAACCTGGTTCGAACTTTTTTCAGGCTAAGTGAGCAGAGAACTTCTTTAAAACTGCTAATTCGGTTGCACAACACTTTCCCAGCTATGATGGAATGGAGCCTGTTGTCATCTGGAAGCTACCCCAAGTTTGGTGTTTTCGCAACAAAGTTTGACCACAAGATCGCCAAATGTCATTATAGAGAATAAATCCACTTTTAGAGTTTATTTTCCCCTCCATATTGGGCAGTACTGCTTACGGTGAAGGAAGAGGACCATATGGCACATACTGGTATGGAACATGTGCAGCATCATAGGGGAGACGGGCGAAATGTTTTTTTTTGCACTAAGAGCTATGGTGCCTAGAAACTGCCTTGGCTATAGGATTACAGGGGGGGATTTTTTATTTTGTAAGAGTCTAGAACTACTTTCAATCTCATGTGGAGAGAGATCAACAACAAGTGCACCACCTCTACGATTACAACTTACAGGTGTGCTCGCCACCAATACGCCTATACCAAGATAAAGGGGGTCAGGGAACCTATTAAGGGAGCACCCCCGTGTAGAGTAAAATAATTAATTGTTTTAACCCTACTGGTAATATTCTGTGCAATATCACTATATATAGTATGTGACTTTATTATTACTTTTCATGAATTAGGTGGATTTTGTAAAGGGGATAATATTACGTTATAGTGTCACTTTTGGTTGTTTCTGCATGGTATTAAGCACATATATATAGATAAAGTTTTTTTTGTTTTGTTTTTTTTTGTATATGAATTTGGGCAAGATACCGTTTTGTCACATGGATCCATGACTATACTGATATATGTTTACATTGGTACATGATTTTTTGCTCTATTTGGAAGCTATTAATGGTGAGTCATTTGGAGGTTGAGAGATTTTCTGGGGGCAGCAATGTTTTTTAAAACAGTGTGATGTATGTTTTTTGTTTATACTCATTAATAAAAGTGATTATTTTACTCTACACGGTGGTGCTCCCTTAATAGGGGTTGCCAGGGCTTTGTTCCCTGACCCCCTTTATCTTGGTATATCATGTGGAGAGAGGGGATTGCCATCAGCAACAAAGATAATACAAAAGGGGAAAACACAATATAGAACAGAAGTGAAAATATAAAACAAGGGTAGAAGAATGTGGTGACAGGCTCCAGCAAATATGAGCTCCTAAAACACAACGTTTCAAGATGACTTTCCATGTTTCAACTCAAATAACAGTATTAATGTAACTCAGATAAATGGAGCTATAGTATCAGAAAGTCTCTGAACGCCAAGATCACTTGTGAAAGATACAAGAGACCCTATGTGTCTTCTGCTTGCAATGCTATGCTAGCCCTTCCTGTTATCTGTTGTTCTATTAAAATCTATTCAAAAGTGCTGGAACTGCTGTTTGTTGTGTTTATTTTATTTAGGTATAAACTATACTTTGAACCAATCATTAATTCCAATTGAGACAAACCAATGTGTTTATTAGACTTCTATGGTCTGAAATCAGAAATGGACATGTTCAGCATTCTTGGGATTTTTTATGTATACTTTGGCTGTGGAATGCATAATGCGTGCTAGAAAGCAAATGTTTTTTTTAATATAATGTATTAAACATATAGGAGAAGGACTTGCCCCGAGGCTGTGCTCATTTCAGATATTCAGGAAGCCTGATGTTCTAAAACAGCTTGAGTATTTGAAAAAGGGCTTAAAGGAAAAGTAACTTCCTGTATGCCCAAATCAACTCAAGCAGAGCTTATGCACTCCAGCAAGAAAGGGTGTTTTCTATTGACATAGGTGGGATGAGAGCCAAGATTTATTTATATGTGAAAAAACAGAAGACAGCTTACCACATCCATAGTATGTTCCATATTTGAATCCTGAGCCTGTTTCGGCAGGCTAAATAAAGGTGGATGGACAATGCAGCTCCTGACATGCTCCTGGCGTGCTTGTGCGTATGGACCCTGGGGTGCCATAGCGTCTGCTGCTGGGGACTCCACAGAGTCAGGCATTATGAGCAGCCCTAGGGTCAGGCAGCATTGGGGAGATTCAGGGGTATAAAAGATGGGAGGAGCCAGGGTCGGGTGGCACAGTCAGAGCTTGGAAGACACTACCCTTCTTGGAACAGGTCCACCCCGACTGGCTCAGACTCTCAAAGGGATCCACTCCGTCTTCCCCAGGGCAGCCCACTGCTCTAGCCCTGTGTATACTCACTCACTCCATGGATGGCTTAAATGCAGAGGAAGAATTCCTATGGGTGCACAAGCATACAATGGTGACCAATACCCCTAAAAATGCTAAATCCTAAAATCCTAATCCCCCTCCTCCCCCACCACATCTATCAATGTAGTCCCCAGCAGTCACCAGTTTGGCATTTGAAATCCAAACACAGACTCCCGGGAGAAGTCTGTGTCCATGGCAGGGAGACTAAGCACTACATCACTGATCAAGGGGGCAGCTCTGATCATGGCAACACAGAAGCGTGCAGGGCTGTCAGGGCAGGGGTCCGGAAATCTGGCGCTGAGGTCCACATTAAGACCCTGGCCTGCCAGTTGAGTGTCGCTGGCCTAAAGGTTTTGTGTCACATTTCCTTGTATGACCTGGATCTTCCCTGCAAATTGCCCTTCCTTGCAGGAGGGGGCTACAGTGAATACAAGGGTAGCACTGGATTTGTGGTCCTTTCTGGGCATTGTGACCTTGCACGAGTCCATCCCCTGCCAACACAGCTCCACTCAGCCACGACGTAGCACAGGAGTACTCTTGGAAGAACATTTGGGTCATGTTGATTGGCACTGGGCTCTTTCGTACCCAACTCCCTAAGACAGGGTGCAGGTAATCAGACAGGAGCATTGGCAAGCCACCCGCCACATTCCAGGCAAGTGGCTTATCAACCCCCCTGCTCTTTGGACCTTGAGACCTGTTAGCAGTTCGCAAGTAGTGAGTAAACAAATAGACACAACTTTACCTGTTAAAAAAAACACTTTACATAGAAGACCACATTTAACTCAATAACCACCTGGGTCTTTCTCCAAGGCCAGCCCGTTACTTGGAGATTTCTTCCTATCTGGTGGCTTGCTTGAAGATCTCTGGTAGCTTCAGGCTTTGTGCTGGTTTCCAGTGACCTCCAGCATTTTCTCTTTAGGGGGACACAGGCATTATCTTTTTATTACTGGAATTCAAATAGCATTTGATTTATACTTAAACATGACTTTGCTGTGCACTGGGTACTCAAAGACATGAGATATAAATCTGTAAAAACAATCATAACTGGATATAAATAGGAAGTAGCTAAAGGTGACTTTCACTAGAATGACTCTATTCTGGAACTGAACGTAAAAGTTGCAACTAAGAAGTAAAAAATGGCACATCAGCACTAATAATGCAACTGCAACATTGTTAAAGTGGACCTAAACACTCCCCCTGCAACTCTGTACCTGGGTCCTTGTTCCTAGGGGGGCTCTTTTGCTGCATGTCTATTTAGTTAAATATTCAGCAGCTCTATACTCCCAGCACCTTTTTTGTCAGTGAACTAAGGAGAGAAGAAACAGACAGCATTCATCTCTGCAGATCTGGGGAATGGTGGGTCCAACACAGTGTGATGTAGGAGGGTCCAGCTCTGAGCCTAAAAACGGTGGTTATGCAAAAAAATCTGCTGCTTGGTAGGTGAACAAAGAATGCTTTACATTTACACTTAGTCTGGACAACCTCTTTAATGAATAAGAGCCCTGCCTTACTCTAAGAAATAATCTGAAGACAGTGAAAACTAAAGATTCGGATATGGATTATACTTGTAAAGCTCCTCCATTTCTGTGAAATTACAAATAGCCATTAAGGGGGTTGTGAACATTGAGTAATGAAAACCGTGTATATTGTTTCTATTGTATATTATTGGTAATTCTTTGTTTTTATCATTTGATAGACTTTTTGTTCTCCCAGCTCCTCAACCTTGCCAACCACTAACTTTATTCTTCTGTAATTTGATCAAATTTAACAGCCAGGTTGTGTAGACAGAGGAGACTGCGGGGAGAAGTGAGTCATGTGAATGGCACCCATGGGTTACTTTAGGATCATACTACATAAAGTCTATCATACATGACTCTGGATGACATCACTAAAATGCATTAAACTCTAGAAAGCAGAGTTTTCTTTTCCTGCCAGATTTCCCGTATAAGCCATAATAACTCTTTACAATACACAGACACATTCCCAAGCTGACCTAGTGTGTCATGGTTGTTGTAACCCCTTAAACTGTTTGTACTATTTAAAATATATTTGTAACTCTAAAAAGTTAGGACTTCTGTACACATAAATAATGAAAATAGGATGCTCAGCCACAACTGGACAACTCTAACACTGCGCATCCCCCCACCAACCCAAGACCTCTAACCTACTGATTCAGCTTTTTCTACTGTCATTAATTCAGTGGTGTTGCCCAGGGAAGCTGAATGGCTGCACATGCCGATTGGTGGCCATGGCAAGGAACACAGACAGGGTAAGTATCAGGAATGCTGGGAGGGGGGATGCACACATCCAGTCTGTTTGGACCCAAAGTATTTTGTAAAATGTACCTATTTAGTGTATCACAGCTCCACCTTCAGACACCTATTGTTGGTACCTCAGAATGTACCGTTTCACACACCATGTGCAGGGACAGCTGCTAGCAGGGCCATGTCCGTACATTCAATAATCCCATAGCCTACCCTAGCCTAGGTGGATTCCTACCCTAGCCTAGCCTAAGTGGATTCCATCCTTACTACCCTAGCCTAGGTGGATTCCATCCTTGCTCTGTAGCTCAGCAAACTCACCTATCGTCCTGCTGTGTCTCCATGCACAGGGGACCAGAAGTCACATCACACACTTTAGCGACTGGAGTATTCTAGGAGGCGCTATAAGCATAGTGTATGCTGGGGCTTTTGCTATCACAGCATATGAGAGGTGTGTTGATTTGCAGGGTTGGGAGATGGTTCTTCGCATCTCATACCTTCCAACTTTTGAAAGAAATAAAGAGGGACACGAGAAGACTTTTTTTACACTTAAACCACATCCCAGCCATGCCCTCAGCCACACCCTTAAAGGGAAACACCACCTCAGAATTAAATAAATAAATAAGACATTACAGCCAGGTGGTACTGGCTGTAATGAGAGGGGCATCCCTCCATTACAACCAGTGAGGGTCATCCCTCATTACAGCCAGTGAGGGGCATCCCTCCATTACAACCAGTGAGGGTCATCCCTCATTACAGCCAAGGAGGGTAATCCCTCCATTACAACCAGTGAGGGTCATCCCTCATTACAGCCAGTGAGGGTCATCCCTCATTACAGCCAGTGAGGGTCATCCCTCATTAAAGCCAGTGAGGGGCATCCCTCCATTACAACCAGTGAGGGTCATCCCTCATTACAGCCAGTGAGGGGCATCCCTCCATTATAACCAGTGAGGGACATTCCTCCGTTACAACCAACGAGGAGCATCCCTCCATTAAAACTAGTTAGGGACATCCCTCTATTACAACCACAGGTTTCAAGCAATATGGGAAAGAAAAAAGATCACTGCTGTCAAAAAGCATCAAATACTACAATGCACTTAACATAAATGAACACTAACATAAAAACATATATGAAGAATGAAAATAGTTTTCACTAAAAAATTTAGCATTATTGCGGTACTGTAAAGAAAGTGGCTAATTCGGACCACAGACAGGTTCATGCAGATAAACGCATAACAAAAAAAGGTTTCTGCCAGGCAAATTCATTGGACTAAGCGAGTTGCTCATGAAATGCCATCGCAACACCGCAGACAAGTATTTGAGGATGTTGGTGCCTTTGCAGTCCGATGTGTACGATTCTCCAGAGGCTTGCAGTTGTGTCTACTGTTTGGCCACCTCTAACTAGTGCTCACCAGCAGAAATGGTTGCAGTTGGCCCAGACATACATGAAAACTAACAAACAGTCTTATTCACTGATGAGCCCTGTGCAACCCTGGATAGTCCTGACAGGTGGAGTAGTAGATGGTTGGTGGATGATCACCATTAGGCAAGGCTGCAACATCAGCAAGGAAGTGGCGGTACAATTTTTTGGCACAGAATCATGGACAGGGAGTTGGTTGGGCCCTTTAGAGTCCCTAAATGTGTGAAAATGACCTCAGCAAAGTATATCAAGCTTCTGACTGACCACTTTGTTCCATGGTACAAAAATAAGCCTTCCGTAGCTAAATCATCTTCATGCATGACAATACATCATTATATGCTGCCAAGAATTCCTCTCAGTCATTGGTTTCTATGGGCATACGAAGAGAGAACCCTATGATGTGGCCACCACCCTCCCCTGACCTCAACCCTTTTAAGACACTTTAGAATATCCTCAAGCATATGAGAGTGGGAGGCAGGGAAATAAGCTCTGTTAGGTTGGAGACAGGATGGCTTTGCCTGGCGCTCAATGCTACATTTTAAAGTGGACCAAAACCCAGGATTTTGACTATCCTGCATTTTGGTCCTTTCACCCGGGGCACCCCCGATCCCTGTATGAAATCCCCCAGATCGCCTGAAGAAACTCACCTCTTCCTAGTCCTACGGTGCATGCGCGGCTGCTCATCCAATCAGCGTGCTCGGAACCGCTGACGTCACAACATCTAAGACGGCACCTAAAGCCAGGGGCCCCAAGCGCGCTGGTGGGTGCATCCCTCGCTTCCCTCTAACAGCGTGCCCATGCCGGCCATTCATAAATGGCATGTGCCCTGCTAGAGGGATAGCAGGGATGCGGCCTGCGATGCTCTGTTTGACCGGGAAGCAAGGTAAGTGATTGGAGTGACCTGGGGGGTTTCACACAGTGGGGCATCCCAATCTTGGATGCCCCAGGGGGAAGGAATCGATCAGCCCGGGAATCTGATAGATTCCTGGGCCGATCAAGCTGAGTTTTGGTCAACTTTTAGGCAAGGTAAGTTTATTATTACTTATTTAATCTATATAGCTGACAGCAGGGACGAGGATGCAGTGATTGTCGTCGTTGGTTTTGCAACCCAGCGCATGTGCATTACAGACATCCAGCAGGCAGGGGAGGGAGCACTCGCCCCTGCTCTGTATAATATTAACACGCGAGTGGGAGATTTCCAGTGTAGTCAGGGAAGCTCCAGCTCCAGGTTGCACAAACATGGCGACATGCATTGCCTTTTTTTCTTTGGGGGGGGGGGGGGAGTAACAGGAATTATTTAAAAGGTAAACCCTTTTTTTCTTCTACAGGTAATGGGAGTTACAGGGGGTGGTTATAAGAGCTTATCAGACCATTTGATCGCTTTTGGTCTGCTTTAAGACCATTTAGGAAAATATGAAACGTGGTGTATGAAAATTCTGAAGGCGACCCAGGATGGCAGTTTTGTTTTCTGTGTGCCCTGATATGGCTGCGGAGATCCGATCAGTGGGGCACAGCTTTAGTAAATCAAGCCCTTTATTCCTTATCTGTGATGATGTCATGGAAGTTTTCCTCCACTGACAGAGATTAACCAAGTCACAGAAACATATATTTAAGTATGTATTTTGTGAACTGCATTATAAATAGGTTCCATTTGTCTTCTGCAGCCAGAAGAAAAAGATAACACAGTTTACTTAAGGCAACTGTGTTAAAGCATCACGTGCCAGGTACCAGCACAATGTATGCTGAAGAGATAAGCGGCATGAGCCTGGATGTAAAAATATGTAAGAGCAGTCTAATTTTACACACAGGGGAGGTCGTATATTGATACATAGACTTCTAAGAAAAACTAGTGCTACCAACTTGCCACTGTGGAATGCCTGCAGCTTATGTCACTTCAACTCCCTGTATCCCTTTACCATGGGATTCGAGAAGGCCAAGAGCCCGAGGATCTGAAGGCACCCTCTCGCTGACATCTTTTTCTGGGGCAAGACTTCCCTTATTTTTGTTTTTGTCTTTAAGACCTTTTCGTCTGGAAGAGTGACGGTTGCAATGTACACAGTCCAAAGTGAACTAATAATGTTCCTCACCCACCGCAAATGTTAGATAGTGCTGAAATTTGGCGTGTACAGGAACGTGCAAGTACACATCCTTCAAGTCGATGGTAATCATCCAATCCTTTCCCTGAAGGGCTTGCGTGATTATCGGGAGGGCCTCCATCCTGAATTTTCCACCTGATCTTATACACTTGTTGAGACTCCTTAAGTTGATTATGAGTATGATGTCCTCCATCTTCTTTGGCACCAGGAAGATTCTGGAGTAAAGATCAGAACCCCTCTTTGCGAGTAAAGACCGAAATCCCTTGCGGTGCGTGAGGCACCGCCATTATTGCGCATTGTTGCATTAGCGTATTTATGCTTCTCAGTACTCAGTGCCTTCTTTTGGTCTTGCAGGATTTGAGTCCGTACGAATACATTTGTAGGTCGTCTTTTTGAAAAATTCCATCTGGGACCCTCCCTGATAGTGGACAGGGCCCAATTGTCTTGGTTCTTTGTGGCCAAATGTGGTACAAATGGCTTAAACTACCACCATTTGGGTCTGCTGGATGTCAGAAAGGTTTTTGCTGGGCATGTCAGGTTTTTTGGTTGGTCTTCAAAGTGACTCTGGTGATTGCACTTTCCATCTTATTCCCAAAAAGCGGGGCACCATCATAGGCTTATCTTTGACCCAGACATTTTTGATAAGGGGTCTGCTGACCATGTCCTTAGCCACATCAGTTGCAGTTTTGGCAGACAGCATAGCACTTGCTGCTGCGTTAAAGGCATCGACGGTTGCATCACCTATGAAATCCGCTGCCATTTTAATATCTGGTGGGGCTGTCAGGATCTTGTCCAGGCCTACTGTGTTCTGGACTGTGTTTTCTATATCCGTGACCCAGACTTTTAACACTCTGAAGACAGCTGCTACTGCCACAACAGGCTTACAAGCAGTGCCAACGGCCTTTAGATCCAAATCAATTTTTCTTTCAATAGTATCCTGAAAGAAAATGTTGTCTTCCATAGGCAATGTCAAGTGCATTGCTAGTCTGCTCACCAAGGCATCGACCAATGGTGTGATGTCCAGCATCCTAGTGTCTATCCGTCTTAGACAGGGTAGACTCTTTTTGTTCTATTTTTGAAGGCTTGCATTTTTTCAGTAGAGCTCCACTCCTTCCTAATAGTCTTTCCTAGAGCAAGCATGAAAGGAAAAGTTGCTTCTGCTTTGTTTAACTAGGGAAAGTATTCGTCCTACTGCAGAGATTCCTGAGACTGATATTTCCACTTAGGAGCTTCTAAAATGGCCTTAATTAATGGCTCCAACAAGGTGGACTCAAAAGCTGCATCTGAGGGGATTGTCGCCTCTTCTGCAGGATGCTCCTCTGCCTGTTCCTCTGATTCCTCGGTTACTCAAGGAGGAGTGGCAAGGCGGTTTCCCCTCTCTTTTTCCCTGGCGTCGATTTCTGCCAGAACTATTTGTTTAATAGTAGATAGAGTCTCTCCATAAGTTCTAGGTCATGAGTGATGAGTCGGTAAAGCAGACTGCACAGACTTTTTTCCCAGGGATACAACATTGTCGCACATCCAGCGTTCCTGCATCTATGCAGTTGACACCAACAGTTCTGCAACAGTTTCTCACCTGGCACTGAAAACACAAGATACAAATAAGTAACATAAATCACATATGTGATGCAAGGAGGAAAGCTTCCACCTTTTGTGGATACTACACCGCCCACTGCTACATTGCTGGGTGACTCCATGCTAAAGGATAAGTATAAATGAGTCATCAGACACATGGTATAGCATTTTAACGTTCTAAACAGGAGAGTACTCACGCTCTTGAAGGTAGCATCATGGTTACTGGCAAGCAGCAACAGCCATCTGAACCCTTAATATATGGCCACAGCAGGCTGTGATGTCTCCAATGTGTATTCCCAAGCTTCTCTTCCACAAATCCAGGCTCCCTGCTATGTTTGTGCTCAGTTAAGGTCGGACGGACTCTCGCGCCTGTACTGCACATGCTCCAAGTGCTGCAGCAGCTTCACAGGGCAGCCCTTCTTCTCCTGCAAGGCAGAGACCTCCAAATAAGGGGACCAAGACCTCCAGAATTAGGTAATGGCACAGACAGTGTGGGGTTTGAATGCACTTTACCAGTTAAAGCTAGTCAGCATGGATGTAGAAACTTCTTAATATAAAGCCACAGAGGGCTGTTTGCGTAAACGCTCTTTCACTAAAAGCAGAAAACATACATGTAAAGGAGCATAAACATACCACATACTCACATGGTCCTAATGTGGGATGGGGCGGAGCCAAGCTGTTGAAAGGACATCCTATTAGGGTTAAAGGTGAAGAATGTTAACCCATAATATGATGCCATGAAGCGCCAGGAAAGAAAGAAACAGGGAGGCAGGGAGAAATGTGAGAAAGACAAAGAGAAACAGGAGAAAGACAAAGAGAAAAAGGAGAGAGATACAGAAAGAAACCAGAGAATAACAGGAGAGAGACAAAGAGAAACAGGCTAGAGCCACAGAGAAAGAGGAAAAACATGAAGAGAAACAGGAGAGAGACAAAGAGAAACAGGAGAAAGACAGAGAGAAATGGGAGAGAAAAAGGGAGAAACAGGAAAGAGAAAATGGAGAGAGACAGAAATAAACTGAAGAGACAAAGAGAAATGAGAACAGCGAGAAAAAGAAATGGGAGACAATTTTTTGATCCTTACTTAAAGTGGACCAACACCCAGGATTTTGACTATCCTGGGTTTTGGTCCACTTCGGCGGGGCACCCCGATCGGGGGTGCCCCGCTGTGTGAAACCCCCCAGAAACCCCCAAAAACTCACCTCTCAACGCTCCCACGTGAACACCGCAGCCAATCCCCGCCAACGTCCAGGCGGGGGACAGGAACGTCCAAGCCGCTTCCGCCGCCGCCGCCTCCCGCGCGTCACTCTCGGCGCGCGCCCCCCCCGCCGGCCATTCACAGAGGGCCGACGCGGGCGCGCGCACGTCTGGAGGGGCGCGCGGGAGGCGGCGGCGGCGGAAGCGGCGGCGGATCAGGTAAGATGTTTTTGGGGTTTCTGGGGGGTTTCACCCCGCGGGACATCCCGATCTCGGATGTCCCGCGGTGAGGGAGGTGATCGGCCCGGGAATCTTATAGATTTCCGGGCCGATCACCCCTGGGTGTTGGTCCACTTTAATAAGAGATTGTAAGCTTCTCCCCCATATGCCTTTCACCTTAATAGATGGTAAGCTCGTACATTTCCTAAACTTACAAAGTAGTAGCGAGTCTTTTTCTCTTTGTGCCTTTCACCCTAAAAGACTGTAAATTACTTTGTACTCTAACCTTACCTAGTAATAGATTGTAAGCTTAGTCTTGTACCTTTCACCCTAATATAGTTCTTTTGTATACTATCTTACTTAGTAGGAGATTGTATGCTTTTCCTTTTTGTGCATTTTACCCTAATAGATTGTAAGCTCTTTTTTATCCTTACCTTGTAATAATTTGCCTATCTGTGGCTTCTACTCTAATAGATTGTGAGCCAGGGGGTGTGACTGCACCTGGGCCCAGGGGGGTCAGGGGGACCACCATTGTTGTTCCTCTACCTTATTTATCATATTTGTGCTCACTTGGCTATTTTGAGAAAATAGAAGCACCATTCATTTCTGCTGTTTCAGTCTTTAGTTGTCTAGCTGCATCCAACTGAGTTAAAAGATAGCAAAAAGTTTACTGTATGAGCATAGAAAGGGCCCCATTTAAAGGTCCCCACCTGTCCCTCTCTTGCACCTGGATCTTCCCCACCTCATACAGGATGTAACGCACCACCACCTGGACAGGGAGGACTTTCTTCCTAATACAGAGCTGGCACCATGCATTACACGTGAAATAACAGATCACTAGACTAACTAGATATAAAGTGTCCAAAATAAAATTTCCTCTGCTGCGCCCACTCAGCATAGGAAAGCTGGGAGAAGAAGGGGGCACCGAGCGCCTGTTAACAAGGCTCTACATTAAAGGGACACCAGAGCAGGAAGTGGTCCATAGTCTCCACCTCATCCTTACACTCCTCACGGAGATAAATTATCTCTGCCAGACTGCGGTGTTTCTTGTTCCCCCTATGGTAGGCTATATTTTCTATATTCCTTAAGGAGTTAATAAACCTCAAACCCTTTCTCATGATGGATCATGGGCAATCCCTGAGGGAAAATGGCTATCGAAAAGCCAGACCCAGGACCCGACTCACCAGGAGCTTCCTCAGAGTAGATCTTATCTTCTGCTGTCAATTGCCACTGCCAAAGTATTTTCAAGCACGGGGCAACATACCCTGAGAGCTGACCCTGAGGAACTTGAGGGATTTTCACCTGGCCACCCCTCTCCCAGTCTCCACCTTATCCTAACACTACTCACAGAGACAAATTATCTCTGCCAGGCTGCAACACTTTTTCCTTGGAAGGAGAGCAAGGCTATATCCTGGAACTACAATGGAATTAATAAACCTCAAAGCCTCCCTCATGATGGAGCATGGGCAATTCCTGAGGGACAGTAGCTCATGAAAAGCCAGACTCATGTCTTCTGCTGTCAATTGCCATTGCGGAAGTATTTTCAAGCACGGGGCAACATAGAGCAGGAGCTGACCCTGAGTAACTTGAGAGCTTTTCACCTGGCCACCATTCTCCCAGTCTCGCAAGAAGGGTTTAAACCAAGACGAGAAAATACCAACCCAGCTAGGCGGGCTCTCTGCCAGCATGCTACCAAAATTATGTTTCACAAACAAGAGAGAGAAAAACACAACTGGGTTGACCATCCCTAGGCCACCCTCCCATCTGGACAGGTAGGTGACGTTTCTTTTCACCAGGTTAATGCGGTTTCCCCATTCGACCTGAAAAAAACGCACTGTAGACCCTGGTGTAGAGAGACACTGGCAAAACACAGATAAAGCTGACGTATAAAAATGGTCGACCCTTTCCCTGAGAGAAAATTTCCAGCTCTTCCAGAATGCAACCTTGGAATTGGCAATTTCTAGCCTGCACTTTTTGTGGCCATAATCTCCCGGAATGAAATTAATGCCAAGAATCTTAATTTCCTTTTGGGGCAGTGGGAAGTTGTCCGGAGGTTTGAAGCACTCACCCTCCCTACCTATCCAGAAAACGGTACTCTTCTCATGACCTTGGAGCCCAACACTTCTGTAAACTGTACTATCAGTGAGGGCACCTCCTTTGCTTCATTTGCCCCAAAAACCAGGGCCGGCTCCAGGTTTATGTGGGCCCTTGAGCGTCTCAGTGGCCCCCTTGCGGTGTGGTATGACTCCATACATGGTGATAAAGTCTCATGTATGGTGAATACTGCCAAAGAATTGAAATTAAAAATAATAGAAGGAATCAGAGAGAGAGCCTTTTTACAGCACAGCCAGAAGTCTTTGAAGCTTACCTTAACACTGTGACTAGGCTCATGCGATAGTCTCTTTTTGGACCGTCTTTATCAAACTAGTCAAAGAAGGGTCACCATTTCCCAATCCCGGAGTAGAGTCCAAAAAACTTTCCATCCTCACCCACTCAAGAACCTTTCTGCCCAAGAGTTCAGCATAAAAGGACCTAATAATCTCCAGGATCCCTGACTTAGCTCTTACAAAGGAACCTGTGCTATTCTTCAGGCCAAGGACAGTCTTGAGTGTTGTAGCCTGTCTGCAATTCTGGCAGGGATCAGGCGAATGGTATTTCCCATAATTCCTCTCCAGAATCAGAGAAGCATGCCGGTCATACTGACACTTCCTAAGAAGAAGCTTGACTTTAGAGATTGCCCCCTGATCTGGAAGGCTATGTATATATCAAGCTGTTTTATTTTCCCTAGGCCCCTGAAAAGCCTAGAAATTCACATTTTGGTCAACTCCCACCACTTAGACCTGCTGCTGCTGCTGCTGCAAATGTTCTTGATGGAAACCTGTGTCCATGAGGAAAATCCTTGAAGGATTGTCTTATCCTCTCTTCCTCAAGTAGAGACAAATTCATCCTCCAAATGTCCCTTCCCTTGGGGGAGTAGCAGAGGCATTTAAGACCATAGATAGCAAAATGTGGCCGAGAATTCAACCTCCTGCAGCCTTGGAGGCTGAGAAGCCGAGACCCTCCTTAAAGAATACCTGTCTATCCTACTCTGACTGCTGCCTCACTAAAAAGTGAAGCCAATGAGGTCCGAGTAGTGCTTGATGTGCACATCCTCCAGACCTGCCTCTCTAACCATACTATTCAAAATAGGGGGTCCATAGATATTTCGGTCCTGTCCTTCACAACAACTTCCAAGACCATGCACCTCCTGATCTCCACCTCACTAGCTGGCAAGTTCTCATGTCAGTTATAAAAAGAACCACCACTCCTCTGTAAGGCTCGGATGAAAGAGACCAAAAGGAGGGTCTGTGTCAACATTAGTGATGAGCGGGTTGGTTGAAATTCGGGCAGAACTTGCTGCCAATCTTCGGGTCCGGGACAAATCCGAATCCGAACCCCATTGAAGTCAATGAGGACTAGGTAAGTCAATGGACTAGGTAAGTACACAAAACAATAACAGAAAACAAATTACACAATTACATAGCTTTAGCAAAGAAAAGGAAAGGTCTAATGTCAGGTGTGCCCACAATGACATAGTTTTAGCAAAGGCCAAGAGGGTATAATGCAAGGTGTGTCAACTAGTGTGTCATTTTTTCTAACACCCAGAAAGTAGAATGCAATGGGTGCCAACAAGTCAGTAGTTTTATCTAATGCCCAGTAAGTATTATGCAGATGGTGCCAACAAGTGAGACGTTTTTCTAAGCCACAGTAAGCAGAATGCAGGTGGTGCCCACAGGAGAGCTCAATGTGGCCTCATACAGTGGACACTCAATTACTATTTGTTAGTAGCAGTGACATACACGTGCCCTAAACAATTTGTATTTATTAGTAGTGACACGCAAGTTCCCAAAGTATTGGTATTAAAGAGGAGCTGAACCCCAGTGCTTGGAACAAGTAGTATTAAAGAGGAGTCAACCCCGTGTGCTTTAAAGGATAATTTCACTTTCAATGGCACTCTTTAAATTTCCATTATTGTGTGCCAAAATGATTTATTCAATGTGCTAAGCTTATCTGTAATTTATGTATTATTTGATTTTCAATTTGTTTATAAAAGAAACCCATTTTCCCTAGCAACACTGAGTTTACCTTAGCAATGTACATCAACTGTGAATTAGATGTACAGATGCAGAGACTTTCTCACTCGAGCTTGCTAATCGTCTGATTGGCGAAGACACAGGCAGCAGGTTTAACCCATTATCCTGTAATTCAACTTATTCAGATAGGGAGGAGCACAATCATGTATTCTAGTAGCTAAAGGGTTACTGGCAGCATTCTCAGCTGAGAAGGACATTACTGCTACACTACTGCTGCTGCTAAAGCGCTCACTTTGGAAGGTGGAAGGATTCTGGGATGGTTATTCAGTGGTTTGATAGATGTGGTATAAGGGAACACCCTCAACCCAGTCTTTACAGATAGGTTTGGTATAAGGGGACACTTTCACCTCAGGCTTTATAGCTGGGGTTAGTGTTTGGGAGTACACACAATCACCCCAGGTTTTACAGCTAGGTGTGCTATAAAGGAGCCACACACCCCAGTGAATACAGATAGATGTGGTATAAGGGAACACCCTCAACCCAGTCTTTACAGATAGGTTTGGTATTTGGGGATACACACAATCACATCAGGCTTTACCACTAGGTGTGCTATAAAGGACACAACCATCACAGTGAATACAGATAGGTTTGGTATAAGAGGACACTCTCACCCCAGTGAATACAGATAGGTTTGGTATAAGAGGACACTCTCATCCCAGTCTTTACAGATAGCTTTGGTATAAGGGGACACTCTCACCCCAGTCTTTACAGAAAGATTTGGGATAAGTAGGCACAAACACCCCAGTGAATACAGATAGGTCTGGTATAAGGGAATACTCTCACGCCAGTCTTTACAAATAGGTTTGGTATAAGGGGACATACACACGCCAGGTTTTACATCTAGGATTCCTATAAAGGACACAAACACCCCAGTAAATAAAGATAGGTTTGTTATTTGGGGGTCACCCCCGGCTTTACAGATAGGTGTGCTATGAAGGACACAAACACCCCATGGAATACAGATGGATTTGGTATAAGGGGACATACTCACCCCAGTCTTTACAGATAGGTTTGGTATTTGTGGGTACACACAATCACCCCAGGCTTTACAGCTAGGTGTGCTATAAATTACACAAACACCCCAGTGAATAAAGATATGGTTGGTATAAGGGGACACTCTTACCCCAGGCTTTACAGCTAGGTTTCGTATTTGGGAGTACGCAGTCACCCCAGGCTTTAAAGGACACAAACACCCCAGTGAATACAGCTAGGTTTGGTATAAGGGGACACTCTCAACCAAGTCTTTATAACTAGGTTTGGTATTTGGGGATACACACAATCACATCCGGCTTTACCGCTAGGTGTGCTATAAAGGACACAAACACCCCAGTAAATACAGATATGTTTGGTATACGGGGACCCTCTTACACCAGTCTATATAGATAGGTTTGGTATAAGTGAACATTCTCACCTCAGTCTTTACAGATATGTTTGGTATAAAGGGACACAAACACCCCAGTGAATACAGACAGGTTTGGTATATGGGGACAGTCTCACCCCAGTCTTTACAGATAGGCTTGGTATAAGGGGACCATCTCACCCCAGTCTTTACAGCTACAGATATGTTTTGTATAAGGAGACCCCAGTCTTTACAGCTAGGTTTGGTATTTGGGGAGTACACACAATCACCACACGCTTTACAGCTAGGTGTGCTATAAAGCAGTGGTCCCCAACCTTTCTTTCACCGTGGCCTTTCTTTCACCGTGGACCGGTTCAGGATTTGGTAATTTTACCGCGGCCCGGTGGGGCACTGGGGGGGGAGGTGACTGGGGGCGGGGCTGAGGGGGGTGGCTGGGGGTGGGGTGCGGCAGCATTGATTGTTAATATTGTTTTGAGCTGGGAATAGAGAGATGGAATGGGACAGAGCTTGGAAAAGAGAGATGGGATGGGACAGAGCTGGGAATAGAGAGATGGGATTGGGCAGAGCTGGGAATAGAAAGATGGGATGAGACAGAGCTGGGAATAGAGAGATGGGATGGGGCAGAGCTGGTAAAAGAGAGATGGGATGGGACAGAGCTGGGAATAGAGAGATGGGATGGGACAGAGCTGGGAAAAGAGAGATGGGATGGGACAGAGCTGGGAATAGAGAGATTGAATGGGACAGAGCTGGGAATAGAGAGATGGGATGGGGCAGAGCTGGGAATAGAAAGATGGGATGAGACAGAGCTGGGAATAGAGAGATGGGTTGGGACAGAGCTGGGAAAAGAGAGATGGGATGGGACAGAGCTGGGATAAGAGAGATGGGATGGGACGAGCTGGGAATAGAAAGATGGGATGAGACAGAGCTGGGAATAGAGAGATGGGATGGGACAGAGCTGGGAATAGAGAGATGGGATGGGACAGAGCTGGGAATAGAGAGATGGGATGGGACAGAGCTGGGAATAGAGAGATGGGATGGGAAAGAGCTGGGAATAGAGAGATGGGACAGAGCTGGGAATAGAGAGATGGGATGGGACAGAGCTGGGAATAGAGAAATGGGATGGGGCAGAGCTGGGAATAGAGAGATGGGATGGGACAGAGCTGGGAATAGAGAGATGGGATGGGGCAGAGCTGGGAATAGAGAGATGGGATGGGGCAGAGCTGGGAATAGAGAGATGGGATGGGGCAGAGCTGGGAATAGAGAGATGGGATGAGACAGAGCTGGGAATAGAGAGATGGGATGGGGCAGAGCTGGTAAAAGAGAGATGGGATGGGACAGAGCTGGGAATAGAGAGATGGGATGGGACAGAGCTGGGAGTAGAGAGATGGGATGGGACAGAGCTGGGAATAGAGAGATGGGATGGGACAGAGCTGGGAATAGAGAGATGGGACAGAGCTGGGAATAGAGAGATGGGATGGGACAGAGCTGGGAATAGAGAGATGGGATGGGGCAGAGCTGGTAAAAGAGAGATGGGATGGGACAGAGTTGGGAATAGAGAGATGGAATGGGACAGAGCTGGGAATAGAGAGATGGGATGGGACAGAGCTGGGAATAGAGAGATGGGATGGGACAGAGCTGGGAATAGAAAGATGGGATGAGACAGAGCTGGGAATAGAGAGATGGGATGGGACAGAGCTGGGAAAAGAGAGATGGGATGGGACAGAGCTGGGAAAAGAGAGATGGGATGGGACGAGCTGGGAATAGAAAGATGGGATGAGACAGAGCTGGGAATAGAGAGATGGGATGGGACAGAGCTGGGAATAGAGAGATGGGATGGGACAGAGCTGGGAATAGAGAGATGGGATGGGACAGAGCTGGGAATAGAGAGATGGGATGGGAAAGAGCTGGGAATAGAGAGATGGGATGGGACAGAGCTGGGAATAGAGAGATGGGACAGAGCTGGGAATAGAGAGATGGGATGGGACAGAGCTGGGAATAGAGTGATGGGATGGGGCAGAGCTGGGAATAGAGAGATGGGATGGGACAGAGCTGGGAATAGAGAGATGGAATGGGGCAGAGCTGGGAATAGAGAGATGGGATGGGACAGAGCTGGGAATAGAGAGATGGGATGGGACAGAGCTGGGAATAGAGAGATGGGATGGGAAAGAGCTGGGAATAGAGAGATCGGATGGGACAGAGCTGGGAATAGAGAGATGGGACAGAGCTGGGAATAGAGAGATGGGATGGGACAGAGCTGGGAATAGAGTGATGGGATGGGGCAGAGCTGGGAATAGAGAGATGGGATGGGACAGAGCTGGGAATAGAGAGATGGGATGGGACAGATCTGGGAATAGAGAGATGGGATGGGACAGAGCTGGGAAAAGAGAGATGGGATGGGACAGAGCTGGGAGTAGAGAGATGGGATGGGACAGAGCTGGGAATAGAGAGATGGGATGGGACAGAGCTGGGAATAGAGAGATGGGACAGAGCTGGGAATAGAGAGATGGGATGGGACAGAGCTGGGAATAGAGAGATGGGATGGGGCAGAGCTGGGAAAAGAGAGATGGGATGGGACAGAGTTGGGAATAGAGAGATGGGATGGGACAGAGCTGGGAATAGAGAGATGGGATGGGACAGAGCTGGGAAAAGAGAGATGGGATGGGACAGAGCTGGGAAAAGAGAGATGGGATGGAACAGAGCTGGGAGTAGAGAGATGGGATGGGACAGAGCTGGGAATAGAGAGATGGGATGGGACAGAGTTGGGAATAGAGAGATGGGATGAGACAGAGCTGGGAATAGAGAGATGAAACAGAGCTGGGAATAGAGAGATGGGATGGGACAGAGCTGGGAAAAGAGAGATGGGACAGAGCTGGGAATAGAGAGATGGGATGGGACAGAGCTGGGAATAGAGAGATGGGATGGGACAGAGCTGGGAATAGAGAGATCGGATGGGACAGAGCTGGGAATAGAGAGATGGGACAGAGCTGGGAATAGAGAGATGGGATGGGACAGAGCTGGGAAAAGAGAGATGGGACAGAGCTGGGAATAGAGAGATGGGATGGGACAGAGCTGGGAATAGAGAGATGGGATGGGACAGAGCTGGGAATAGAGAGATCGGATGGGACAGAGCTGGGAAAAGAGAGATGGGACAGAGCTGGGAATAGAGAGATGGGATGGGACAGAGCTGGGAATAGAGAGATGGGATGGGACAGAGCTGGGAAAAGAGAGATGGGATGGGACAGAGCTGGGAGTAGAGAGATGGGATGGGACAGAGCTGGGAATAGAGAGATGGGATGGGACAGAGCTGGGAGTAGAGAGATGGGATGGGACAGAGCTGGGAATAGAGAGATGGGACAGAGCTGGGAATAGAGAGATGGGATGGGACAGAGCTGGGAATAGAGAGATGGGATGGGACAGAGCTGGGAAAAGAGAGTTGGGATGGGACAGAGCTTGGAAAAGAGAGATGGGATGGGACAGAGCTGGGAATAGAGAGATGGGATGGGACAGAGCTGGGAATAGAGAGATGGGATGGGACAGAGCTGGGAAAAGAGAGATGGGATGGGACAGAGCTTGGAAAAGAGAGATGGGATGGGACAGAGCTGGGAATAGAGAAATGGGATGATGCAGAGCTGGGAATAGAGCGATGGGATGGGACAGAGCTGGGAATAGAGAGATGGGATGGGACAGAGCTGGGAATAGAGAGATGGGATGGGACAGAGCTGGTAAAAGAGAGATGGGATGGGACAGAGCTGGGAATAGAGAGATGGGATGGGACAGAGCTGGGAATAGAGAGATGGGATGGGACAGAGCTGGGAATAGAGAGATGGGATGGGACAGAGCTGGGAATAGAGAGATGGGATGGGACAGAGCTGGGAATAGAGAGATGGGATGGGACAGAGCTGGGAATAGAGAGATGGGATGGGACAGAGCTGGGAATAGAGAGATGGGATGGGACAGAGCTGGGAATAGAGAGATGGGATGGGACAGAGCTGGGAATAGAGAGATGGGATGGGACAGAGCTGGGAATAGAGGGATGGGACAGAGCTGGGAATAGAGAGATGGGATGGGACAGAGCTGGGAATAGAGAAATGGGATGATGCAGAGCTGGGAATAGAGCGATGGGATGGGACAGAGCTGGGAATAGAGAGATGGGATGGGACAGAGCTGGGAATAGAGAGATGGGATGGGACAGAGCTGGTAAAAGAGAGATGGGATGGGACAGAGCTGGGAATAGAGAGATGGGATGGGACAGAGCTGGGAATAGAGAGATGGGATGGGACAGAGCTGGGAATAGAGAGATGGGATGGGACAGAGCTGGGAATAGAGAGATGGGATGGGACAGAGCTGGGAATAGAGAGATGGGATGGGACAGAGCTGGGAATAGAGAGATGGGATGGGACAGAGCTGGGAATAGAGAGATGGGATGGGACAGAGCTGGGAAAAGAGAGTTGGGATGGGACAGAGCTTGGAAAAGAGAGATGGGATGGGACAGAGCTGGGAATAGAGAGATGGGATGGGACAGAGCTGGGAATAGAGGGATGGGATGGGACAGAGCTGGGAAAAGAGAGATGGGATGGGACAGAGCTTGGAAAAGAGAGATGGGATGGGACAGAGCTGGGAATAGAGAAATGGGATGATGCAGAGCTGGGAATAGAGCGATGGGATGGGACAGAGCTGGGAATAGAGAGATGGGATGGGACAGAGCTGGGAATAGAGAGATGGGATGGGACAGAGCTGGTAAAAGAGAGATGGGATGGGACAGAGCTGGGAATAGAGAGATGGGATGGGACAGAGCTGGGAATAGAGAGATGGGATGGGACAGAGCTGGGAATAGAGAGATAGGATGGGACAGAGCTGGGAATAGAGAGATGGGATGGGACAGAGCTGGGAATAGAGAGATGGGATGGGACAGAGCTGGGAATAGAGAGATGGGATGGGACAGAGCTGGGAATAGAGAGATGGGATGGGACAGAGCTGGGAATAGAGAGATGGGATGGGACAGAGCTGGGAATAGAGAGATGGGATGGGACAGAGCTGGGAATAGAGAGATGGGATGGGACAGAGCTGGGAATAGAGAGATGGGATGGGACAGAGCTGGGAATAGAGAGATGGGATGGGACAGAGCTGGGAATAGAGAGATGGGATGGGACAGAGCTGGGAAAAGAGAGATGGGATGGGACAGAGCTGGGAATAGAGAGATGGGATGGGACAGAGCTGGGAATAGAGAGATGGGATGGGACAGAGCTGGGAATAGAGAGATGGGATGGGACAGAGCTGGGAAAAGAGAGATGGGATGGGACAGAGCTGGGAAAAGAAAGATGGGATGGGACAGAGCTGGGAATAGAGAGATGGGATGGGACAGAGCTGGGAAAAGAGAGATGGGATGGGACAGAGCTAGGAATAGAGAGATGGGATGGGACAGAGCTGGGAATAGAGAGATGGGATGGGACAGAGCTGGGAATAGAGAGATGGGAGCGTGGAAAGGTGAGTTTTTACAGGTGCCCTGGAGAAGGGGGGTTAACACCGTGGGGGCATCCCGAATCAGGATGCCTCAAGCAAAAGCCTGCGGCCAGCCCTGGAATCTTTTAGATTCCAAGCCAGCTGCTGGTGGGTTCCACTTTAAAGGTATTCCTGGGCATCCCAAACCCCTGCAAGCTTCCCCCAAATTAACTAAACATTCAGTTTTCGCCTCCCCCCAATCATTGACATTGGCAGCCAGCTTTTACCTTATTCACGCGCTCTTTCACGCTCGCCCGCGGTGCCCCCTATCTTTCCGCTCGCCCGCGCGCTTTCATTCCTCCTGCCTACCCGCCCCGCCCACTGCCTTTCCTCCCTCCCACCCGCTGTCATTCCTCCCTCCCGCCCGCCCCGTCCGCTTTCTTTACAAGCTGTCATTCCCTCATTCCCGCCCGCTTTCATTACCTCCCTCCCGCCCGCTGTCATTACCTCCCACCTGCCTGCCCCGCCCCGCTTTCTTTCCTCCTCCTGCACCCGATGGTAGCGAACCTCCGAGCGGGTAGCCTCAGGGCCCGGTACCATTTGAGCCACGGACCGGTAGCAGTCCGCGGCGGGGGGTTGGGGACCACTGCTATAAAGGACACAACCACCACAGTGAATACAGATAAGTTTGGTATAAGGGGATACTCTCACCCCAGTCTTTACAGATAGGGTTGGTATAAGGGGACACTCTCACCCCAGTCTTTACAGATAGGTTTGATATTTGGGGGGTACACACAATCACCTTAGGCTTTACAGCTAGGCATGCTATAAAGGACACAACCACTACAGTGAATACAGATAAGTTTGGTATAAGGGGATACTCTCACCCCAGTCTTTACAGATAGGTTTGATATTTGGGGGGTACACACAATCACCTTAGGCTTTACAGCTAGGCGTGCTATAAAGGACACAAGCACACCAGTGAATACAGATAGATTTGGTATAAGGAAACACTCTCTCCCCAGTCTTTACAGAGAGGTTTGGTGTTTGGGGGTACACAATCCCCCCAGGCTTTACAGCTAGGTTTTCTATAAGGGTTCTCACAATCACCCCAGCGCTTAAAGCTGATGAGGGATAAGGGGAACCCAGACCCCGGTAGTGACAAGCCAGTGCTATTAGTGCAGTAATAATGACAGCCCCCAGTTCAAGCCTACTCTAGCCCTCACTCCAGCCGCTATCCCTGACTATAGTTTGCCCTGAAAAGGGCAGTTTTTAAAAAATATATGTCCCTAAACTGCTGCAGCAGGAACCTCTCCCTATCTAAAACAGCGCTGCATGATGGTGCTAAAATACGCGGACCCTGCCTGTTATACAGCGGGGTTACCTGTCTCGCTGGGCCAATGGAGGGAGGGGAAAGAAGCATGCTGTGCAGCAAATCAGCATTCTTCAAGCCCAAACACGCGCATGTTTTTTTTGTTTGAAATCCGTGTTTGGCTCCCAGAGCTGGAACACACAACATTCGGTACGGATCCAAACTTTGTGGGTTGGATCCGCTCATCACTCTTCAGCATCAAACTGGTTGAAAACAAGGCATTGAAATGAGCGCTCACAGATTTAAGTGTGGTGGAGGCCCCAGATACAAAAGCCTGCGGCCAGCCCTGGAATCTTTTAGATTCCAAGCCAGCTGCTGGTGGGTTCCACTTTAAAGGTAT
This sequence comes from Gastrophryne carolinensis, assembly GCA_027917425.1. NCBI lineage: Eukaryota > Metazoa > Chordata > Amphibia > Anura > Microhylidae > Gastrophryne > Gastrophryne carolinensis. Next base: position 136,293,173 of record CM051239.1, read on the forward strand.
TCCTGGGCATCCCAAACCCCTGCAAACTTCCCCCAAATTAACTAAACATTCAGTTTTCGCCTCCCCCCAATCATTGACATTGGCAGCCAGCTTTTACCTTATACACGCGCTCTTTCACGCTCGCCCGCGGTGCCCCCTATCTTTCCGCTCGCCCGCGCGCTTTCATTCCTCCTGCCTACCCGCCCCGCCCACTGCCTTTCCTCCCTCCCACCCGCTGTCATTCCTCCCTCCCGCCCCGCCCGCTTTCTTTACAAGCTGTCATTCCCTCATTCCCGCCCGCTTTCATTACCTCCCTCCTGCCCGCTGTCATTACCTCCCACCTGCCTGCCCTGCCCCGCTTTCTTTCCTCCTCCTGCACCCGATGGTAGTGAACCTCCGAGCGGGTAGCCTCAGGGCCCGGTACCATTTGAGCCACAGACCGGTAGCAGTCCGCGGCCCGGGGGTTGGGGACCACTGCTATAAAGGACACAACCACCACAGTGAATACAGATAAGTTTGGTATAAGGGGATACTCTCACCCCAGTCTTTACAGATAGGGTTGGTATAAGGGGACACTCTCACCCCAGTCTTTACAGATAGGTTTGATATTTGGGGGGTACACACAATCACCTTAGGCTTTACAGCTAGGTGTGCTATAAAGGACACAAGCACACCAGTGAATACAGATAGATTTGGTATAAGGAAACACTCTCTCCCCAGTATTTACAGAGAGGTTTGGTGTTTGGGGGTACACAATCCCCCCAGGCTTTACAGCTAGGTTTTCTATAAGGGTTCTCACAATCACCCCAGCGCTTAAAGCTGATGAGGGATAAGGGGAACCCAGACCCCGGTAGTGACAAGCCAGTGCTATTAGTGCAGTAATAATGACAGCCCCCAGTTCAAGCCTACTCTAGCCCTCACTCCAGCCGCTATCCCTGACTATAGTTTGCCCTGAAAAGGGCAGTTTTTAAAAAAATATATGTCCCTAAACTGCTGCAGCAGGAACCTCTCCCTATCTAAAACAGCGCTGCATGATGGTGCTAAAATACGCGGACCCTGCCTGTTATACAGCGGGGTTACGTGTCTCGCTGGGCCAATGGAGGGAGGGGAAAGAAGCATGCTGTGCAGCAAATCAGCATTCTTCAAGCCCAAACACGCGCATGTTTTTTTTGTTTGAAATCCGTGTTTGGCTCCCAGAGCTGGAACACACAACATTCGGTACGGATCCAAACTTTGTGGGTTGGATCCGCTCATCACTCTTCAGCATCAAACTGGTTGAAAACAAGGCATTGAAATGAGCGCTCACAGATTTAAGTGTGGTGGAGGCCCCAGATACAGTATTTTTTTAGTCCAGCCAAGTAATTGATTGGTGGTTGTTTGGCACCAACCTACTTACTGAAAAGTCAAATCGAGTTTCTGGTACCACCCTTGTGTGGGTGCGTGATGCTCGGGAACTCCTGCTTTGCCATTCTGGGGGAAGAGAGGTGTAGTCCCCAGCTGGTCCAGTAGAAAACAGTTTCCCCTGCCAGCGGCGGCGCTTGGTGGCTAATGTGCAGTGAGCAGCCACCGATTGACAGCGCTGCACGCACCCATCACTGTAGCATTGCTGATTGCGGCTTTGCTGCTCTAGACTCTTTGTCCTGCCCTGTGGTCTGCAGACGTGTACCAACCGGGATTTTTTGGTAGCTAATGGGGTTGTGTGCTGTGACTCATTTGAGGTTCGTCTATTCTAATTGCCCCACTCATGTGCACCTCCCAGGTTAGTTGTTAATTTGTCTGAGCAGTGACCAACTTTCACTTTTGTATTTTCTGTCTAATACTTTACCTCGTAATAAGTTATTTCCTTCCTGATAGATTGTAAGCTTGTCTGTATCCTAATCTTACCTATTAAGAGGTTGCAAGATCTTTTCTAGTGTGTAAGCTTTTCTTAGCCTCTCCTTAGCTTTGCCTCTCCAGTCTAGTAGAATGCTTTGGATTTGTCAGCCATGTTCAATATTCTTCTTGAGTACGGTAGGTATATACTGAGCAGTGGTCCAGAGGTGGTGGGTTGCTAATCTTGCATGGCCCCCCATTACCTCTCCATAGGATGCCAAATATTTCACTGCTTTAGTAACTTTGCTGTGCTCTCTTCATATATTTGTTGTCTCCATTTCACTGAATATTTACTGGGTTGTGTTGTAGTCGGTACAGCGCTTTAGGTGTGTGTTTATTTTTTGTGCACACACATTCAGTTTAGGGTTGCATCTGTTTAAGGATTTTTGTTAAGGATTTGTTTGTTTGTTTAAGGATTTTGACTATCCTGGGTTTTGGTCCACTTCGGTGGGGCACCCCGATCGCCCCGCTGTGTAAAACCCCCAGAAAGCCCTGAAAACCCACCTCACCCCGCTCCCACGTGACCGCTGCAGCCAATCCCTGCCGGCGGACAAGCGAGAGGCAGCGCCGGACAAGCAGAGCGCGTCCGCCGCCGCCTCCCCCGCGTCCCTCTTACAGGGAGCGCACCCGCGCCGACCATTCACAAACGGCCGGCGCAAGAGCGCGCCCTGCCAGAGGGACGCGCGGGAGGAACGTGGAAAAGGTAGGATTTTGGGCTTCCTGGGGGGTTTCACCCCGTGGGACTTCCCGATTTCGGATGCCCTGCGGGGAGGGATCTGATCGGCCCGGGAATCTTATAGATTCCCAGGCCGATCCCCCCTGGGTGTTGGTCCGCTTTAAGGAATGGGAGAAAAACAAAGAAGAAATAGAAGGAAAGAAAGAAAGAAGGACTGATGGAAAAAAGAAAGAGAAAGAATGACAGAAAAAAAAACAGGCTGATTCATCACTAACACCAGGTAGTGACAGATGAGCGTCTGTAGCAGGCATTTTCAGAGCACCTGCTAGTAGTCACTGTGCTCGGCCGTAGGTCGCTAGTTCTTAGCGACTCAGTCGCTGTGCAGCAACACAGGTAGCGAGAGCCTGGCGCTGTGCAAGGCTGAACACCGGCGCTGTTCGCTGAGGCTGGGATAATGATGAATCGGACGCGACATGGCGTTATCCAAGTCGCTCAACAGATTCTGCTTGATAAATGTGTAATTGCATGCTGTGTCCGGCGTTCACCTGTCACTACCTGTTGCTACCTCTCATTTACAAGGCACTACCTGACGCTATCCCTTCTAAATTAACCCCCTACGTAAATAAGAATGAAAAGGAATTGGCAGAACCCACAGATGAAAGAAATAAACAAACAGTAGATGGATTTACATAAATAAAAGAAGAAGAAAAAGTAAAGACAGAAAGAACAGATGAAAGAAAGACACAACTAATAAATTAGATGGAGTGACATAAAAAAAAGAAGAAAGAAAGAAAAGAAAGAAATGAAATGAAAGAAAGAGCAAATCAAAGGAACAAACAACGAATAGATGGAAAGAAAGAAAAAAAAGACTAGAAAGATGGAAAAGAATAGAAGGAAATTAAAAAAGATCAGATTGATTGACATAAATAAAAAGAAAGAAAAGAAATGACAGAAAGAGAAAAGCAAGCAGGATGCTCGGCTGCATAGCTCGAGGCATCACCAGTAGGAAGAGGGAGGTTGTGATGCCGCTGTATAGAGCCCTGGTAAGGCCACAGCTAGAATACTGTGTGCAGTTCTGGAGACCTTACCTGCAAAAATACATTATTCAAATAGAACGTGTCCAAAGGCGGACAACAAAAATGGTGGAAGGACTTAAACTTAAAACTTATCAGGAGAGACTTAAAGAACTTAATTTGTACAGTCTGGAGGAAAGAAGGGAGAGGGGGGACATGATTGAGACCTTGAAATATGTGAAAGGATTGAATAAGGTTCAGGAGGGAAGTGTTTTTAAGAAGAAGCTTAATGATAGAACAAGGGGGCACAACCTGAAGCTAGTCGGGGGGAAGATCAGGAGCAATGTTAGAAAATATTATTTTACAGAAAGAGTAGTAGATGCTTGGAACAAACTTCCAGCAGAGCTAGTTGAAAAATCATCAGTCCCTGAATTTAAACATGCCTGGGATAAGCACACATCTATCCTAAGATAAAGAGTACATACAGTATACACATAAGGGCAGACTAGATGAACCGTATGGTCTCCTTCTGCCGTCAGCTTTCTATGTTTCTATGTTTCTATGAAAGAACAGATGAAATAAAGAAACAATGAAAAGATGGAAGGAAGAAAGAAAGAAATAGACTAGAAGGAAAGAAATGAATGGAAAGGAAAGAGAGAAACAATAGATGAATTGACATGAATAAAAGAAGAAAGCTAGAGGAGTAAAGACAGAAGGAACTGATGAAAGAAAGAAACATCAAATAGATGTAACGAAAGAAAGGAAGAATGAAAAAGACTAGAAAGAAAAGAATAGAAGAAAATAAACAAAGAATAGATGGATTGACATGAATAAAAGAAAGAAAAGAAAGAAAAGACAAGACAATAAGAACAAGTGAAAGAAACAAAGAATACGTGGAAAGAAAGAAAGAAAGAAAGAAAGAAAGAAAAAGACTAGAAGGAAAGAAAAGAATGGAAGGAAAGAAAGTAACAATAGATGAATTGACATGAATAAAAGAAGAAAGCTAGAGGAGTAAAGACAGAAGGAACTGATGAAAGAAAGAAACATCAAATAGATGTAAAGAAAGAAAGGAAGAATGAAAAAGACTTGAAAGAAAAGAATAGAAGAAAATAAACAAAGAATAGATGGATTGACATGAATAAAAGAAAGAAAAGAAAAGACAATAAGAACAAATGAAAGAAACATAGAATACATGGAAGGAAAGAAAGAAAGAAAGAAAGGGGATGCCCAGACCCCCCACCGGGACTATGCCAGAGACTTTTTATTGCACACACCAACATCTTATTAGAAAATAATAATATATTTATTCATTCATCACCATTGTTCCAATAGTTGGTGCCATCCAGGGTAGATGCAGGGTCCTAGTAACCCCAGTCCAGCACCATGTTCCGCACACTGGCAGAGCGGCAGCCGCCTGGTAAACACAAGGAGTAGCAAGGTGCTACCGCCGTTCCTCACGTGGCCATGAGGTGGCAGCACTGAGCCCCGCGCATTGCATTGCATTGCAGCGCAGCTCCCGGCTTGTCGTGTATCAGCGGCAGTGGCGGGAGGAATTGGGACGGAGCAGTGGAATGAGACACACCTCTGTGTGACGTCACGGGCCGGGCTCCTCGTATTGTCAGCACACAGGGAGACACTTCAGTGGCACAAGTTTAGCGGCAAGTTGTGAGGACAGAGGCAGGACTATTGCCATTACCACCATTAGCACCATTAGCACCTGGCCATAACCATGGATTTTATCTGACACAGCTCAGCCGATTGAAGCTTTGGATTTGTCTCCCTTTACAAAAGGAAGTGTTGCCGGTGACCAAGAAGAGAGCGAGCCTTACCTTACCTACCTACCTACCTATAGGTGGCCATCATGAGGGCGGCTGGGGCAAGCCTGGGCTGGTGTGGACTCCTCGCCCCCTTTCTGCTGGCCCTCAGCTACAGCAGCACGGTGCTGGATGACAGGAAAGGTAAGCCTACCCCCCCCCCCCCCTCATGTGTCACCTGTGTCCCTGCTGCTGCCTGTCAGCTCATCTCCTTCTACCAATCACCTCTGCTCATTACATCCCTATACACACTAAAAAATAACACAGATTAGGCTTTAATCCTATTTTATTTTAGTATGTCAAAAAGTTTTACTACTTCGGAAAGTTCAAAGAGAGAGAGTCTCTGCTCTGTTCTGCTGTATAACTTTTATATATAGAGCATAGTGTTGTATACGTTTCATTTATAGTCTACATTGTAACTGTTGAGAGCAAAAAGCAATGTATGACTGGCTGGCTATGTCATCAATCATTTCAATTATTCTAAGTAGGGGATTAAACTGGTGATACGCAGTAATCTAAACACCTAAAGCAGACCTGCAGTCCCCCAAAAAATGTCGGTTGTTTATACCCATCCCCCTAATCAGAATAGCCCTCTAGTTAAAGAGAAAGTCTTTAAAGTGGACCAACACCCAGGATTTTGACTATCCTGGGTTTTGGTCCACTTCGGCGGGGCACCCCGATCGGGGGTGCCCCGCTGTGTGAAACCCCCCAGGAACCCCAAAAAACTCACCTCTCAGCGCTCCCACGTGAGCGCCGCAGCCAATCCCCGCCAACGTCCAGGCGGGGATCAGGAACGTCCAAGACGCTTCCGCCGCCGCCGCCTCCCGCGCGTCACTCTCGGCGCGCGCGCGCCCCCGCCGGCCATTCACAGAGGGCCGGCGCGGGCGCGCGCACGTCTGGAGGGGCGCGCGGGAGGCGGCGGCGGCGGAAGCGGCGGCGGATCAGGTAAGGTGTTTTTGGGGTTTCTGGGGGGTTTCACCCCGCGGGACATCCCGATCTCGGATGTCCCGCGGGGTGGGAGGTGATCGGCCCGGGAATCTTATAGATTTCCGGGCCGATCACCCCTGGGTGTTGGTCCTCTTTAAATCTTGCTGCATGGGGCATCCCGATTATGATGAACCACTGCACACCGGTGCCTGGCAAACCTGGCTTTCAGTACTTACCTCTTCTGTGTGCACATGGTCACATGACCTGGCACACCCAATTTACTGCACACTGTCACGTGGAGTATGGAACACAGAAAAGGTAAGTATCAACTGTCTGGCATACAGAACTGACTTATCGACTGCCGCGGCATAATGGGGTATCCGGAAACGGGATGCCTCCATGCTGCATTGTTTTGAGGAAGTCCATGCAGTTCTGACTGGACTTCTTCTTTAACAATTTTTAGAAAGCCCAGATTGTGCAGAATTACTCAAATTGGAGCCCATGTGACCACCAGCAGCCAATGGGGTGTCCATTTCTGGTTGGGAAGAGGAGCCTGACTACATTTGGCTCTTTGGTCCTCCTTTGCAGCCTGTCCTTGTAGCACTGAAAGATGAAGCTTGCCGTGTGTTATGTCAACAGAAAGGGTGCAGTGCCACCCCTGTTAAGGACACCATTGATTGTACCACTGATTGTACCATTGATTGTACCACTGATTGTACCACTGATTGTACCACTGATTGTACCACTGATTGTACCACTGATTGTACCACTGATTGTCGTATGTAAATGCTACCGGCCCTAGTGCGGACATTGAATAGCTTACCTTACCTTTTTCCTATCATTTTCACAAAAATGGATACAACTAGACAAGTAAAGACTGAAACAGCAGAAATAATCTGAGCTTCTTTTCTCTGTACATGATTCCATTAGAGCACAACATCTAAGAAATAAGGTGGAGGAACAACAATGATGGGCCACTGGCCTTCATGGCCCCCAGTGCAGTCACAACCCCTGCACCCCCTATAGTTACTCCCCTGGTACTACTGCTGCTGGAAAAAAGGGGGGGAATCTATCTATCTAAACTTCCTTCGGTACAGTCAGTTTGCATTGAGTGCTGGATAGGTTCAGAAGGGGTTGGACACGCACTAGGAGGCCGATTCATCAATAGCGCCAGGTAGCGACAGATGAGCGACTGTAGCGTGATTTTTTCAGCGCCAGCCAGTATTCGCTGTGCTTGGCCGGCGTTAGCTTGTTGCCAGCGACTCAGTCGGTGTGCGGTAATGTTGAATACGGGCTGGGGGGTCGCTGTTTCACAGGTCCAGCGTTGTATGTGAGCGCCTGACAACGAATGGCCAGAGCGAACGGCTAGCTTCATATTCATCAACAAATCACGCTCCGAATGTGCTGTCGCTGTCCATTCCTTGTTTAAACCCCAGAGCGCTGGCGGCGATCTGTATTAACTAGTTTTTAACCCCTAAACAACCATATTTTTTGATTGTAACATTATACATGTTTTTAGAATCATTTTGTAATATGTATACATTAATATCAGACCTGTTAGATCAATTCTGCACATATTTTTTTTTTTTTTTTTTTGGACTTAAAAATAAATCCTAACATTGCAGAAGTGTTCTCCGATTTTTTGACATTAAAAAAAAAAAAAAAAAAAAAACCAATTAATTATGAATAATTATAGATTGCTCCATTGAAATGCATTGGACATCGCCAGGGAGCGACAGCTCATACCTGGCGCTGTGAGGGAATTTGCAGCGGCGCTGTTCGGTCCAGGCGGCTTCATGATGAATGCCGCGCTAGCCGTCGCTCTCGCCGGCGCTAGCCTCATTTTGCTTGATAAATGCGTCATTGTGACCGCCGCCGGGCGTACTTGAGTCGGTAGTCGCCGTTAGCTGCCGCTACCTGGCGCTCGTCAGACACTACCTGGCGCTATCGCTTGATGAATAAGGGCCTAGGTGCGGCCCCTTGATGTCTGCTTTGTGCTTTTAAACATGCCATGCTTTAATTCATTTAATAAATGTGTATTGGGCTTGTAAATTACAGTTAATTAGTTATTTTCTAATAAGGTCATTTGTATGTGGCCAGTATTGAAGTGGAATGCCTTTTCAAAAATCCCTTTCTGGGTCTGTGGATGAGCCTGGCCAGCACACAACCAACCGACAGTTCTGGCAGGGATCTGGCCACATTAGAGTCCTAGACAGGCTCAGAAGAGCAGTTTTTTAGGGGCAAATAGTTTTGTTGTGATGTGGGTGTCCTGATAAGCTGTAAATGATGGTCCCACGTGGGGTTCTTTTTCCCTACATGCTCTGGTGTAATTGGCTATGTGCTCTGTCACATGCAACACATTTTTTGGGATGAAAAAAATAGATCTTAAGCAGAATAATTTCTTTATTCGTCTTCAGCCCTTTGAAATAAATCTTTCTTGAATTTGGTGAACTTCCTGAGTGCTGCTGCGTGGCAGGCTATACAGAAGCAGGATGCTCCTGTGCTGCATTGTTCAGAGGAAGTTCATTCAGTTTTAGAAAGCCTAAAATTATGCTGGATTACCCTGTCTGCATGCTCATGCCGTTATTACACCGCATGTGTCCGCTAGCGATCAATGAGGAATACAAGGCTGGTGCAGGGCATCCCAATTTGAAACACCCCGGTTTACTAGTATACATATCCTGAGATTGGATACCACAGCATGTGCTTGCATTGCCACCACTATTCCATGCACTGTGTGGATCAAGCTGGGTTACTCGTTGAACTGGGGAGTTTCACATGGGGAGATTGATTTACTTATAGCGACATGTAGCGACAGTTGAGCGACTGTAGCGGTATTTTCACAGCGCCCGCTAGTAGTCGCTGTGCTTGCCCGTTGTTCGGTTGTTGACAGCGTCTCAGTCGGTGTGGTGTAAGGTTGAATACAAGGTTACGAGTCGCTATTTGACAGGTTCCGCGATGTAAGCGACAGGTAAGCGACTGGTAATGACGGGCCCCGCCACGAGAACGCCGGCTCCCCACCACAATCACACATTTATCAATCTATCGATCCTGCTTAGCGACTGAGATAGCGCCATATAGCGACTCATTCATCATTATTCCAGCCTCAGCCCACAGCGCCAGCGTCCGACCTTGAACAGCGACAGGTATGACCTCTTGCTACCTGGCGCGCTCCAATGCATTTCAATGGAACAATCTTTAAATATTTATTATTGTTATTGTTTTTTTTTTTTTTTTTTTTTTAAATGTGAAAAATTCTGTGACCACTTCTGCCATTTTAGATTAATTTAATTAAATTAAAATTAAATTAAAAAAAATTGTACAGAATTGATATTACAGGTCTGATATTAATGTATTCATATTACTAAATTATTTAAAATACTTTTTTTTTGGTTTCCAAAAATATGGTGGTTTGGGGGTTAAAAAACGACTTTTAACCCATCGCCTCCAGCGCTCTGGGGTTTAAACATGCATTTCACAGCGCGAGAATTTTTTGAGCGTGATTTTTTGATGAATATGGTGGGAGCCGGTCGCTCTGACCAGTCGCTATCATGCGCACCCATACATCGCGGAACCTGTCAAATAGCGACTCGTAACCTTGTATTCAACATTACGCCACACCGACTGAGTCGCTGTCAACAACCGAACAACGGCCAAGCACAGCGACTACTAGCGGGCGCTGTGAAAATACCGCTACAGTCGCTCAACTGTCGCTACATGTCGCTATTAATAAATCAGCCTCTTAGTCTTACACTGCAGTAGCAGGACGGAACAGTTATGGGATACAAAACATGAGTGTGCCTTCTTTTTTAATTTCATTTGTCTGGACAGACCCTTTTATTTTGCTTTTGATTGGATTTGACCCCATTGTGGAAATCTAGCAAGGTGTTTCTGGCACAGAACTGGTCATAACCATTCATTTCTAATATCACCTACTAATACATTGTCCAAAATTCCCCAGGCTTTGGTGACCACATTGGGGTCACAGGAAGCAACAAGAAAAATGGGGTTTATTATTTTCCTTATCAATTTACATCTAGACCAGGGGTTCCCAACAGGTGGTACCAGAACCACACTGGTGATACTCGAGTCCCTCTCAGATGGTACTCGGCAAGGCTGCAGACTGGCATGTACCCCAACCTGATATGCTGCCATCTACACTTCACTCAAGCATGAGTCGCACCCTAAATAAAGCTACACATTCTTATTTTACTTTAAAGTTGTGGTTGTTTTTGTGATTTCAGTGATTGGTGCCTGACAAAGGTCACAGCCCATGGTGGCCTATCATATAATACAGAGAAGAAAAGGTGGCACTTGATGAAAAAAGGTTGGGAATCCCTGATCTAGACTAAACTCATTCCTGAAGTTAATCTCATTAGGTTCGCCCCTGCAGTGTAATAAACTTTCCTAATCTAATACAAACTAGAATTACTTACAATTACTAAGAAGATTAAGACATGGCATTCACAGTGACCAAATACTTCTTCATAGGTAATTTGGCCTTTTCCATAAGAACACTTTGAGGCCGATTTATTAATAGCGCCAGGTAGCGACAGATGAGCGCCAGTAGCGTTATTTTCACAGTGCACGCTAGTATTCGCTGTGCTTGGCCGTTGTTCGGTTGTTGACAGCGACTCAGTCGGTGTGCGGTAATGTTGAATACGGGGTTAGGAGTCGCTGTTTGACAGGTTCCGCGCTGTATGGGAGCGCATGACAACGAATGACCATAGCGAACGGCTCCCAGCATATTCATTAACAAATCACGCTCCAAAAAATTCTCGCGCTGTAAAATGCATGTTTAAACCCCTGAGCGCTGGCGGCGATGTGTTAAAAGTAGTTTTTTAACCCCCAAACAACCTTATTTTTGGAAAAAAATAATAAACAAGTTTTTATAAACATTTTGTAATATGAATACATTAATATCAGACCTGTAATATCAATTCTGCACAAATTTTTTTTTTTTTTTTTTACCTTAAAAAAAAGATATAACATTGCAGAAGTGGTCACCGAATTTTTGACATTTAAAAAAAAAAAAAAAAAAAACATTAATATCAATTAATTATGAATATTTAAAGATTGCTCCATTGAAATGCATTGGAGAGCGCCAGGTAGCGAGAGGTCATACCTGGCGCTGTGATGGGATTAGCAGCGGCGCTGTTCGCTGAAGTCTGCAACATGATGAATCCCGCCCTAGCTGACGCTCTCGCCGGCGCTAGCCTCATTTAGCGTGATAAATGCGTGATTGTGTCCGCCGCCTGGCGTTCTGGAGTCGGTAGCCGCCGATAGCTGGCGCTACCTGGCGCTAGTGAGACACTACCTGGCGCTATCCCTTGATAAATAAGGGCCTTTTATTTTGTTGTGCGGTTTGGTTTGTTGTTTTCTTATTGTGCAGTACATTGTAGGTATAAGGAGTTATCATTACAAAGTGAACCTGTCATGGTTGCTGAATGGTTTACATTACGTATAGGATATACCATGAGGTGTATCTGTGCAGCAGATCCTGTGTGTACAGCTAAGTAAACCTGTCACGTTGCAGTCCAGTGAAACTGAATTAAGGAGGCGCGTGTTCAGAAGTTTAGTGTATTTAAGTGTCATTATGATGTGCGGACAGCTGTTTCCCTTACTGCCTGCATGTGTACCGGTGACCTGTCATTTGTGAGACTGTCTCTGTTCATTTACTAATATGCTGTTTGTGAGATGCGAGTACAGCACATCAGAGTCACTGGTATTGTTATCTAACCCTTAATCATTCCTAACTAAATATAAAGCTGGAAATCACTTATTCCAGAGGAACTGGCTCCAGTGTTTGGGCTGGAAAGGGTTACATGGTGCAGCAGGGTACTGCTATAGGATCCACTGTCTTTTTCTAGCTAAATTATAGAGCAGCAGGGACATCCCACTCCCACAGACAAGTCAACTACAGATTTTCTGCGGAAGAACAGGAACTGTGCCTTCAGTGTTATTTAAACACATTTTACTACCATTTTAGTGCTGTTGAGTGATCATTTTTATGACTTTTTTTTTTTACAGAGATGATAGTTTCAATGTGCCAGGAAATCTTATATCTATATGTATGATGCAAACTTTATCAGATACAGTACAGGCATCTAAGCATAATATTATAACTTAACACTGAACAAATCTCCAGGTTTCCATTATATTTTGTTATTAAAAAAACAATCATTTTGTTTGTGAGCACCTTGAAAAATGTAACGATAGCTTTGTATCATAAGATAACGTTGTATCATAATTGTTTAGTTGGTTTAAATCTCATCTGTACATTTGAAGTGCACTTTAAAATGTGTTGCAAGCTGAAATTTAGGCCCTTATTTATGAAGGAATAGCGACAGGTGAGCGACCGGTAATGACGGGCACTGCCGCGAGAACGCCGGCTCCCCACCACAATCACACATTTATCAAGCCGATCCGGCTTAGCGACTGAGATAGCGCCATATAGCGACTCATTCATCATTATTCCAGCCTCAGCCCACAGCGCCAGCGTCCGACCTTGAACAGCCGCAGGTATGACCTCTCGCTACCTGGCGCTCTCCAATGCATTTCAATGGAACAATCTTTAAATATTCATAATTAATTGTTATTAATGTTAAAATTCTGTGACCACTTCTGCCATGTTAGATTTTTTAAGGTAAAAAAAAAAAAAAAATTGTGCAGAATTGATATTACAGGTCTGATATTATTGTATTCATATTACTAAATTCTTAAAAAAATATATATATTTTTGGTTTCCAAAAATATGGTGGTTTCTAAAAGTGTTTGTTTGCAGCCAGGAGAGGACACACAATGATTTGAGCAAAAAAAATAATAATGATGAAAAACGCTGTTTAAACACAAACAGGGGTCAGGAAAAGGACAGCAATCCCAGAATGCGGCACAATCAGAAGACACTTCATGTTTGCAGGCCACCTGAGACTCCATGTGCCGCCATCTTGGGTATGTTTTTAGGTATCTGACGCTTCTGCAGGAGGAAAAAGGGTGTGTAAACCAGACAAGAATTTTAAAGAGGAAATAAAGACGGGGAGGCCGATTCATTAATAGCGCCAGGTAGCGACAGATGAGCGACAGTAGCGGTATTTTCACAGCGCCCGCTAGTATTCGCTGTGCTTGGCCGTTGTTCGGTTGTTGACAGCGACTCAGTCGGTGTGCGGTAATGTTGAATACAGGGTTAGGAGTCGCTGTTTGACAGGTTCCGCGCTGTATGGGAGCGCATGACAGCGAATGGCCATAGTGAACGGCTCCCACCATATTCATTAACAAATCACGCTCAAAAAATTCTCGCGCTGTGAAATGCTTGTTTAAACCCCAGAGCGCTGGCGGCGATGGGTTAAAAGTAGTTTTTTAACCCCCAAACAACCATATTTTTGGGAAAAAAAAAACAAGTTTTTCAAAACATTTTGTAATATGAATACATTAATATCAGACCTGTAATATCAATTCTATTTTTACCTTAAAAAAAATATCTAACATGGCAGAAGTGGTCACAGAATTTTTGACATTTAAAAAAAAAAAAAATTAATAGCAATTAATTAAGAATATTTAAAGATTGCTCCATTGAAATGCATTGGAGAGCGCCAGGTAGCGAAAGGTCATACCTGTCGCTGTTCAAGGTCACTCGCTGGCGCTGTGGGGTGAGGCTGGAATAATGATGAATGATTCGCTATCAGTCGCTAAGCAGGATTGGCTTGATAAATGTGTGATTGCGGAGGGGAGCCGGCGTTCTCGTGGCGGTGCCCGTCATTACCGTTCGCTCACCATTCGCTACCTGGCGCTATCCCCTGTTAAATAAGGGCCAAAGATTCCCTTCACCCCACGTCATAATCACATTTTAATCTGACATTGCCTGCTCCTTTTCGCCACAAGCCCAAAACAGGCAGCTTATATTTACCACCTCGTAAGTAGATTGCATAGTCTATTTCACAGTTTATATTTTAAACGTATTACACAAAATAAAGTCTAAGGTGTCCCATGAAAAAACCCATTGATTGGTTCAGAAATGATGTAGTGATTTGCAGTTAGCTAAAATAAAAAAAAAAAATGCCTGGCTCTGGTAATTACTTGGCTAAGTGAAGACAAGATTCCTGTGTTCTGAGCTATTCACAGTTGCAGTCACCCTGCTAATGGCTTCAGATGGCATAAAGTGCTTGTTTACTTCAGTCCTTGTGTCACTTTGGGTCGTTTTTCTTGTAAATGTTTTGCCAGCAGAGGCCTGGCGACTGTCCAGGGCCCCTCTGCTCCTTCCTAGCCATGTGCTAGGCTTCCTTATTCCTTCCGTGACTGTGCGTGATCAAAGAGCTGCTGCCAGGAACACACCTCTGTCTAATTGCTAGCCGTGCGTTCCAGCTTTGCAGGTTTCTACCTGTTTCCCTCTGTCAGATTTTTTCGGGAGCTGCATTTTTCTGGCTTCAAGATTAAGCCGTTTGTATAGAGACTTGGAAGAAAGACAAAGGGAAAGGCACCTGGAAGATCTTGGGCTGGGTCTCCCTATCAGTATGTTACGAAACCTTTCAAGGCCAGTAAATATGAAGTGAATAGGGAAAAGTCTGTGCACACAATACCTTGTTACCGGTCACTATAGTCAGGCACTTACAGTGGCTATTGTTCTGTTGTTTATGTACAAACTGCGCCCAGCAATTAACACCACAGAGCAAAAGTTTATATTACATTATTATTTATCCCTGTCCATGAATTGTCACAATTGTTGGTCACCTAGAGGTTATACCACACTTGTTACTGGCGGATGTTGTGGATGGTCATGCTCAGAATATTGCTAGACAACAGTTAACATTGAAGTTTAAAAGTTAATCAGAAACTACTATTAATCTGTGGGCAACAGATCGTCTAATTAGCGTCTTTCCTGGTCGGGTAGTCAGGGAATACCCGTAAATTTTTATCTGTTCAGATCCCTCATAGATGGCCATTTTTAAAGCTTCAAAGCTGTTACAAAGGGCCTTATTTAACAAGGGATAGCGCCAGGTAGCGAATGGTGAGCGAACGGTAATGACGGTCACCGCCACGAGAACGCCGGCTCCCCTCCGCAATCACACATTTATCAAGCTTATCCTGCTTAGCAACTGAGATAGCGCCAGATAGCGAATCATTCATCATTATTCCAGCCTCACCCCACAGCGCCAGCGAGCGACCTTGAACAGCGACAGGTATGACCTCGCTACCTGCTGCTCTCCAATGCATTTCAATGGAGCAATCTTTAAATATTCCTAATTAATTGCTATTTTTTTTTTTTTTTTAAATGTCAAAAATTCTGTGACCACTTCTGCAATGTTAGATATTTTTTTTAAGGTAAAAAAAAAAAAAAAAAAATTAATATCAATTAATTATGAATATTTAAAGATTGCTCCATTGAAATGCATTGGAGAGCGCCAGGTAGCAAGAGGTCATAACTGGCGCTGTGATGGGATTAGCATCGGCGCTGTTTGCTGAAGTCTGCAACATGATGAATCCCGCGCTAGCTCTTGCCGGCGCTAGCCTCATTTAGCGTGATAAATGCGTGATTGTGTTCGCCGCCTGGCGTTCTGGAGTCGGTAGCCGCCGATAGCTGGCGCTACCTGGCGCTAGTGAGACACTACCTGGCGCTATCCCTTGATAAATAAGGGCCTAAGTGTGTCTTATCTACATTTATTTTTCACTCTTTTTTTCTCAGCACCATCCATAGTCTGTGTCTTTTTTCTGCATTAGTACCATCGTTATTTTTTCTGTCCCTCTCTGGGTTTTCTCCCCTTTTGCATCCTTGCTTTATTCCTTCCTTTGTTTTTCTCCTGCTTTCTCTTGGTCTGTCTCAGTGATTGTCTGAGTGTTAATGGGTGTATGTGATTGGGGGGCACCTTTCTGTACAGGACGACTTCTAACCTAAGGCCGGTCATGTGTAATAAGTGCAGCTATTACTCTGTTGCCATGCAGTTAATGTTCTTTATAAGTACCGCTTTACATCCTTCTTCTTTGTTTAACTAAGCAGGTAATTTCGTTATAAATAATACACCAAATTAGACATTTGACCCTAACCTGATAGGAGCATGGATTGAGTAAACTAGCAAATACTCTGTGCATGCAGCAGTTCCTTGTCACAGGTAACCAAGGCATTTGCTCTGAAAGAATTTGAATTGACAAAAAGCTTCATACGAAGGCTATAAAGCATGTTTGGGCAAGTAGAGTCCTGGAAGCAATGAAGAGCCAGATTTCCATCAGCACACTGCAATAGAGGCAGAACATCCCATCTCAAGATCCAAGTCATTTTCAGCCACAGGTTCACCTATATCCACATTATATGAATATTGTTTAACTGAAGGAGGATTCTATCCAAAGTAAATTGGGGTGGGTCACATTGCCCGACAACTTGTTATGTCTCCTAGGTGCAAAGAGGTCCACAGCTTTGTTCCATCCCTTAAGGGTATGGATGTCTCCACCATATATTACATTGGCCTATTGAATATTTGGGTCCAAAATGTATCAAAGATTTACTGAATCATTATAAAAAGGTGGAGAATCTTTGGGTGAGTTTATGAACATGAATGTACATGTCAGCAATAAGAGGGATATTTTAATGGTTATTACATTTAATAATAGCCACTACAAAGCTCTGGCTATAGCCAATCCTAGACAAGGCTTGTATAACTACCAATGTAAAACAGTTTTTTTGTAGCATCTTATAGGACAGGACTTGTGCTTCTACTCAGGTATTTAGTGTCAACACATGTGCAAAGCGGCTCAAAGTCTCCCTATAATAGCACATGCAATGCATACTTTTGCCCTTATTCATCAAGGGATAGCGCCAGGTAGTGTCTGACGAGCGCCAGGTCCCGCCAGCTAACGGCGGCTACCGACTCCAGAATGCCAGGCTGCGAACACAATCACGCATTTATCACGCTAAATGAGGCTAGCGCCGGCGAGAGCGTCAGCTAGTGCGGGATTCATCATGTAGCCGACTGCAACGAACAGCGCCGCTGCTAATCCCATCACAGCGCCAGGTATGACCTCTCGCTACCTGGCGCTCTCCAATGCATTTCAATGGAGCAATCTTTAAATATTCATAATTAATTGATATTAATGTTTTTTTTTTTTTTTTTTTAAATGTCAAAAATTCTGTGACCACTTCTGCAATGTTATTTTTTTTTTTTAAGGTAAAAAAAAAAAAAAATTTGTGCAGAATTGATATTACAGGTCTGATATTAATGAATTCATATTACAAAATGTTTATAAAAACTTGTTTATTATTTTTTTCCAAAAATAAGGTTGTTTGGGGGTTAAAAAACTACTTTTAACACATCGCCGCCAGCGCTCTGGGGTTTAAAAATGCATTTTACAGCGCGAGAATTTTTTGAGCGTGATTTTTTTGATGAATATGGTGGGAGCCGGTTGCTATGGCCAGTCGCTCCTAACCCCGTATTCAACATTACCGCACACCGACTGAGTCGCTGTCAACAACCGAACAACGGCCAAGCACAGCGAATACTAGCCGGCGCTGTGAAAATCACGCTACTGTCGCTCATCTGTCGCTACCTGGCGCTATTAATAAATCGGCCTCCCCGTGTCAACACATGTGCAAAGCGGCTCAAAGTCTCCCTATAATAACACATGCAATGCATACTTTGTGTTACATGGAATGCATTACCCTTAAAGTGGACCAACACCCAGGGGGATCGGCCCGGGAATCTATAAGATTCCCGGGCCGATCAGATCCCTCCCAGGACGTGCAGAAACCTTACCTTATCCCCGTTCCAACGGCGCATGCGCGGGCCGCGGCCGCATCTCGCGCTTCGTTCTAGCAGGGCGCGCACCCGCGCCGACCATTTGTGAATGGCCACCGCGAGCGCGCTCCCTGTTAGAAGGAAGCGCGAGACGCGGCCTCCAGCGTGCTCAGAGCCGCTGTGGTTGTCCGTCGCTTGTCCGTACATACCACAGCGGCTCTGAGCGCTCTGATTGGACAAGCGCTCGCGTAGGAGCGGGGTGAGGTGAGTTATTTAGGGTGATCAGGGGGGTTTCATGCGGAAGTGGACCAAAATCCAGGTTAGTGAAAATCCGGAGTGTTGGTCCACTTTAACTGTACTTTGACTCCACTATTCTACATTATACTCCAAAGTACAGCAAAGTAAAAAAAAAGCCTTAAATATATTCAAAGAAAATTCCTGCTACATGCACTTTCAATATTTATGTATGAGCTTGCTTTTTCTCCAGATGCTCTGGTTTCCTCCCACTATCCAAATCATGGGTAGGGTAACTGATGTCTGACACTGTATGTGTGTGTACTTTTGAGCTCCTTCGATGGACAGGGGCTGGTTCAATGTAGGGTTGGACTGGCCACAGGAGGCACAGGGAGAATTCCTGCCATACTGCTTTGGCCCATAGCCATATGAACCCTTCCCCCAATGTCTTCCCCTGCAGTGCTTAAGGTTCACTAACTGTTGTTTTAAGAATGCCCATATCTGCTCCTGTCTTTGCAATTCTCTAGCCTCTGTATGTTAACCAGCTGGTAGTGGGGTTAATTAGCTTGTAGGCTGTTGAAAGCTGGCCAAGGCAAGTAAAATCCCGGCTTACTTTTGGTCCCAGTCAGTCTCCTGGTTCCATGTACTCTGCGCAGAACAGAAAACAGGATATTACCTTACCGCTCCAGTCAAAGTGACTGAGGACCTGCCATTTATACCCTTTTAGTCTATTGAAATATGGAAACAAGACCAGTCTTGTCTTAAAGGTCCCCTTTGCAATATTTAAGGCTAGGGCTCCCAAACACACACCTACATCCATCCATAATATAACAATAAATGAATGGAGTGAAAGACGGAAGGAAAATGGAAGAGATTGAGAGAAAGTGATGGAGGCAAGAAAGGAAAAGAAATGGAGGAAATTCTGAAAACAGGGAGAGACAAACAGCAGACTGAAATGATAAAGGGGTTGATTCTTTTTTAGGAGAGGAAACTGCCATTCACTTTCATTGTCTACTATGGGCTTGTTCAAAGCCAGGAGAGCATTAACATCCAGGAGACAATGAAAGTAAATGACAGTTTTCTATCCTTAAAAAAGAAGTGAGATTTCTCACCAGGCTCTGAATCGACCCCGAAAAGAGAGATGAAAGGTGCATAAGGAAAGAGAGTGAGTGAAATAATATATAAGACATGAAAATGAGAGGAAAAAAGGAAGGAACTCTGATAAGAGTGAAAGAGAGAAAAGGAAGTAAAGGTAAATATAGAAGTTGATAAAAGCGAGCTGAACAAAGAAACAAATAGAGGGAATGTGTCTAAAGAAATGGAAGAAAGAGATAGCAATAGAGAGAGTGTGGAAAAAAGGGATGGAGCAAATATGTAGATGGAGTGAGATGGAAGGAAGGTGGAAAAGAGATGAAAAATGGAGGATAGTGAAAAAGAGAAGATAGGATCACTTAAAAGGGAAAAATGTACAGTCATGGAAAGGCCTTATCGTGAAGAAAGTGGAAAAAGAAAGACATAATATGTATATAATATATTCGCTCACAAGAAACTTATGCTGATATTATTACACTGATAGGACGTAACAGACACATCCCTCTTAGAGGCCGATTCATTAATAGCGCCAGGTAGCGACAGATGAGCGCCAGTAGCGTGATTTTCACAGCGCCAGCTAGTATTCGCTGTGCTTGGCCGTTGTTCGCTTGCTGAGAGCGACTCAGTCGGTGTGCGTTAATGTTGAATACGTGGTTAGGTGTCGCTGTTTCACAGGTTCCGCGTTGTATGGGTGCGCCTGACAGCGAATGGCCAGAGCGAACGGCTCCCAGCATATTCATTAACAAATCACGCTCAAACATTTCTCGCGCTGTGAAATGCTTGTTGAAACCCCAGAGCGCTGGCAGCGATGGGTGTAAAGTAGTTTTTAACCCCCAAACAAGCATATTTTTTGATTAAAAAATTAAACAAGTTTTTATAAACATTTTGTAATATGAATACATTAATATCAGACCTGTAATATCAATTTTGCACAAATGTATTTATTTTTTTTTTTTTTACCTTAAAAAAAAAATATAACATTGCAGAAGTGGTCACAGAATGTTCGCCATTTAAAAAAAAAAATATTATCAATTAATTATGAATATTTAAAGATTGCTCCATTGAAATGCATTGGAGAGCGTCAGGGAGCGACAGGTCATACCTGGCGCTGTGATGGGATTAGTAGCGGCGCTGTTCGTTGCAGTCGGCTACATGATGAATCCCGCGCTAGCTGACGCTCTCGCCTCATTTAGCGTGATAAATGCGTGATTGTGTCCGCCGCCGGGCGTTCTGGAGTCGGTAGCCGGCGATAGCTGGCGGTACCTGGCGCTAGTCAGACACTACCTGGCGCAAGCCCTTGATAAATAAGGCCCATAGATTTTACCATTATTAGTGAAGGTCAGATCTCCATTGGCTAATCCTTTTACCTTGATAATAGATGCAGAGGGATAACTATTTTATTTTTATTTTATATTTCAGAACATGGTCAGGCACTTATTCCTTTTAATATTTAGAAACACCACCTATTAACTGTTTGACCCTTATCCTGGTATACAAATTCCTCGATATTAGGCACAAAAGCTTTTGCAGCTCAGTAAATTATTTAGCTTGGTGCCTGGATTTGCTCTTTAAGCCACTTATTCTTTAAACCAGTTTGAGCGTGATCCGGGTATTGGATGTCCAACAGCAAAAATGTATGATCGGTATTTTAGAGCATGGGAGCAAGTTCTAAACAATATCAATACCACTTCTGGCTCTTTGACAAGCCACTGTAGTGCAACTCTTCTTTAAAGATCTTTATGTATTTTAAGAATCTAAACTAAGATGAGCTGATGACTGTACCGTAGAGAGTTAAGCGAGTCATATGTGCCCTACAGCACAGCGCATTCCTGACTGCAGCATACCATGTCAAGTGTGCTAAGGACCCCTCTACAAAGATACTAAAAAAAGGTTCAATACCACAAAGATTTTCATCTTGGAGCCTCTTGCTAGGCTGAATGTTTCCGAGGAATGTCATGTTTAAAAAGCAAACTTTAATAACATACTTTTTTAATGAAACAAAATGAAACATCTTGAGGGACTGAAGGTTTCAAAGGGTTCTTCCCTTTTTTAAATCATTCTTATATGTTAGTCACCTCACCCACTCACTTATTTTTTCAACTAATGGGGGGTTATTTAAGAACGGCTAGTGCCAGGTAATGACACCTAGTGACGCGTAGCGTCCGGTGAACGCTGGGCGTTGTATGTGAAACCACATTTCAGAAAGCGAATCTGGTGAGCGCCTCTAACAGCACCATGTAGCGTCACATGTATTACCAGATCCAAGTAACTAAACAGGACCGGCACTCCAATCAGTGGGTGTAAATGCTTATATTCTATCAAAAGAGTTTTTGTTCCATTAGCATACATAGAAGAGAAGGTAAAGTCCATATTATGGCAAGAAACAGTCCTTACATCCAACGTTTCGGGGGTCAGGAGCCCCCTTTATCAAGGAAGACTGTCAACCAGTGTACATGCTATCCCACACATATATATACATAGAAAGTTCCAAATTCCCACATGACGTCATAATGACGTCAACGGGGTATTCTGCATACCCCCGGACGAGGAATTTATCAAACATCTCTTGAAGTTGATGAGTGCGTGTTACTGGGTTAGAATTAATCCTAAGTACCCTTAGGAATTGAGAAATGGGGAGGCTGGTCACCAGTGGTCTAGGATTTGCGCTGTCGTATCTCAATAATGTGTTCCTGTCAGTAGGTTTGGTGTAAAGGCCCGTAGTAATTGACCCATCAGGGCCTTTGTCATTAGCTACATCCAAAAAAGTCACGTGTGTGGCGGAGACCTCTGGGTTGAATGTGATGGTGAGAAAGACTGAGTTGATGTGTTCCATGAACTTATCAAAATCATGTCTGTCCCCATTCCAAATGGTGACCACGTCATCGATATATCGGCCCCAGTATCTTACATGCTCAGTATATAATGATGAGGGATAGATCCGCCACCAAACCGCTGGCACAATGGTTGGACTACTATTACTCTCTCTATCCCTCTTACTCTTATCTCACTCCCCTCCTTCTTCTTACGTTGTCCCCCATTCCTCTTTCCCTGCTATCCCACTCGTTGCCCCCCTTTTTTCCCCCTTTCTTGCTCCCACACCCCCATTACGTTGTCCCTACTCCTGGGCCTCTTCGGCTCCTGTGTCCCTCCTACTCCATAGCCCCTCTATTGTCTCTCTTACTTTAATAATGCTCCGCGGTCCTCCTGGTTTCCATAATAATGTGATTAATGTATAACTTATGTTATGTATAACAACACTTTGCACCCGTGAGCCCCTAATGGGTTCACACCGCCACTGACGGGCGCTGACAGGCCCGTGAAGGGGTTCTCCAGCACGCCGCAGCTCCCTCACTCGGGACTTGCGGCGCCTGGATATGCGCTGCCTGTCTCACGGGCTGGTGGCAGATAAATCCAATAGGATAAATCCAATAGGATCGCAGCGGCCGCCGCTTCATCGGTTTACGGGACAGGTTTTGCTGCCTGGCTGCCAGCGCTCTGCAGTCCCCTGACAGATGGGGAAATCCGGCAGTGACGGGGCTCCCTGGATTTGGAGCCCCAATGGGTGCAGGTGAGTAGTAACGCCCCCACTTTATTTATGTAGTACCTTTATAGTTTGTTAGTTATCATTTATATACGGGAATTGTATGCAGAATACCCCGCTGACTTCATTATGACATCAGGCGGGAATTTGGAACTTTCTATGTATATATATGTGTGGGATAGCATGTACACTGGTTGACAGTCTTCCTTGATAAAGGGGGCTCCTGACCCCCGAAACGTTGGATGTAAGGACTGTTTCTTGCCATAATATGGACTTTACCTTTTGTTCTATGTATGCTAATGGAACAAAAACTGTTTTGATGGAATATAAGCATTTACACCCACTGATTGGAGTGCCGGTCCTGTTTAGTTACTTGGATCTGTAGTAGCGCCACCGCGGTCCTGGCACCCGCCAATAATGGATTTGTAAGAGTGCACCAGCAACATTGGATTTTCTCACATGTATTTCCAGAGGCGGCTCAGGCCCTTATTTAACAAGGGATAGCGCCAGGTAGCGAATGGTGAGCGAACGGTAATGATGCTCACCGCCACGAGAACGCCGGCTCCCCTCCGCAATCACACATTTATCAAGCCAATCCTACTTAGCGACTGACAGAGCGCCAGATAGCGAATCATTCATCATTATTCCAGCCTCACCCCACAGCGCCAGCTAGCGACCTTGAACAGCGTCAGGTATGACCTCTCGCTACCTGGCGCTCTCCAATGCATTTCAATGGAACAATCTTTAAATATTCATAATTAATTGCTATTAATGTTTTTTTTTGTTTTTTTTTAAATGTCAAAAATTCTGTGACCACTTCTGCAATGTTAGATATTTTTTTTAAGGTTAAAAAAAAAAAAAAA
Source organism: Gastrophryne carolinensis (assembly GCA_027917425.1). NCBI lineage: Eukaryota > Metazoa > Chordata > Amphibia > Anura > Microhylidae > Gastrophryne > Gastrophryne carolinensis. Next base: position 136,316,901 of record CM051239.1, read on the forward strand.
AAAAAATTTGTGCAGAATTGAGATTACAGGTCTGATATTAATGTATTCATATTACAAAATGTTTTGAAAAACATGTTTTTTTTTCTTTCAAAAAATATGGTTGTTTGGGGGTTAAAAAACTACTTTTAACCCATCGCCGCCAGCGCTCTGGGGTTTAAACAAGCATTTCACAGCGCGAGAATTTTTTGAGCGTGATTTGTTAATGAATATGCTGGAAGCCGTTTTCTATGGCCATTCGCTGTCATGCGCTCCCATACAGCGCGGAACCTGTCAAATAGCGACTCCTAACCCCGTATTCAACATTACTGCACACCGACGGAGTCGCTGTCAACAGCCGAACAATGGCCAAGCACAGCGAATACTAGCGGGCGCTGTGAAAATAACGCTACTGTCGCTCATCTGTCGCTACCTGGCACTATTAATAAATCAGCCTCTTACTTGCTTCCCAAACCACCTGTTATACCCACTACCAAAGGGGTCTCTTTGGTTTTCATGGCTCTGCTTTGCATCCTAAATTATTTCTGGTCATATGGGGATTTTTTTTAGCATTTTATGGTAAGAAGGTCAGGACTGGCTTAAGATTAATTAGCATTCTTGTCACTAATATTACAGTTCTTTCCACTGCAATGTGTTTTTAAAGGGGCACCACTCAGGCACAGGACAGTTCCATTCACTACTCTATTTCCTTATTGATATACATTGTATGGCACAGGTAGTAAAGGGTCAGCTTTAAATTAATGCTTTTTTTGTATCAGCTTTAAAGAAACTATCCAGGCTAGGCGTAAAATAAAAGCTTGTTACCCATCTAGATGTAGGTGCTGTAACAGAGCATCTCAGTCTCAGCATCCAAACCAGCATATTGATGAATGTGATGTGTGTTGGGCGCTCTAACAACAGTATAGCACTGCAGCTAGTGAGAGGTAGCGGCAGCTCAGTGCGTCCGGCACTCGGCACTCCACACCATGTTTAACAAGACACTAGACACACAGCGTCTGCGCTCTAAATCTGGGCGCTGTAGCACTGAGCGCCAGACGCTGTGTGATTAAAATCTGTTTTAGAACACATATCCACCAGTAACAAAGCGAAAACACATGGAATGACATTGTTTTAACACTGGGACAACAACACTTTAGTGCCAGACCTGTAATGACAATTCTGCATAAAAATTTTCTAAAAAAGTTTCTAAAAGTGTTTGTTTGCAGCCAGGAGAGGTCACACAATGATTTGAGCCAAAATAAATAAATAAAATGGCAAACACGCTATTTATACACAACTAATGAAAACCCATTGAAATGTATGGGAGAGCGCTACAGAGCGACAGGTACTACATGGCGCTCTGGAAGCTAGAGCGCGGGTGCTATACGCTGAGCCGCCTGGATTAATACATGTGACGCTACATGGCGATTTTAGAGGCGCTTACCAGAATCGCTTTCTTAAAGTGGACCAACACCCAGGATTTTGACTATCCTGGGTTTTGGTCCACTTCGGTGGGGAACCCCGATCGGGGGTGCCCCGCTGTCTGAAACCCCCCAGAAAGCCCCAAAAAACTCACCTCTCCCCGCTCCCACGTGACCGCGCCAGCCAATCACAGCGCTCAGAGCCACTGTGGTATGTGCATCCAAGGCCGCCTGGACGCGCATACCAGCTCAGCTGGCTCTGAGCGCTGGAGGCCGCGTCTCGCGCTTCCCTCTAACAGGGAGCACCCTGCACCGGCCATTCACAAACGGCCAGCGCGGGTGCGCGCCCTGCTAGAGGGAAGCGCCGATGGAACGGGGCTGAGGTAAGGTTTGTGGGCCTCCTGGGGGGTTCCTCCCCGCGGGACATCCCGATTTCGGATGCCCCGCGGGGAGGGATCTGATCGGTCCGGGAATCTTATAGATTTCCGGGCCGATCCCCCCTGGGTGTTGGTCCACTTTAACCTCCTTAGTGGTGATCCCGAGCGTGACTCGGGGTTAATTTGCGCTGTAAGTGGCGGTAACCCCGAGTCACGCTCGGGATCGATTTGGGAGCAAGAGCGGGCAGCGCAGTCTCCTTACCTTCTCCCTGCGATCCAGCGATGTCCCCGCTGCGATCGCAGGTGAGAGCCGCGGCTGCGGCGTCCGTCTCACTTCCTGGTTCTGTCTCTGTGAGCCGCAGAGGCTCATGGGGGCGGAGCCGTGCGTCAGAGACAAATGTAATGGTAACGCTTTCGTTACCATTACATTTGCCTCTATCATAACGCCAGGGGGGTTAAAGTGGACCAACACCCTGCAGGATCTTATAGATTCCCAGGCTGATCCAATCCCTTCCCATGTGGCATCCAAAATCGGGATGCCCCGCTGTGTGAAACCCCCCAGGACACCCGCAAACCTTACCTGACTCCCGGTCCAATGACGCATGCACGGGCCGCATCTCATGCTTCTCTCTAGCAGTGCGTGTGCCCGCGCCGGCCATTTGTGAATGAGCGGCGTGGGAGCGCTCCCTGTTAGAGGGAAGCACGAGATGTGGCCGGCAGCGAGCTCGGAGCCGCTGAGCTAAGGCGTCGCTTTTATCGGGAGATCTGGGGGGCTTCACATACCGATTGGGGTGTCCCGGGGAAGTGGACCAAAACCCAGGATAGTCAAAATCCTGGGTGTTGGTCAACTTTAAATGTGGTTTTGCGTACAGCGCCCGGCGTTCACCAGGCGCTGCCTGCTGCTACGAGGCACTACCTGGTGCTATCCCTTCTTAAATAACCTCCTTAGCCTTAGACAATTAATCCTTGTCTCTAAACTGTGGCTAGTATTCATGACCCTGTTTTCTGGCCAGACACTTTTAGTTTAATTGACAGCGTCTGTCTTACTTGCTAAGAAATATCATGAAATGATATAATGTTCTGAGATAATCAGCAATGTACATTACTTATTTCCCACTTTCCTTTGCGGTAGACATGGGTTAGGCAGCTGTTTCTCTATATTGTCAGTTTCTGGACCTCCAAATAATTGTCTAATTTCTACAAAGACTGCCGTCTGCCAACGAGATAGAAAAGGAGAGCAATTAACTATTAATTAAACCTGCCCTTGTCTCTTTACTATCTGCACAACTCTAATTATGAAACCAATGAATTATTGATGCGCCACATCCCGCTCTTACAGCTTGCTTAACAACGTGCATGCGGAGTGTTGCAATAGCATATTGTGATCTCCGGAGTCATTGCTCAATTCTTCCCATTATTGTGACTGCAATAATGTCTCTATTATAGTGAAGGTTATTCTAAGGCACACACGAAGTGTACTGCAACTGTTTTTATAGGAGATAGAGAATATGTCTATGAGGCCGATTTATTAATAGCGCCAGGTAGCGACAGATGAGCGGCAGTAGCGTTATTTTCACAGCGCCCGCTAGTATTCGCTGCTCAAACAGCGACTCCTAACCCCGTATTCAACATTACCGCACACCCCTAATCGGGGTGCCCCCCTGAAGTGGACCAAAACCCAGGATAGTCAAAATCCTGGGTGTTGGTCCACTTTAAATCCAGACCTATACAATGGCAGGATATGGGTCGAATTTCTGGCCCTTTTTTATTTAATTTTTTCACTAAAAACGTGTTCCGTTAGTCTCCTCCCCCCCCCTCTATTAATCCAGAACACCAGGCATCGAAGCTGGCAACCCAGGGCCCAGAGACCACCTGACCAGCCCCAGGACTAGAGTTAGGGAAAGGCAAACCAGGTCAAGGGACCCCCTTCCATTTTCTAACTTAGAGGCTGATTTATTAATAGCAACATGTAGCGACAGTTGAGCGACAGTAGCGGTATTTTCACAGCGCCCGCTAGTAGTCGCTGTGCTTGGCCGTTGTTCAGTTGTTGACAGCGACTCAGTCGGTGTGCAGTAATGTTGAATACAAGGTGACGAGTCGCTATTTGACAGGTTCCGCGATGTATGGGTGCGCATGATAGCGACTGGTCAGAGCGACCGGCTCCCACCATATTCATCAAAAAATCAGACTCAAAAAATTCTCGCGCTGTGAAATGCATGTTTAAACCCCAGAGCGCTGGAGGCGATGTGTTAAAAGTCGTTTTTTAACCCCCAAACCACCATATTTTTGGAAACCAAAAAAAAAAAAAAAATTTTTTAAATTTAGTAATATGAATACAATAATATCAGACCTGTAATATCAATTCTGCACAATTTTTTTTTTTTTTCGTTAAAAAAAAATATATAACATTGCAGAAGTGGTCACAGAATTTTTCACATTTAAAAAAAAAAAAAAACATTAATAACAATTAATTATTAATATTTAAAGATTGTTCTACTGAAATGCATTGGAGAGCGCCAGGTAGCGAGAGGTCATACCTGTCGCTGTTTAAGGTCGGACGCTGGCGCTGTGGGCTGAGGCTGGAATAATGATGAATGAGTCGCTATATGGCGCTATCTCAGTCGCTAAGCAGGATTGGCTTGATAAATGTGTGATTGTGGTGGGGAGCCGGCGTTCTCGTGGCGGGGCCCGTCATTACCGGCCGCTCACCAGTCGCTACCTGTCGCTATTCCTTCATAAATAAGGGCCTTATTTTTATTTTGAGAATGAGAATGGGGTGAGCATGAGCCAGTCACTGAGTCATGGACTTTTCCCCAGGTAGCATTATTCGGCCACCCAGAGAATTGGTGGGGTGAGAGTCTTGAACTCGTTTATGAGCACTGGAACGTAGGGAAGATGCTGCGGCGAAGAAAAGGCGAATGTTAAGATTTTTTTCCTTTACAATTTTTTAACATCGGCCTCCCACAATTGTATTTACAGTATGCAGCTCATTCCTAACTGGCCAGTAACAAGAACCTTGCTCCTTTTAGCTTTCAGTTGAAATGGAATTTGTTACAGTTTACTTCAGAAGTACATAAGTGATAAGGCAGAGCAGCATCTTATTTCAATAGATTTCTATTTCAAAGCTGCATATTAATACATGTACACAACACAAATCATTCATTGTCATCTCCCTCTGACATCACGGCAGTAAAGTTACAGAAGATCTTCCATGGACTTTTCAGATAAGCTTGTACAAAGAAAAGAAAATAACATGCAATATGCACGTTAACGACAGCCCCTGTATTTAAAGATCACAGTTAATAATTTTTTTATTGTGCCAGCCAGGCTTCATTCTGTTGCCATTGTGTTTTAGAACAAAAGTGCGTTACCATAGTTACCGCTCATGATGAGCCTAGATGTAGGTTTGGGCCTCTGAAGAAGAGCAAAGATAGTTTCATGTTTTTAATCAGGCACCAAGTATTGTCTTGAAATCTTACAGATTTCCTGTTGTTATTCTTCTTCTTTTCTCCATATGTTGTTGTACAAGTTGTATTTAAAGTTGTGTTCGTATTATGTACAGAAAACAGGTGCAGGTGTTTGTTGCTTATAGCTTTGGGTGTTCAGTATTATAAAGCATAATGTAATGTAAAAGGTATGTCTGTTTAATCCTATGATTACTACCTCAGCATCACCTTGCCACTTATACAAAAAAACAACAATCGTCATGTGACCAAATTGCTGCCCTAGATGTTCAAAGCCACATTGTAAATGAAACTGGCCCTGTATAGCACTGACACTACTAAAAGGCTTTGTATCCCTTTCCTCACCAGCTCTTGCTGTATAATCTGCTGAAAATCAGCACAGTCTCATGTAACCTGATACTGGCAGAGCTGGCTCTGATTGGCTGAGAGAAGCTAAGGCCCTTATTTAACAAGGGATAGCGCCAGGTAGCGAATGGTGAGCGAACGGTAATGACACTCACCGCCACGAGAACGCCGGCTCCCCTCCGCAATCACACATTTATGAAGCCGATCCTGCTTAGCGACCGACAGAGCGCCAGATAGCGAATCATTCATCATTATTCCAGCCTCACCCCACAGCGCCAGCGTCCGACCTTAAACAGCGACAGGTATGACCTCTCGCTACCTGGCGCTCTCCAATGCATTTCAATGGAGCAATCTTTAAATATTCTTAAATAATTGTTATTAATTTTTTTTTTTTTTTTTTTAAATGTCAAAAATTCTGTGACCACTTCTGCAATGTTAGATATTTTTTTTAAGGTTAAAAAAAAAAAAAAAAAAAAAAAAAAAAAATTGTGCAGAATTGATATTACAGGTCTGATATTAATGTATTCATATTACAATATGGTTTGAAAAACTTGTTTTTCCTAAAAATATGGTTGTTTGGGGGTTAAAAAACTACTTTTAACCCATCGCCGCCAGCGCTCTGGGGTTTAAACAAGCATTTCACTGACCGACAATTTTTGGAGCGTGATTTGTTAATGAATATGCTGGGAGCCGTTCGCTATGGCCATTCGCTGTCATGCGCTCCCATACAGCGCGGAACCTGTCAAATAGCGACTCCTCACCCAATATTCAACATTACGGCAAACCGACTGAGTCGCTATCAACTACCGAACAACGGCCAAGCACAGCAACTACTAGCGGGCGCTCTGAAAATGCAGCTACTGACGCTCATCTGTCGCTACCTGGCGCTATTAATGAATCGGCCTCTAAGCCTTCTAGAAGCAGGGGGGAAAGCAATAAAAATGAAAGTGAAAGAAAACAACAGAGGAGGGGTTAAATATTGCCCTTTATTTTGTAATCAGTATCCACAGACAAACACAATATACACTTACCAAAGATGGGCGTTCTTACATGGAAAATGTCTTATCTTCAAATAGTCAAGTGTTAAAGAGCTGGTGAAAATGTGACTTATTTTAAAGTTCTGCCCAGGCTTTTCAATAACAAAGGGTTTTACCCTACAGCCTGCAGGCCCAATCCCACAGATCCCTCCAACATCAGCATTCCCATGCTGGCCTTGCTACATGTCCCTGCTGCCGACCATGTGAAAGCAGGATCCCTCATTGATTTTCATCAAGGCGCATCATGTAACTGCTCACAAGCGTCCCTCACTGATTTGTATTTTCGATGGTTCTCAAGGCCATTTGGGATGCGCTGTGAGCACCAAAGCAGAGCTGAATCTGAAGTGCTGCAGCCTGTAGGACCCCATGGGGATCTAGCTTGCAGGCTGAGAGATAAGCGCCCTTTGATTTATTTTAACAGCCTAGACTGTCCCTTTAACATCTGATTGGATTAATAAAGCCTAGTACATCATCCCCCCAGGACCTAATGCTAACTTTAAAAATCTGGACTGCTAGTATGGTAAGCAAGGCATGCAAGTTTTGCTGTTTTGGGATGCCCCATGCTATGTTTTAAATGATGGCATGCCATACTTTCCATACCAGCGAACCAAAGATCTGTCATGCCATACGGATCTCTTTCAGGCCTTCATACAAGAAGTACAGGAGAAGCTGACTAGACAGACCAACTCTTTGGGCAGTTTTCTCAGGGTGGGTGTACGTCCACTGTGAAAGCAAAGTACCGTCCCACAGCAGCTAGGCTTGCAATGAGCTATACCTCCCTCTTCTTCTGATGAGTGTCCGGAAGCATGTGCTTCAGCAATAGACAGTCCCCTTCCATAGGAGGTGGCAGCTACTGCAGTGTGTGATTCTGCTTCTGCTACGGCTATAGCAATGTTGCCCTTAGTTCAGCTTTATTCAATAAACTCCCTCCTTTTGTCTTTGGCCACCCACTAAAATATATTACAATGTAGCTGCCAATCTGAGCCTACAGGCAAATACTGGCTACCGGCTAGCGGAGTCAGTTCCAGAATAAACACATTAAACATACATAAAGCAGAGTTGTATAGCTCATCATCTGGTTGTGTTAATACAGTTTGTATAGTTTGTTGTGTCTGTTTTACATTACGGCACTCTGTTATTTATTTTGCTTACACATGTGATCAAACTTTAAGGCAGTGCCTGACTCCAGGCATGCATCTGACATTTAGACGTATCTTTTTAATTTGGATAAGTGCTATATCGTTATTGTTGTTGCAATTAGGAGCCCACCAGCCGAAAAACATTTGTAAATATAGTGTGACTCTAATTGCAGTCACAGCTATCTATAGGGGGGCCCCATTGCTACTCGCTTGTTGTCTCTCTGGATAATAAGGTAAAGCTGTGTTCACTTCATACCAAGCTCCCCAGCACGCAGACCTTGCTGCAGACCAAAAACCATCCTGGCTACTTCATGCTAGGTAGGTTTCATGTCTCCAGTGTTGTTCTACCCACCTAGTCGCACAGACTGTGAATCGTGAATTTAGGAGATAACAAACTTTTCCTTATGGAGCTTTGTATGGCTGGTGACCTACAGTGCCCCACTCTTCCTACTAGAGCAGGTGTGGCTGCCTCAGTGGTCCCCTGTCAGATGGAGCTCTGCTAGAAAAAGATGAGCTTACAGCTGGTGTGATGAGTTAGGATAGTTTAGTGTTCTAGTGCATCAGGACCCGACTTGGAACAAAGTTGCAAAAGAGTCCACTTTATAATGGTAAAATAAATAGGGCTAACTATTGCTAGGCAGTTTAGGCAAGTAAAGCCTTTTTTATTTAGACTAGAAAGCGCATTTAAATCAATCCAACAGTCATTTTACGACAGTGGCATCTATTTTGCTGATATCACCCTGTGCATGGCAGAACCGGGACTCTCATGATGATGCTGTGAGCCATCCACTTCATAGGAAGGCCACCACCTCTCCTGCAATGGCCAACTGCATGCTAATTTAATGACGGCACAGGTTTCTAGCCATGGGCCCGGTGAATGGGAGCTGCCGAGGGCAGAAACATAATAGTTGAGGAGGTACAAAGGTCAGTGGGATCCAGTTATCTACAGTAAACCTGGACATGAAATGCAGGTTTGTGCAAAGGTGTCATTTAGATCTACAGTAGTGCAATTTGCAGCCTTAGAGACAGACAAACATAGACATAACGTATCATAAAACTTGCATAAATATTTAGGCAACATTGTAACATGAAATTTTGGCATTCATTTGTATTCATATTCCATTCTCTCTCTCTCTCTGTTTTAAAATTCTCATAAGAGAAACCTCCTTCAGGTTTTTCAGGTTTCTCACCAAGTCACCTGCTCTGGAAAAATGAGCAACCACTGGAAGGTCTACTGAATTGGTGTTCATTTATGTGCTGACTTTGCCCTGTTTCCCCCATGTAGAGGGACATTGTACACAGGGGCAGGCTGGATTATGAGGGGGCGCAAGGGGTGCACACCCAGGGTCTCCACCACTTTCCCTGCAAACCAACCTTTAGGTTCTGGTCTGGTCTAGAAGGCTTTTCAGTCTTTGGTCTGACGGGCCGCGGACCAGCTACAAAGCTATCAGCGGCAGTGGTGCCCCCCCCCCCCCACGCCTGGGCAGCCACCACAGGGCAGGACAGAGTCTAGAGCAGCAAAGCCGCCATAAGCTACGCTAAAGTGATCGGTGACTGCTTACTGCACATTAGCCACCAAGCACAGCCACTGGCAGCTCAATGCAGGGAACTGATTTCTGCTGGACCAGCTGGGCGACTACACTAACCCCACCCAAAATGGAAAGCAGGAGTTTTCGAGCAACACGCACCTGCACAAGGGTGGCAAAAGGGACTTTGATGTTCCAGTAAGTGGGCGGGTGCCAGACAACCACCAAATCAGTTACTTGGCTGAATACTGTATCTGGGGCCTCCACCAACCTTTAGGTTCTGGTCTGGTCTAGAAGGCTTTTCAGTCTTTGGTCTGACGGGCCGCGGACCAGCTACAAAGCTATCAGCGGAAGTGGTGCCCCCCCCCACGCCTGGGCAGCCACCACAGGGCAGGACAGAGTCTAGAGCAGCAAAGCCGCCATCAGCTACGCTAAAGTGATGGGTGGGTGCACCAAATCAGTTACTTGGCTGAATACTGTATCTGGGGCCTCCACCAGATTTTGTTCTCAGAGGCCTCCACCACACTTAATCTGACCCTGCACAGGGGTAAGCTTTACACATATTTGGTTGTGTTCTTGTTTTTTGTTATATAAATGTATGCTGCTTTGTGTTTCAAATCTAAACCAACATAACAGGATCAGGCACACTGTTCACTGTAGTTTGGACTTTTTAGGGTCTGTAAGCTCAAATTATTAAGAATTAAACATTGCAAAGCACAGAGTGGATATCCTGGCTGGACAAGTAATACTTCATGACTTGAGTTTGCTCTAGTAAGTGGCAACAGTGTTTTAATTGGACTAATTATAAGGTGACATACATATTGCTGCTTCTCTGTTGACTTGGCAAACATGAACCTTTACACGCGTGTTTACTCAGTATCTGCAAGCAGGATTTTCAGAGCTTGTAAAACAGAATGTCTGCTTCACAAATTGATGTCATTCCTGGAATGTAAATGGAATGGTTTAACCCTTTAAATACAGAGACACGATATTTGATTTTTAATCTAAAGGTTAAACAATGAAGTAAAGTTCAAAGTAAAGATGGGCCCAGAGGGAGTAATGCATTACATCATCACTGTCAGGATTGGCCCAGTTTATGCTGTTAAGATAATTGCTTTTATTACCCTACTCCCAGGTTTATCAGTACCAGTCAAGCTTTGAATTTCAACAGACATGGCTTCCTCCATGTTTCCAAGAGGTACATCCAGAATAGAAGTTTTGAATGGTATGATGAGCAGAAGCAGTAATAAGTGTCACATGGAGCTTTTTGAATAATATAATGAGAAGAAGTAATCCTATAGGCCACATAGGATGGTATGGTATGACGGTATGGTATGATGAGGAGAAGTAGTTACTAGGGCCACATGCAGCTTTTTGTATGGTGTGATGAGGAGAAGTAGTAACAAGGGCTACATACAACTTTTGAATGGTACGATGAGGAGTAGTAACAAGGGCCACATGCAGCTTTTGAATGGTAAGATGAGGAGAAGTAGTAACAAGGGCCACATGCAGCTTTTTAATGGTAAGATGAGGAGAAGTAGTAACAAGGGCCACATGCAGCTTTTGACTGGTATGATGAGGAGAAGTAGTAACAAGGGCCACATGCAGCTTTAGAATGGTACCATGAGAAGAAGTAGTAACAAGGGCCACATGCAGCTTTAGAATGGTAAGATGAGGAGAAGTAGTAATAAGGGCCACATGCAGCTTTTGACTGGTATGATGAGGAGAAGTAGTAACAAGGGCCACATGCAGCTTTAGAATGGTATGATGAGGAGAAGTAGTAACAAGGGCCACATGCAGCTTTAGAATGGTACCATGAGAAGAAGTAGTAACAAGGGCCACGTGCAGCTTTTGAATGGTAAGATGAGGAGAAGTAGTAATAAGGGCCACATGCAGCTTTTGACTGGTATGATGAGGAGAAGTAGTAATAAGGGCCACATGCAGCTTTAGAATGGTATGATGAGGAGAAGTAGTAACAAGGGCCACATGCAGCTTTAGAATGGTACCATGAGAAGAAGTAGTAACAAGGGCCACGTGCAGCTTTTGAATGGTACGATGAGGAGAAGTAGTAATAAGGGCCACATGCAGCTTTTGACTGGTATGATGAGGAGAAGTAGTAACAAGGGCCACGTGCAGCTTTTGAATGGTAAGATGAGGAGAAGTAGTAACAAGGGCCACATGCTGCTTTTGAATGGTATGATGAGGAGAAGTAGTAACAAGGGCCACATGCAGCTTTTGAATGGTAAGATGAGGAGAAGTAGTAACAAGGGTCACATGCAGCTTCTGAATGGTAAGATGAGGAGAAGTAGTAACAAGGGCCACATGCAGCTTTTGAATGGTAAGATGAGGAGAAGTAGTAACAAGGGCCACATGCTGCTTTTGAATGGTATGATGAGGAGAAGTAGTAACAAGGGCCACATGCAGCTTTTGAATGGTAAGATGAGGAGAAGTAGTAACAAGGGCCACATGCAGCTTTTGAATGGTAAGATGAGGAGAAGTAGTAACAAGGGCCACATGCAGCTTTTGAATGGTAAGATGAGGAGAAGTAGTAACAAGGGCCACATGCAGCTTTTGAATGGTAAGATGAGGAGAAGTAGTAACAAGGGCCACATGCTGCTTTTGAATGGTAAGATGAGGAGAAGTAGTAACAAGGGCCACGTGCAGCTTTTGAATGGTATGATGAGGAGAAGTAGTAACAAGGGCCACATGCTGCTTTTGAATGTTATGATGAGGAGAAGTAGTAACAAGGGCCACATGCAGCTTTTGAATGGTATGATGAGGAGAAGTAGTAACAAGGGCCACATGCAGCTTTTGAATGGTACGATGAGAAGAAGTAGTAATAAGGGCCACATGCAGCTTTTGAATGGTACGATGAGGAGCAGTAGTAATAAGGACCACATGCAGCTTTTGAATGGTACGATGAGGAGAAGTAGTAATAAGGGCCACATGCAGCTTTTGAATGGTATGATGAGAAGAAGTAGTAATAAGGGCCACGTGCAGCTTTTGAATGGTACGATGAGGAGAAGTAGTAATAAGGGCCACATGCAGCTTTTGAATGGTACGATGAGGAGAAGTAGTAATAAGGGCCACATGCAGCTTTTGAATGGTATGATGAGAAGAAGTAGTAATAAGGGCCACGTGCAGCTTTTGAATGGTACGATGAGGAGAAGTAGTAATAAGGGCCACATGCAGCTTTTGAATGGTACGATGAGGAGAAGTAGTAATAAGGACCACATGCAGCTTTTGAATGGTACGATGAGCAGAAGTAGTAATAAGGGCCACATGCAGCTTTTGAATGGTACGATGAGCAGAAGTAGTAATAAGGGCCACATGCAGCTTTTGAATGGTACGATGAGGAGAAGTAGTAACAAGGGCCACATGCAGCTTTTGAATGGTACGATGAGGAGCAGTAGTAATAAGGGCCACATGCAGCTTTTGAATGGTACGATGAGGAGCAGTAGTAACAAGGGCCACATACAGCTTTTGAATGGTACGATGAGAAGTAGTAACAAGGTCCACATACAGCTTTTGAATGGTACGATGAGGAGCAGTAGTAACAAGGGCTACATGCAGCTTTTGAATGGTATGATGAGGAGAAGTAGTAACAAGGGCCACATGCAGCTTTTGAATGGTACCATGAGAAGAAGTAGTAATAAGGGCCACATGCAGCTTTTGAATGGTACCATGAGAAGAAGTAGTAATAAGGGCCACATGCAGCTTTTGAATGGTACCATGAGAAGAAGTAGTAATAAGGGCCACATGCAGCTTTTGAATGGTACGATGAGGAGAAGTAGTAATAAGGGCCACATGCAGCTTTTGAATGGTACGATGAGGAGCAGTAGTAATAAGGGCCACATGCAGCTTTTGAATGGTACCATGAGAAGAAGTAGTAATAAGGGCCACATGCAGCTTTTGAATGGTACCATGAGAAGAAGTAGTAATAAGGGCCACATGCAGCTTTTGAATGGTACGATGAGGAGCAGTAGTAATAAGGGCCACATGCAGCTTTTGAATGGTACGATGAGGAGCAGTAGTGATAAGGGCCACATGCAGCTTTTGAATGGTATGATGAGGAGCAGTAGTAATAAGGGCCACATGCAGCTTTTGAATGGTATGATGAGGAGAAGTAGTAACAAGGGTCACATGCAGCTTTTGAATGGTACGATGAGGAGCAGTAGTAATAAGGGCCACATGCAGCTTTTGAATGGTACGATGAGGAGCAGTAGTAATAAGGGCCACATGCAGCTTTTGAATGGTATGATGAGGAGAAGTAATAATAAGGGCCACATGCAGCTTTTGAATGGTATGATGAGGAGAAGTAGTAACAAGGGTCACATGCAGCTTTTGAATGGTACGATGAGGAGCAGTAGTAATAAGGGCCACATGCAGCTTTTGAATGGTACGATGAGGAGCAGTAGTAATAAGGGCCACATGCAGCTTTTGAATGGTACGATGAGGAGCAGTAGTGATAAGGGCCACATGCAGCTTTTGAATGGTATGATGAGGAGCAGTAGTAATAAGGGCCACATGCAGCTTTTGAATGGTATGATGAGGAGAAGTAATAATAAGGGCCACATGCAGCTTTTGAATGGTATGATGAGGAGCAGTAGTAATAAGGGCCACATGCAGCTTTTGAATGGTATGATGAGGAGAAGTAGTAATAAGGGCCACATGCAGCTTTTGAATGGTACCATGAGAAGAAGTAGTAATAAGGGCCACATGCAGCTTTTGAATGGTACGATGAGGAGCAGTAGTAATAAGGGCCACATGCAGCTTTTGAATGGTACGATGAGGAGCAGTAGTAATAAGGGCCACATGCAGCTTTTGAATGGTATGATGAGGAGCAGTAGTAATAAGGGCCACATGCAGCTTTTGAATGGTACGATGAGGAGCAGTAGTAATAAGGGCCACATGCAGCTTTTGAATGGTACCATGAGAAGAAGTAGTAATAAGGGCCACATGCAGCTTTTGAATGGTACGATGAGGAGCAGTAGTAATAAGGGCCACATGCAGCTTTTGAATGGTACGATGAGGAGCAGTAGTAATAAGGGCCACATGCAGCTTTTGAATGGTACCATGAGAAGAAGTAGTAATAAGGGCCACATGCTGCTTTTGAATGGTAAGATGAGGAGAAGTAGTAACAAGGGCCACATGCAGCTTTTGAATGGTACGATGTGGAGAAGTAGTAACAAATGTGATGAGCAGAAGTAGTAACAAGGGCTACATGCAGCTTTTGAATGGTACCATGAGAAGAAGTAGTAATAAGGGCCACATGCAGCTTTTGAATGGTACCATGAGAAGAAGTAGTAATAAGGGCCACATGCAGCTTTTGAATGGTACCATGAGAAGAAGTAGTAATAAGGGCCACATGCAGCTTTTGAATGGTACGATGAGGAGAAGTAGTAACAAGGGTCACATGCTGCTTTTGACTGGTATGATGAGGAGGAGTAGTGACAAGCAGATGCAAGCCTAGTAGTACAGTAACTAATACATGAAATGTATTGCTGTGAATCAGCTAATACCAAGAACATTAAAAACACACCATATCCAGTAATTATTTAATTGAAAAAAGCTGCCATTGTACTTAAATACTAAACAAAAGGCCAAGCAAGGCCTGTAGACTCCATGTTTCTAAGAGGTGTTTCCTACATAAAAGTTTTGAATGGTATGATGAGGAGAAGTAGTAACCAAGAGACATGCAGCTTTTGACAGCTTTTTAACAAGGGCAGGGGCAGACTGGCTATAGGGCATAGTGGGACAATACTTAGTGTTTAGCGGGAGAGAAATTGGCTGCATCCCCAGCAGCATGTGTGCTCCCACCTACACCCTATCATAATGGCTGGAGGCGGGACCATACACACAGCCAAAAGATGCAGGGGATGCAGTTGCCCCTGGCGAGGGAGCCAGGAAGCAAGTGAGTTTTGCGGCGACCCGTGGGGTTTTACACAGCGGGCATTCTGATTTGGGATGCCCCAGGGGAAGACCTGCTGCCGGCGATGGAATCTTTAAAAACCAGGGATGGTCATGCAAGGTTTGGTTCCGCTTTTAGAGAAGTTACTTCCAAAGTTTGACATTGGTATATATGCTGGTCAAGAAAATGTAACAAGCCATAAATATCTTTAATCTTCAGATTGGTTGACTGTGTTTACTGCCCAATTTTCAACTTCTGACATATTTCATATCAAAAAATGGAAACTTAATGCTAAATTTGATTTTACTGATGATTGACGTACTGGTGTGATGGCTGTTGTGACTGCTGAGCTTTAACAAAGATAGGCTATCTGATTTCCTATTGCTATAATTGACTTTCATCTTGTGTTGTTATTCCTGAGTTGCAGTATTAAACATATGGAAGTATGTATATATACATATACAGTATATATACAGTATGTACAGTTCATATACTAGTTATTTTGCTAACTGTAACTATAAATATATGAACTGTACCTACTGTATATACATACTGTATATATATACTTCCATATGTTTAACACTGCAACTCAGGAATAACACAAGGTGAAAGTCAATTATAGCAATGGCCTGTAATGAGGGATCCTGCTCACTGCCTGTAATGAGGGAGGCCAATCAACTTGTGCAATATGGGATTCCCATCACCACCTGTAATGAGTGATGCAGCTCACTGGCTTGCTTGTTTTTGTCCTTTTTGTGTGCATCTTATAGAGCGACAAATGCAGTATATACCTCTAAGCTCTAAACCTTGGGTCTAGAGGGGCTGATTCTTTTTGATTATTTGTTTACAATGTATAGTAAGAATACATATACTTACCTAGGCTGTACCACTCTCATGTCCCCTTCTATGCCAGTGACCAATAGAGTTTGCCACAAACTCCCCTGGAAAATGGCATTGACCTACATTGGTCACCTGGTAAGTTACTTTGCCCAGTAACTAGTTTGCTTTAAAGTCTGGGATACCTTGGAGGTGAGGGGGGGGGGGGGGGGGGCATGAGCAGTTTATTTCAGCCGATAACTTGTAGACTGAATCACTGGTAAAAAAGAATTTGGCCTCTGTATTATTTAACTGTCAAAAATATAATCACATAAGGGAAAGGGGGCAATCACTGTAATGTATTTACCACACATGTTTCAGTATTTTTGTTATTTTAACTTTTGTTTCCTTATTAGAAACTTTACCTTGAACTCCCCCCCTTGGAGCTGGAATTTTCATAAAAATATAAGAAAAGGAGGCTCTCAAAATAATTTGCATAGCCCTGTGTTTGGCTTGAAAATAATGAAGATCTTGGAGCTTTGATCAGTTAAATTCTTACACTTGAGAGATGAGCGATTTTGGACATTTTGTCACTTTGACAGTTGACCCCGTTTTTCTTCTAACTTCCTCGGGGGCTCTTTGTACAGGTTCAAGGAAATAAGCTAACATTAATCTTTTCCTTATGCAAGAAAACAGAAATGAAGGGTTTAGAGAAGGACACTCACTCACTGGTTATCTCTGAAGATAAGCTTGTTCTGTTATGGCTCACTATAGGCTGTTGGATTAATACTAGTGTCCTAATATGCCTATAATTCTGTGAGCAAGGGTCGATTTCCATGAATAGATAAATCATCCGTCCGTCGAGAGAGTGAACATTCGACTAGTATGCAAGATGATTTGCATCCGCACACAAATAATTGTTAGAGTGATGGTTCTTGCTGTGTGCTCCAGCTAGGAATTTGAGACAGTAAGGTGGAGTAGATCGTCTTGTTTGTGGTCGATTTCTGTTTCCACATGTCAATGGATTTGCATGGATTTGCTATTTGATGTCAGCCAATACAATAAGACTTCTTGCTCAATGACCAACAAACACATCCTCAATTGTTTTTTTCAACGAAATAACTCACCCAAAGTCTCCATCATTTCAGTTTTAGTTTTGGGGTCTTGCTGCTTTTAAATCGTATAGGAGCACTATAACGAAAATATGGACCAATAATAACAATCCATATAAATATGCTGAATGGCGGGGGGAAAGGTCACTTATACACCCCGCATCAAGAAATATCCAGCCAGGCTTGTTTTTTATTTTTATTAATGGAAGGAATAGAAAATCGAGTGACAAGTTCTGTCACCCCTGATACATTAAACCTGTCACCCCTGGATTTCATTCCTACCAGGAGAAGAAATCCACAAGCTTGGCAGGAGTTCTTTTTAGTTTGGGTGTATAAGTGACCCCTCCTCTCATTAGCCAA
Organism: Gastrophryne carolinensis; assembly: GCA_027917425.1. NCBI lineage: Eukaryota > Metazoa > Chordata > Amphibia > Anura > Microhylidae > Gastrophryne > Gastrophryne carolinensis. Next base: position 136,334,385 of record CM051239.1, read on the forward strand.
CATGTTTATATGGGTTTTTTATATTACACAATTTCATGATAGTGCTCCTTTAATACCCTTAAACACGATAAAGCTGCGTTCGGTTTAAAAAGCATATCCTTGAAGATCAACATTTTTTACATTTTGCTGCTCCTGTACTTTGACAGCTGATGTACAACAGGACCCAGATTTTTCTCCTTTTGCTGGGGGGTGGGGAGTGCATTTTTAGAAGTGGAAAGAAGATGCTAAACTGTTTAAAGAATTTTACAATAATAATTTCCTTGTTTGTGAAAACATGTTATAAAAAGAAAAGGTTAAATATTCTATCCTTTTTTAAACTGGAGAAAAACAAGACCTAAAGTCTAAAAGACTTTGGGTCTGGCAGAAACCTTCCCTAGGCATCAGGACTAGTATTGAACCACTGTAAGTTTGGGTCTGGCAAGTTCAGACGAACTTTGAACAAAAGTTTGGTTCGGTTCAAACTTGACCCGAACTCAGGCTCCATCATTGGGACCTGAACGTTGGGACCCACAAATGACAGGCAGCCCCTGTCCGCTGAGGCTTCTCACCTGCTCGTAGTTTGAAATAAATTCCAAAGGCGGACGGGTGGTGACAGCGAGTGAAGGGTCCTCTCCAAGCAGAGCGTGCAGTAATAGGAAATGGCTATAGAATAAGCCCTGCAATCTGCCGCCGTTCTTTTCTCTGTCAAAATGGACATGGCCACACTTATAAAAGATGGCTGCTCACTCATGGCGACGGCCATCTTTTTGAATCCCCGGCTGTGGCCTTTTTGAAAGAGGAAAGAACGCCACCCGGATTGCGGGGCTCAGGTAATTTGTACAGCTGCTTTCTGCTGCTGCACGCTCTGCATTAGCATAGCAGCCCATCAACCAGCTTTTCTGGCTGAAATCTGTGTTCGGGAATCCGAAATCGCAAAGATCAGTACGAACCCTAACTCAACACCAATCTTGCAGCCCTGCAGTGTGAAACCTAGGTATGAGATCTTGTGGCCATCATATAGTTCTGCATAAGGCAAGACACCCAACCCATAGTTTTCATGCTTTCTGCTGGAACAGAAACTTCATTTGTAGCTGCATCTGAACTTGCTGTGCACATGAATAGATGTAAACATGGGGAAATAGTAAAGAACAATAGCGCTGTTTCCAGTTTCAGGTGCTCCCTCAGAGCCTCATAGAGGATACTCCAACGTTGAGACATTGGCATGTCTAAGGCTGTCTAACCAGGTTGCTACAGCAACAATGTACTATTACAGGCGGATTCATTAATAGCGCCAGGTAGCGACAGATGAGCGACAGTAGCGTTATTTTCACCGCGCCCGCTAGTATTCGCTGTGCTTGGCCATTGTTGACAGCGACTCAGTCAGTGTGCGGCAATGTTGTTTGACAGGTTTCGCGCTGTATGGGAGCGCATGACAGCGAACGGCCATAGCGAACGGCTCCCAGCATATTCATTAACAAATCACGCTCCAAAAATTCTCGCGCAGTGAAATGCTTGTTTAAACCCCAGAGCGCTGGCGGCGATGGGTTAAAAGTAGTTTTTTAACCCCCAAACAACCATATTTTTAGAAAAAAAAAAACATGTTTTTCAAAACATTTTGTAATATGAATACATTAATATCAGACCTGTAATATCAATTCTGCACACATTTTTAACATTGCAGAAGTGGTCACAGAATTTTTGACATTAAAAAAAATAAATAAAAAAATAATAGCAATTAATTACGAATATTTAAAGATTGCTCCATTGAAATGCATTGGAGAGCGCCAGGTAGCGAGAGGTCATACCTGTCGCTGTTCAAGGTCGCTCGCTGGCGCTGTGGGGTGAGGCTGGAATAATGATGAATGATTCGCTATCTGGCGCTCTGTCAGTCGCTAAGCAGGATCGGCTTCATAAATGTGTGATTGCGGAGGGGAGCCGGCGTTCTCGTGGCGGTGAGCATCATTACCGTTCGCTCACCATTCGCTACCTGGCGCTATCCCTTGTTAAATAAGGGCCTTAGTCCATATTTGTGACTGGTCTTTATTTTTGCCATTTGTTTGTAAAATCTGAGAAAAAGTATCTGATTCGTGTCGAAACATGTCCAAAATGTTACTGTCGCCAGTCTGAACGCTTACATCCGATGCTCCAACCAGTAACGTGTATTGGTATAATGCCTAAAAAACTGTCTTTCTAGTATTGCATGTTGACAAGGCCTTTGTGCAAGGATCCCAGATTAAAGTGTTGATTTATTGAACGTAGCATTTCCTTTTTTCTTTTTGGCTGGTGTTGATTTTCGACTTGAAAAATATATTTTCTCAGCTTCACACCAAAAATGGAAAAGCACAGAGGCCAGTGATGATAATTTATCTTGCAGAGGACGCACGCATGGTTTAAACACAGAGGGGATTTATCCAGTATGCTGTTTACAAACAGGTTGAAGCACGGCGCTGACGTGTGTGTTTGAATCAGACGTTCCGTTAATTCATTGTGTTGCTATAAACAGGCAATAATCTGCTCAGACAGTACAGCTGCAATGAAGTGTACAACAGATATGGGGTGTTAAGGGGATCCCTGAACCGAATATATATATTTTGTTATAATATTTTGGTATAATTCGTTAAAGTGGACCAAAACCTGGAATTTTGACATTCCCGAGTTTTTGTTTGTTTTCTTTGGGTTTCCCCACTCTGTGAAACCCCTCGGATTGCCCTCAAAACTCACCTTTCCACAGGTCCCATGTGCATGAGAGGGCTGTCTTCCAATCAGTCCAATCTGTCTATCCTGTGCATACTGTTTCGGAGCAGCACTCTGGAATAGGGAGCAGCTGCATCCCCAGTTTCCCTACGGCCTGAGGCGCACTCCCATTCAGCCTATCAGAATAGCTGGGAGCTGGAGCACCAAGATGCCGGGAATGCAGCCATAGGCCACACGTGATATCTGGATAGGTAAGATCTGAGATGATCACAGGCAAATTCACACAACGAGGCATCCAAAATGAATAGGAAATTGGCCAGCCCTGGAGTGACTTATGCCCTTATTCATCAAGCGATAGCGCCAGGTAGTGTCTGACGAGCGCCAGGTAGCGGTAGCTAACGGCGACTACCGACTCAAGTACGCCCGCGGCGGTCACAATGACGCATTTATCAAGCAAAATGAGGCTAGCGCCGGCGAGAGCGACGGCTAGCGCGGCATTCATCATGAAGCCGCCTGGACCGAACAGCGCCGCTGCAAATTCCCTCACAGCGCCAGGTATGAGCTGTCGCTCCCTGGCGATGTCCAATGCATTTCAATGGAGCAACCTATAATTAATCATAATTAATTGGTATTATTTTTTTAAATTTTTTTTTTAATGTCAAAAAATCGGAGAACACTTCTGCAATGTTAGGATTTATTTTTAAGTAAAAAAAAAAAAAAAAAAAAAATATGTGCAGAATTGATCTAACAGGTCTGAGATTAATGTATTCATATAACAAAATGATTCTAAAAACATGTATAATGTTACATTAAAAAAATATGGTTGTTTAGGGGTTAAAAACTAGTTAATACACATCGCCGCCAGCGCTCTGGGGTTTAAACAAGGAATGGACAGCGACAGCACATTCGGAGCGTGATTTTTTGATGAATATGAAGCTAGCCGTTCGCTCTGGCCATTCGTTGTCAGGCGCTCACATACAACCCTGGACCTGTGAAACAGCGACCCCTCAGCCCGTATTCAACATTACCGCACACCGACTGAGTCGCTGTCATCAAGCTAATGCCGGCCAAGCACAGCGAATACTGGCTGGCGCTGAAAAAATCACGCTACAGTCGCTCATCTGTCGCTACCTGGCGCTATTGATGAATCGGCCTCTTAGACTCTAGGGCAGCTATTTTGGCTGGTCCGCATTCCTCTTGATTCTCGTTCCCACAGTGCATATGCTGCCTAGGCATCCATGCTGTTACATCTCACTCCTGGCAGATTTGACTTGTTTGATTGTGTACAACAAAGATTGCAGGGGATGTCATGCATCCCCTGTTACAACCCCACACTCGAGTTTCTGATTAGGGACATCTGGGAGTCATCTCAAAACCTGGGGGGGTGCAAAATCCTGGCTTTTGGTATACTGTAAAATCCCTTATTATGTGTCCCACCCTCTTTCCCTGACACCAGCAAGTTGGGGGAAGGATGGGGAAGGGGGAAGATTAACTTTAGTGTCCCTCTTGGAAATGTGTTTTGGGCATGACTGTTTAAAGCCTATCCATAGCTCTCTGCTAAGCTGAAGGTGGAATACATCTCTCTTTTCTTTTGTCAGTAATCTTTGGCAACTTCCGCCGCCTGGGCTGACTCAAGCCTCCATTGCGTTTAAGAAAAGTGGATCAGGCATGTCATGCTGAGTGCACTTATTCCCGACATTGCCACTCCGCAAAAAAGCTTGCACTTCTTAAGACAACTAAAGAAAGAGACATTTTCTGCTCTTGATTTAACACCGAACCTTTGCCTTAACTATAGTTATGTCATTTTAGGTGCAGTTTACAGTAGTCTTCAGTTTTGCTTTAAGGAGAAACTTCAGTAACAACTCCTTAGTTTAATGATGCAGTTTCTTAATTGCCAGTTTAAAAAAGCAGCGTTCCAAGATGGCTGCTGCAAGCCATATCCAAGGAAAGGCATGGTCACCAAGTATCCTTGTAAATTATGTCAACCAGTCAGGCCTTTAATTATAACCTCATAAAGCTGGCAGGACCCCAAAGGCTCCTGCCAGCTGGATCCTGCTAGTGTTGAATAAGAAATTCATCTTATTCTCCCCAGTGGGGTCATAGATGGCTAAACACATGACAGAGGTTTTAAGCCTTCCTCATTTACTAAGTCTAGCGTTAAAATAAATTATTTACATAATTATAAGTCTATGCTCTGTGTGCCACTTCACTTAATAATAATTATTCTAGCTGCAAATCATATTATATTAATCAATTGTATTTCTTATTTATTTGTATATGCTCTTTTTTTTTATTGGTGTTAAAGAAAAAGCTGTTATATATTACAAAAATAAAATAAGAAATCCAAGTCAACTGTGTACGTGTGTGAGAGGAACAATCGCACTAGTGAGTGATATCCAGGTGATAGTCTTTCTCGCTTTCCAGGAGCAGCTCAGCACTTCTTAATAACCGCCATTCATTTGATCCTACGGTTTCTATTGATTAAATAGTGCAGTATTTAGTGACCCGTTACAGGCAAACTTCCCAGCTCACTGCACCACGGGATCATTATAACTCCATAACAAAACATATCAAGGTGGATTAACCCAAGAAAACCCATTTTAGTTTCAGACCTTCATTTATTTGAGCTATTGTTATGTACTTTCATGACCTATTGATAAGGGGTCTATATAATAAACATAACAGTAAATAAATGCTATATATGAGATAGCTGACAACTGACCTACACCCTCTCTGGGACAGATTTCTTAAGGAGAACGTAACACGAATTGGTATTTATGCAGGCAAAATAGTGCAGGAACTTTATTGTTCACTTTGACATATTAGTGAAGTTGAGATTGAAGCCTGGTGCACTTGGAGGTATGGAGTGGGTGGATAGTTTTAAAGACCTTTGATGACTATTTAAAGAATTCCTTTTTCTTGGCCTCTTACACACCTCACCTATGGTATATTTCCAGTATGACACCTTCCAATGAGTCATGTACAGCACATTCACCAATTGGCAACATTGCCAGTGTTGGGTGGGTACAGTTATGGAAATGGCCCAAAGCTGCATTAAAATCCATTAAATGTATTCAAAAGGTCCATCTGGCTGAGAATCACCGTTTAGAGCATTTTACAGTATGTCCTTAAACATATGTTAACTAGGAAAAAAAGTTTAAGGAACGTTGTAGTCAGCCCAAATTATATTTTGCAAAATGAAAGTTATTTACTTAAATGTTCACCATACATGTTCTTTTTTCTCTCATGAACAATGCAACAATGTCATAAATAAAGTAGTCAGAATGGCTGGGGGAAAAAATGCACCACGATGTGTCCTCTGTCGTACCTTGCTTCAGCAGTGGCATCCAGCAGGTTCTTGATTATGAACCTGAATAGTCAGTCTTACCCCTATGTCCCAGACACTCCATGTTCCTAGGCTGTAACTACTCACTTTTTCTCATACCTGTAGGGGAATTGACTGCTGACCTTGTGATAAAAAAGTCACATTATGGGCATCTGGCCATGACTGTTACTGGTTGGCACCATTTACTGTCTAGTAGTAGGTGCTGAACAATAGTGAGGGTCAACATTATTTTGATTTTGGTATCTTTGACACCAATGCAGAGATGCTGCTTTGTTGTCTGATAGGCACTAATGCAACATCAGCTATTCCTTTATAAAATTTCATTATGAGGAACAAAAAAAATATACATAGCAGTAGACTCCAGGTGCCTGTGTCCCTCCCAGGTGTGAACCTAGCCTCTTTGCTGCTTGAGGCCACCTATAGAAAGGTGCATACTGCCTTATCAAATAGTAAACTACTTGTATAGCAACTTAAGTGAAAAACAGAATTTATTTGCTTATCACTACTGACAATGCTCACAAACTCTAGACTGACATGGACACTTTGAGTGTCTGGGCATCCACTTGGCAAATGAAGTTCAATGGAATGAAGAGGGGATGAAGGATCCTAGTTATGAAGAAAGATTTCAGGAATAAATCTATTTAGTCTTGAGAGGAGATGTCTAAGGGGGGGAACATGAGTAACGTATTTAAATATTATATACCGCATTTTCACAAAATAAGATGCACTTATTTTCCCTCAAAAACAGGGGGGGGGGGGGGATATTGGGTGAATGTGGGAAAAAATAAAAAAGGAAAGAGTTAACTCACCTCTCCATCGCGACTGCTCACGCTGTCCTGGAAGCGGCAGAGGCAGCTGTATCTGGCGCCTTCTCCGCGGCACCAGCACACACAGACACCCGGCCTGTTACAGTGGTTGGCGTGGCCGACGCTTGAGCATCAGCCACTCCCACTGCTATTCCAAGCCGAGTGTTCACCTGTACCTGTACGTGCAGGCGCTGCGGAGAAGGCGGCAGATACAGCTGCCTCCATCGTCTCCTCTCTGCGGCAGCAGCACACAGAGTGAACACCCGGCCTTATGTAGCGGTGGGTATAGCCAATGCTCAAACATTGGCCACACCACACTGCCTATGGGAATGGGAGGGGGCATGACACACTGCATATGGGAATGGAAGGGAGAATGCCACATTGCCCATTAGGAATGAGATGGGGGACGCTACCCTGCCCATGGGGAATGGGATGGGGGAATGCCACTCTGTCTGTAATGGGGTGTTTTAGCACAACATTTGGCTTAGAATATTTTTTTTTTTCTATTTTCCTCCAAATCCTAGGTGCGTCTTATGGGCAGGTGCATATTTTAGGGCAAAAAACACGGTAATATAAGAAAAAATAGCTATAAAATATGGTAAAAAGCTATTTCATGTAGAATTCTCTCTGAAGACATGAGGGCACTCCCTCTGTATGGAGAAAAAATATTCAATCTCAGGAAGCGATGATCCTTTTTCAACAGCCAAAAGCTTCAAAAATGGATTAGATTCTTTTTTAGCAGAAAATTCAGTTTTAAACTGGAGAATAGTCAACATTAACAGACTAAAGCTGTTGAAGCCCTGTTTTGGATTGCTGCCTTCATCCAGATGACCCTGCCCAAGGCAGTCCCCTCACTTTGCCTGGTTAGATATGTGTCCCAGGCCCTTCAATCCTACTAGGCTATAGTAAAACATCAGTGTTTATCCAGCCTCCAGTTAAAACATAACTTTTAATATATCTTGTTAAAAATAGCCACAGGGGCCCTTAATCATAATCAATGGTATGATTAAGGGCCCCTGTGGCCCGAAACGCGTAACGGGGTTCTGGTGGCAGGACTTGCTGGCTTCTGGGTCCCTGCTTTATTTTCACTTATCTTGGCATTTTTCTATGGTTGGCTATTTTTAACAAGATATATTAATAGTTACGCTTTACTTGGAGGCTGGATAAACACTTTTTGCTGTAATTTGGGAGGACTGCTGAGTGGATTCCCTCTTCCGTCCCTTTATGTGGATGTGGTGAGCTGGCTACTTTACTTGCTTCTACTAGGCTATAGTGACCATGTTATTGTGGGACCCTTATACCATATTTGAAGCATGATGGCCTTAAAATAATCGAAGAAAGTTCTGAAAGAAAATGTTCTCTAAGAAGTTTTGATTTGGATCATGTTCTGCCCATGAGTATTTGAATGTAGAATTCGCCTTTGTATATTTGACATATTGAAAGTTTACCATGTGAAAGGCATTTGTTTGCACGTTGTGCTGTGAAGTAAGCCTTTGAAGACACAGCAGCAAAGATTTGAAAACTATTTTTATTGCTTTTTGTATTGATTTGCTAAGCACCTGCACTTAAAAACCCTTTAACTCAACGTAAAAGGGTCAGTTAAATAGAGTCAAGTTTCTATTTGATTTTAACGTCTCCTTGTTGGATTTACAGCAGCATTAATATGTGACATTTAGCCAACTGGCTTGTGCAAGGTAGAGTAGAATTGTCATAAGACCTAGATTGTAATGTCCATGACAACAACTCCATGACAACTCCTACAACTCCATGGCTACTTACCCCCTGTGTGATTTCAAATCCCCTATTTGCTACCTGTACGTCCACCATTTGAAAATGTAGGTCCCATTAAGGAGTAGATTTTTCAAACTTTGATCTTGGGAGCCGGGAGTGGGTCTTCATATTAGATTCTTCATCAAGGTCCATGGAATTCTAGTTACCAGTTTAGCATGTTATCTAATTATAATATTTTAAAAACGTCATCACTGCACATCCATCTTGCACTTTAGCGTACATTTTTTTTGAGCTCTGAGTAGATGTCCTACCATAAAATAAACCTAGTTGATTGAGTTTTAAATAACAATGTATTAATTAAATGAAACAAATAAAGGTTTATTAGATGAGCTATATACGCACCCATCACATTTCAGTAAAGTGCATCTTAGTTGTGGTGACTTGTAAGAAATGTTGATGTGTTGATGGTAAATTAAAAGTCCAGCATTCAGGCATCTTCAACCCTGACCATTGTGTGTGTGTGTGTGTGTGTGTGTGTGTGTAAATCACATTACTAGAGGCGTTGTAGGAAGTATAGGGGTTATATTTTCTACTCAGCAGTCATCTCTAGCACATGCTACTGTTTTCCTAGGGCAAACTTTATTCTATATGAAGGACACATCCAGCGCATAAATCAAAATACATTTTTGCAATCTATGTATAATGAAACCCTCCCTTGAAGGTGTGTTTACAATAAAAGTGGAGGCCATTTTTCCAGGTCATCTCAACAGGTTTACTTTCTGTGACTTACAATACAACAAAGATATACCATCATTTTGCCTTGTTTTGTTTTCCAGATATAAGTGTTAGGTTGTCTAGTAATAGCTGTATAGAAATTTGTGTTGGCTTCAAAATATTAGGACTTTCTGTCAGTTACAATTTAAAAAGTTATCTGATCATTTTTCTTTGCAGATAAGAGTGTTAGGTAGTCTAGTAATAGTTGTGTAGACAAAGTTGTGGCTGCATGGATTCTAGCATTGTACTGTCTTGACTTGGGCAGACTGGTGATCAGGGATGTATGTATAAAAAGGCTTAAAAATGGGAACTGCACAGTAAAGTTTTATTTATCATTACACACCCAGTGGTCACCGGGCAATCAGCAGGCATAGGAAACGCCTGCTAAATACTCTGATGTTTGTGAGTCCTAAGGGAGCCCTAGGCAGCAATAAATGTCTGATGGAAGATACACTTCCTTAAAAAAGATGTCCAAAGTCCTGCTGAGCAGCTTTGTGCTGATAAGTTCTCAGCCACGCAGTGTTGTCCTGTGCTGTTTCTTTGCCGTACATCCATTTTAGATTCAAGTCATATTTAAAGAGCACTATCACAAAATTGTCTTATATTAAAAATCAAAGATGAACTAGACAGAGTATTTTACAGTCTGGAAATGGCCTTTGGCCAGATATTCTGCTGTATCTGCCATTCAGTAATCTTGAATGCTGATTACAATTAAAGTCCAGGTATTCCAAGAATTTGACCGCTTTTCCCTTTCTTTTCATTAAAAAATCCCCATGGATTACTAGCCTGGTGATAAGGGGCTGTCTGTCCGTATGGCATACCGGGAAAGGCAGCGGCTGGTGAGTGACAGATGCTGGAGGGTGGGTGGTGGCCACTGAGCGGTGAAGTGGGTGGTGACTGGTGAGTGGAGGATGCAGAGGATGGGCGGTGAGTGGCGAATAGTGGTTGAATGGAAATGGTGTTGTTTTAACTGTAGCCGGTGCAGCAGCGCTGCCTAGATCATTGTTGGATCAGCAGGCTGCGCAGGCACAATTGGTGGATCAGCGTGCATCCCCACTTCTTATTGGCCCCCCTGCTTCAACTGACTCTGCCTGTGTTCTTCCTGTCACAAGAGCGGCACCTGCTCAGAAACAGGGAGTTCGGGGGTGTCCTGCTCCCGCTGATCCACCAATTAGGTAGAACACCAAAAACTTGACAAAAATTGAGTTTTCCTTTAAACAAGGTTTTCACTAACCTAGGATTTGGTCTGTTTTACCAGGGCATTCTATTGAAAGATGCCTCTGTATGTATTACCCACCCCCGTTTCGCCCATTATTTTTACCTCACAGCTGATCCCATGGCATGTGCTCCCCCAATCATAATAGATTACTGGGTGACACCAGCCAATCAGATTATATTGGGGCATCTGGGAATCTATTCTGAATAAATAAGAGTGCTAGGTGCCTCACACCGTGCATTTCCTCTAGATGCTCGTGGCAGGCCTATCTGAATGGTTGGTGCTGGCACACACAGCTAGAGGGAGCACCAACTAACCGAGGGTTCACTGGATTGGTAAGATTATGAACCGGGGGGTTCACAGAACGGGCATCCCAAATTGGGATGCCCTATAGATGGGAAATTGCTGGCCCTTTTTGACCCAGGATTAACAGGTTCCACTTAAGGAATTACACAGTGCAAAAATCTGCTGTAACAGCCAAAAAAATAGAGCATCTGAGGATATTTCTGCATATTATTAGTAAGGTTAACGATTTGATGTGGCTTTTTTACATTTAGTATATTGTTATTAGTGATATCCATATCTGTCAATGCCCTTTTTATGTGTAAATTCAGTTTGGATGTTTTGTTTATTATAATTTCACAAGCTCACTTTTTTGTGGCTTGCAAACACTCTTGTATAACCAGATCCACATCTCTTTACTTTAGGCAGTATTTTTTTTGTACAATAGGTGTACGATGGTATCTAGAATATTCACAATATGGTGTTTTAATACATAATATATTTTGACCAGAGAACAGATTGGTGGGGAAAGCAGCTCCTAGTCAGATAACCTGATTTAATTGAAGTACGCAGGAGGAATTAATCCAGTTCTTGGAAAAAGAGGACTGCCATACGAGAGGCTGCAGGTCTGAGCGTAGGATTTGGCTTAACGATTGAAGAGCGCTTAGGGATAACATTGATAGTGGTCTGCGGCATGCTTCATTTGACATTTTTAGAGCCCCTGAGAAAGGTTACATTACAGGAAGACTATTTCCAAACATAATGTAAAAAACACAATTTCCGTTGCTCCATGCTGGTTTATTAATTCTAATTTGTAGAGCTGAAATAAAAAACAAGTGAACCAAGGTGACACAAACAGAATGCAGAGGAAAGTTGCTTTTGCTGTTTGAAAGAACTCTTCCCGACTTTTTTTCATTCAAGGTGAGGGAACTTCCTGCCAGTCTCTGCATAGACTTGTTCTTCCCATCAATCACTTCTGTAGCTTTTTTTTTATGTTTCCTTTTTTTTTCTTTTCCAAAAGCAGATACACTGATGTATTTTAGCAAGGTAAGCGTTAACATCTAATCACATATAGTAGGATGAAATAGTAAATAATGAAAAACGCTGTCTCTTGGTTCAACTCAATGACACATAGCAATACCAGTACTTTGATTGTCAGAATAGAATTGAATATGCTAATCAATGAAACAAATAGTACTTACAATGATATTGTCACATGTTTAGTTACCGAACAATGAATGAAAGCAGAAATAACGGATACCTTTTTACTTTACACATTTACTTTTCTTGATGGAACAATCCTGCTTCCTGCCTGGCTTTGTACGGGCCTGTCCCTCTTATTACTCATCTGTTGGTCTTTGAAATTTGTCTTGTTTTAAAGATATTCTTCCAGTCTCTTGCAAAAGCAAATACTTTAAAAAGTATAAAAACAGTCCCCTAGGTAAAGACCTCAGATTACTGCAGGTAGGGACCAATAGGAGAATGTCAGCTGTGATTTTTAAATGGAAACATCTTCATTTAGAACAACTCACTTCTAAAATCCTGTCTGTATAATAATTCTGCCAAATGGAATTGAGTATGCTCATTTGTACAGAAAAAGGTGCGATTTTCGTGCTAATTCAATTCGAGTGCGAAAAAAAGAACTCACAATTCATTTGATTTTCGAAAATAATTTGTGTGGAATTTTTGAGTGCAAAATAGTTTCAGCAATTCAGGTGCCATTGAATTGAGTTAAGTGTTTCACCCAAATTTTTTATAGCAAATTTCAGGAGGAGTGTTAGGGCGAGCGCTGCACGCCCGTCTCACAGCATTTCACCTACCTCCATGGCTGCATGCAGCCGTCATCCATCTTCCCTCAGGGCTGCTTCCAGCTGCCGCCCTTCCCCCAATGCTCCTTGCATGGTCAGGTGCGCACACGTCTCCGTCCACTAGAGGGCGAGCGCACAGGATCCCTGAGATTTAAAGGGCCTTTACAGCACTGATTGGTGTTTATGTCATCCAATCCTGCATCATCTTCCCCTATTTAAACAGGCACTTCCTTCCTTCAGTGCCGGATCTTGGTCTCTCCTTGCTTGTTGAAAGTCAGACATTCTTGGATTGCTCACCCGTGTACCAACCTCTGCCTGTCCTTGACTCTGAACCTTTGCTGCCTGCCCCGACCTCGGCTACTCACCTTTACCGCGAACCTGTGCTGCCAGCCCCGATCTCTGCCTGTACTTACTACGCCTTTTTGCCTGCCACTTGTGTACAACCTGCCTTGCGGTGGGCTCTGGTGAATACCGGTGGCCTCTTAGACTCCGCTCCCCTGACACGGTACCCGCCATCGGTTCCACAGTTAAAGCGGATCCACACCCTAGTCCGCTCCACCCGGTCCGTGACAGTAAGATCCGGCCATGGATCCCGCTGAGGTACCGTTGCCAGATGCCACTGAATTGCCTGTTTATTCTCCAGGAGATAAGGTGTGGCTGTCGGCAAAATACATCCGCTTCAAAATTCCTAGCTACAAATTGGGCCCCCGTTACTTGGGGCCATACAAGATCAAACAACAGATCAATCCAGTTTGCTATAAGCTTCACCTACCGACTTCACTGCGAATTCCCAATTCTTTTCACGTCTCTCTGTTGAAGCCAGTTATTGTCAATCGATTCTCTCCTAAAACTTTGGTGCCTGCCCCAATCTCGGGCACCGAGGATACCTTTTCAGTGAAGGAGATTCTGGCTTCTAAGCTCTCCAGAGGAAAAAGATATTTCTTGGTCGACTGGGAAGGCTGTGGACCTGAAGAAAGATCTTGGGAGCCCGAAGAGAATATTCTAGACCGTAGTCTCATCTCAGATTTTCTTGGTCCCAAGAAGAAGGGGAGACCCAAGGGGGGGGGGGGTTACTGTTAGGGCCACTTGTGTACCTCACTGAACCTCGGCTGACTGTGGGACTGGGCCGCTGTTAGGGGGTAGCGACCTGGGGGTCACTCGCCGCACAAGACCAACCTGCCTTGCGGTGGGCTCTGGTGAATACCGGTGGCCTCTTAGACTCCGCTCCCCTGACACGGTACCCGCCATCGGTTCCACAGTTAAAGCGGATCCACACCCGAGTCCGCTCCACCTGGTCCGTGACAAGGAGGAAAGTCTGTTTTCTGACTTCTACCATGGAGTCCTTCTACCCACTGTGCCTAGAAAAAAAGCCCATAGTACACCATAGGGAGGCCTATGAACATGAAGCTGTATAAAATGATATTTATTATAGGCCCCTACAAATATTAGCAATAACATTTATATGAAATAAATCATAGTGGCACACTCAGGACAGTGAACATGTCATGGTGAGGAGCAAAATGGATGAGGCTCAATGTGCTTTCTGCATGACTGAGTACAGCATGGTTAAAGTGGACCAACACCCAGGATTTTGACTATCCTGGGTCTTGGTCCACTTCGGTGGGGCACCCCCGATCGGGGTGCCCCGCTGTGTGAAACCCCCCCGAACCCCCCGAAAAACTCACCTCTCCCAGCGCTGACGGACAAGCCGCGGACAAGCGGCTCCTCGGCCGCCGCCTCCCGCGCGTCACTCTTGACGCGCGCGGGCCCGCGCCGGCCATTCACAGACGGCCGGCGCGGGCGCGTGCACGTCTAGAGGGGCGCGAGGGAGGCGGCGGTGGCCGGCCGCCACCGAAGATAAGGTAAGGGGTTTGGGGGGGTTTCACCCCGCGGGACATCCCGATCTCGGATGTCCCGCGGGGAGGGAGGTGATCGGCCCGGGAATCTTATAGATTTCTGGGCCGATCACCCGTGGGTGTTGGCCCACTTTAAAACTATCTTGGTGCACCATGAGCAAGACACATGAGCCAATCACGCCAATCATGAGGACAGTAGCATGTGCAATGTCTTATTTATCGCACTGCATGCCGCTGCACAACTTGACAAATGTAAGTGATTTAAACAATACATAATGCCATGACAACATAAATATACCAGACAGAAAAATTACCATTCCACAATATTAAAAAAAAAAACATTTAATTTAAGTGGACCAAAACCCGGGATTTTCATCCTCGCCCCTGGTGCATCTCTATTTGGGATGCCACGCTGTGGGAAACCACCCAGGAACCCCCACCTTTATGGGGTCTTACGGCCCCAACATTTCCGAGACATGCTCCTGCACTGAGCATGGGAGCAAACCATAGACTGCAAGGAGACCAGGGATATGCTGAGACCTGTGAATATGGCGTGGAACCTCGGAAAAGTGAGTGGGTTTCCGGCATGTTTCACACAGCAGAGCATCCCTAATAGGGATTCCCCAGGGGTTGTACGTTGCCCATCTGTATTTCAAGTGATGCCCTGGCTGCCCACAGAGACAAATCTTCCTTCTTAAAGTCGACCAATCACCACCATCCCTTCAGATAGTCCAAATACAGGGTGGTGTGCACTCCATAGGGATGTGGCTGGTGTCGCTCCCTATGCCGATGCTGAATCTAAAACAACAGCTTTATTCCCACCATTAGTATGAATGACATAAAGCACTGATTGCATAAGCACATGCACCATGGGAACATTGAAAAGATGACTGGAGTGGGAGATCTAGGGGTTTCAAACAGCCGGGAATTAGGATGCCCATAGGCCATCCTGCTAAGTCATAGCTTGGCATCTTCTCAACTCTCAATCTCACAAATATCAGCATCTTGCTCATACACTGCTTGAGTGCATAAATGACCTCCTGCACCCTTTCCAGGCAAGGCCGAAATTAGGATCAGCATATGACGTGCAAGGAGAGTTCTATTCTCGTAAAATCAAGTCTATCAGAGCAGGGGCTAAGCCCACAGATGATCGCTAATAATGATAAAATATGTTTTCTTTAAATTCCGTGGTTCTGTGGTTTACTGATTCCACTCACAGGCAGCATTTTTTCTCAGTATAATAAGTCCCAGCAGCCAAAAGTAATAAAACTCTTTGTAGAGCTTATTAACTAGTTCAGGTATGTGTGAGAATTGCGGGAAAATAGTTTTCACACAATGAGAGAGGTGTACTTTCATGTGTCATAGGTGAGCCCATTCAGACTAATATGTCATGCATGTAAGAGCTCCATAATCAAGCCCAGAGAATATATTAAATATGTTTGCGACAAGCCCCTCCTGTTTCAGATTAGTGCATGCTCCATCTTGCTGTGCTTACCATTACCTATTGCTTCTCAAGAAATACAATCGCTCTACAAATCAACCCTTTGCCTCAGGTGAATTTCAGGGCTGCTAATGCCTGCCAACATACACACACATATGAAGCTGATGTTTTTCAGCAATTCTTTAGTCCCCCGAAACAATAAAACACAAGTGCTGGTATTAATATTACAGTTGATTGCTTATTAAAACCCTAAATATGCTCTCAGCTTGTGCAACATACAATTTAAGTACCTTTGAAGATCCTGTATGCTATTTAGGTCATGTAGCTCAAAATGATTTTGATTTATTTTTTATTATATAAATATGTTTAGTTTTCCTCTTTTCTCTAGAAACTGGAAGCTATATAATACCTTAACTAGGGTAGCTAGGGGTATAGGACCCTAATGCCAAAAAAGCTAAAATATACAATCATGTTATACTTATAGCCAAACCCTTATGATGCTTCTTTAACTACATACACCTGTCCTCCTCCTACCTTGATCCATCTTAGTCCTGGGATCAAGGCATTTTGGCATAATCCAGTCCAGGGCTGATCAGGCTCTCACAGGCCATGTTCTTGCGAGGTGTACCATTGCACAGGGCACCATGGTCAGGTGGGGAATAGAACTCTTTTCGCCCAAAGAGCCTGGCATAGAGAGCAGGGGAAACTGACACTGTGCTTCATGGGATTGTTTGGGAGGAAAGTATACATGCGATACCAGGTGGTTTTACAAAGTAGGTCATTTCACATTGGGATGCCCCAGGCATAGGGAATCAGATGGCTCCAGAGTTTTTGGGACTTCAGTGCCAGCAAATACAGGTTTTAGTCCACTTTGAAGCAGGTTGGCAAAAATGACTGCTGGTCCACTCGTCCCTAGCATCATGCCTGATACCGGAGGAACTCCCCCACTTCTGCATTGACTGCTGGTGAACCCTGGTTGGCCACCATGTAGGGCAGTAGCCTGGTAGTGAGGAAGCACAGAAGTGTATTGGGGCACCATCCTGAAGTCTCGCACAGTGGACCTTACATCCTAAGGCCAGTCCTGGCAGGGAGGTACCAGTAATCCTGTCCTGCTCTGCTGAGCTGATTGGGGGATGGAATGAAATAGAGAATGGCATTGTCTAAACCTGTAAGCCCCCATGACTTGGCCATTTCTGCTTCAATCTAAAAATGGTAAACAGTTTAGGAAAGTGCCAAATGTAGCCCGACACATAGTATCACTTTAAGACTCTAGGGCCTTGATCTCATACTTTATTTTACCTACCTGACAGCTAATTCCATCTACACTGCTGCAGAGGACTGTGGTTGCTCATCCACAGTTTTCTCTCTAAGCTGTCTATCTTCTAAGTGCTGCTGACAATAAATCAAACATAGAGGCTCCATACTTGCACACACTAAATGGAAATGCTCACAGGCTGTGATTCAAGTGATGACTCAAGTAGTGGTGGTAAGTTTGGTCTGGTAAAAGCTCCATTATCAAGGTGGAATGAAAGGTATAACACCTTGTGTTTAGTGAGCCGCTGATATTGAACACATATACTAAATTCTGATTCCCTTTCCTGTCAGTGTACCAGTTTAACTTCAACTATATAAAAAACAGACCCTCTGCTAGACCAGCACACCCATCATCTAGTAGTTTCTACAAGAAGCTCCAAAACCTCCAACTTACCTAGATTTCAGCACGTATCTGTGTTTGTTATGCACAGCATGCTGTAAAGTGTTTACAAGGGTGGATGGCACTGTCCAAATATTAACAAGGTGCTTAATAACACGGTGAGAGATAATGAATGCTCCTACCTTGAGCTAGTGACACACATCTGGCATCGTAGCTGAGAAAAACTGGTATCACATGTTCGGCGGGGTGTTTCCCTGCAGATCTTGTACAGCAAGATCCTTATGTAAGAAGCAGCAAAAGGCAATTTGTTTTGAACAGCTCAGTCAATTCGTGATCACAAACAAGAAAGCATGTTGTAGCTTTCATTATTTTGCTTCACAAACCAGCTTTAGATGCCACTAGCCACCCCCAACCAGCATCCGTGTGTGTGCGTGTAATATTCTTGCTTTCTTTAACACGTGGTAACATCAATTTAATAATAGAAAATAGACGTAGGTTAAAGCGGGCCAAACCCACTGAAAATTTAGCCAAAGACCCTCCCTTCTTAGGGTGCAGAACATGAAACGTATATTTTCAACTACTAAATTGTCTTGGAACACTTATTTTTTGTTGACGTAGGTTAAAGCGGGCCAAACCCACTGAAAATTTAGCCAAAATCCCTCTCTTCTTAGGGTGCAGAACATGAAACGTATATTTTCAACTACTGAATTGTCTTGGAACACTTATTTTTTGTTTTCCCTTTCCACTGGCCTGATGTAATTATTACATCCCTCCCTGAAGCCCCTTGGCCAGATTTCACGCATGTGCCATGGATTTATCTTAAGACTGGGAGGAGTACCTTAGAGAGGAAACTGCCATGAGATCTCTGCTATGGCAATAGGAGATGGCACCTGCCACTCGCAATAGCAGCAATGACTCGAAGGCAGGACTTTAACGGATGGATTAAACAGGTGACATAAATGGGGAGCACTTATTATAGTGGGGGGAACAATTCTGTTTGGTCTACTTTAATACATGGGACAGGTATGTGGCTCCTTTTGGAAAAGGGCCCTGGGTAAATGCCGAGCTTGTCATCCCCTATTGCCAGAGAGCATAAATTAAGCATGTAATATAGAGCATCCCAGTTTTCCATTTTTTTCTTAATTACCACCTGGGTCAGTCACCTAAAACTGTGTAAAAATACACAAAATGATTCCTTAGAGCGAATGAAACACACGGGAATGCACATAAATAATTTGCATGCCCTTTTGAAGAAGTTTTGCATTTTTGGAGCCAATTTGGACTGGGTAAAGTGAAGTGTAGATGGCAACGGTATATGTTGTGGTCCATATCAATAGGTGCTCCCCACACTCACACACCATATACCACCTTCTCTTGTTGGTCTTGCACATGGCTTTAGTAACTAATCAAGTTCTTTGCATCCTTTCAGTGCCTATTGCATTATATGTAGCTAGCTGCACTAGTTTCAGGCAGAAAATCCAACCCCACCCTTCCTAATCTTCACTCGGGGCTGATCTGGGCTAAGAACAAGGCACATTTTGTTTCAGAGGCTGTACGGAGTAGAACTATCAGAGTCTATAGAGATTTAAATGCCAATCATACATTGTATGTTTATGTCATGTCTGAAAAAATGACTTGGGCTGTTACCAGCACTTATCTAGGAATATCTGATCTCAGTGAGACACCACCCATGTGTGGATTCAGTCTGTGAGCATTACATTGTTACCTCCATGTTTTGCACAACATTTATGAGTTTAATTAAGCAAGTCATACTGTGTGTTTAAATGGGGCAATCCAGGGCCACAAGCCATATGCGCAATTACAACACTCACTAGAAACTCAAGTAGCGTGCATGTTGCTGTGATAACACTAATCCGTCACACTAAGGGTGCATTAAACACTAACTTTGTGAAATTGGTATAAATGTTCTTTTACCTGCTAATAGGAATAGACTGGGAGTATGCCCTGCGGGCCACACTGCTTTGGAGCTGGGCTGGGTCTGGATATAGCCTCACCCTGAGCCTGTTCTGGAATTAACCTTTTCTTTTCCCAACACCTTCTTTACTCCTCAGTCAGCTCCACAGCCCCTTCCCAGCAAAAAATTACTGTACCGGTCCCACTAACACCTATGCCTCCTCTGTTAATGTAGTCACCAAGGGTAGGAAGTGATCCCGCTTTTCTCTAGTGAGGTCATAGAGTATTAAAATACTCATGTTGTATCTAAAATTAAAAAAGGTTTTAGCTGAAGATGAGCCTTAAGCACAACATTTTCCTGCTACGTAGCTTTGATGGAATAAACATTTTAGTGCTTGGAGTAGAGGGAATAGCATGTCAGATGTTGATGATGTAATTGGTCTGATCTAAAATTGTTTTGTTTTTGTACTTTTCTAAGTGATAATTGAGCTGTGCCCTTGTATGAGCAGATTAGTCATCAAAATGGACAAGAACCAAGATGATTTTTGAATAGGGACATCACTTGGACCAAAAGACCACAGTGAAATAGCTTAACTATACGCAAGTGATGATTTAGATCATCTACTAGTTATATTTTAACAGGGCTCAGTTGTTTGTATGGTTAAAGTTGACCCCAATCCAGTCCCCTAGAGCTATTCTGACACTTTATACTGCCTTGGTGGTAGCTTTGGATTACTGCCTGGGGCCCATAGGGGTATTATCTGATGGGCCAGTTCGACACAACAAGTTTCTGATCCAACTAACCAAGATGATTGACAAGGGCTTATGTATAGTATAAACAACAATAACCCTATCTGATATTTTATGGTATTACCGTATATACTCGAGTATAAGCCGAGTTTTTCAGCCCACTTTTTGGGCTGAAAAAAGCCGCCTCGGCTTATACTCGAGTCAGTGAAAATTTTGGCCGAAATGGAGGAGAAAAAGGGGCAGGGCCAATTCACTGTTCCCGCTAAGGTGCGCGCGCGGCCGCGCGCCCACGCCTGCCACCCCCCGCGCAGCCCCGCCTGCCGTCAGCGCATGGTCGCCGTCGGCAGTGAGGATGTTCAAGATGCTGGAGCAGTGCGGGGCATGTGGTCCTCTTGTGTCCCCCTCATCAGGTAGGTGTGTGTGTGTGCCACACAGAGGTGACGGGTGACTTACCTGTGTGTGGCGGAGCCAGTGCAGGGCGGCGGCAAAAGCCGGAACAGCTTCCCCACCTGCAGCTCAGTCACACTGTCACACTGCCCCTGCCGCCCCTGTCCCTTCATAGAGAGCCTCCGGATGTGGGACGGCTACTGGGATATATTGCCTTTTCCACTGATAAAGCTGGGACACGTGCACTGCAGGGGTAAAGCATTTACAACTATTAGTAACTTTTACACATCTCTCTCTTTTACTCTTTCTTCCCTTTTCCACATTCTTTCTTTCTTATTTTACGCCTTTACCTTTTTTTCTCCTTTTCAGATTGCATCAGTCTTCTCTTTTCTACATCCAACATTTTCCACATTCCCTCCTTCTTGCTCTTTTCCACATTCCCTCCTTCTTGCTCTTTACGGTATTCAAAAACATTATTGGTATCTATTTTTATTTTTGAAATTGACCGTTAGCTGCTGCATTTCCCACCCTAGGCTTATACTCGAGTCAGTAACTTTTCCAGTTTTTTGTGGTAAAATTAGGTGCCTCGGCTTATATTCGGGTCGACCTATACTCGAGTATATACGGTATATCTGATTTTATTAAGTATTTATAGCTTCCAAAAATTCTTACATTTTGTCTTTTATGATGGAGAGTTGCCATTGTTGGCCATCACCATTATAGCCATTTTACATTCTGAAGCATTATATCTGTTTTTGATTTTCCATAAGGTTAAAAAATAACTCAATTTGACACCTTCACTTTCAGCAAGCCATTAGTTAGACTAATGTCCATTGAATTGGTCCTGCTCTTTGATTGAGGATGGTCTTATACATGTTTTAGTAGTTCAGAAGCATAGTGACGAATCATATTATGAGCTCAAAGCAAAATACCCAGGCCACATGGCACACTGCAGCAGAGAGAGGACACAGATCCTCCACACAGTTAGCAGGACCGCGAGTGCTCACTGCCACAGGGAGGAGCTCTTTAGAGGAGTCAGATGATGAGGTGAGGAGGGGAAGCCCCCAGTGCCTCTGTCACTCACAGTGATATCAGCTTACTCCTCTGGGTATAAAGAGCCCCCTCTTGCGATGGGAAGCAAAGCAGCAGTTCTTTTCAGGGAAAACAGGGAAACATTTGAATTCCAAGAAGTTTGTGCTTAACCGTTTTTTTTCTTCTGAAATTCGAAGTGAATTCCAATTCAGTAAAATGGGCTTGCTCAGTACTACCTCTAATGTATTAAGATACCTCTCTTAAGATACCTTGATATCAGCTATCATTGAATAAAGTTCTTGGACCAACAACAGGATAGGTTGAGATTTTGTTTCCTTTGTATTTGTAGTATTGTGAAGAGTTCGCAAGAGAAGAGAAATAATATAGCAGTTGTTTTTTTAAGTATGCATATAAAAAATTATATATGCAAATTTTATATATAAAATATAAAAAAACTAGATGTACGATTCTTTTAGGACTGGCCGTGTTGGGTTTTATTTCACTTTAAATAGCTCTAGTGTACTATGAAAGGAAATCTCCTTTTACTTAAAAGGAAAGCCATCCTTTTAGCATGATTCTCATAGTTCTATAAAGTTAAGATAACAATCCAACTAAAGCAATAAAGCAGATCTCTACCAAGATGACTTTTGTCCTAGTAGCTTTACCAGTCAGACTTAACAAACAGCTCACAGGGAATCTGTTGTTACAAGACTCAGGAATGAAGCACCTTCTTACTGAATATGATTTGTTCTCATGCAGTTGGCGTTCAGAGATGCCATAGATGCAACTTGTCTTTCTTTTTCCCAGGCCCTGACAATCCCAGCTGACCATGGAAGGCCTTCTGGGGTCTAAGTCGCTTTAGCTTCATAAGATTTTCTCCAAGCCTGGTCAAAGTTTAATTTCCAGGTTGAAAGATAAAGCACACCTACTGTGAAAACAAAGGCTGGTTGTGCAATGTTATTGTAAACAGTCTTAAAAGAACAGAATACAAATGACATCATTCTTCAAGATTGATTTGGCATTTAGCTGTTCACACACCTTGCTGGACGTTCAGTAAGGTATTAAACACGTCTTAAAGGGTCCCTATACTACCTGGGTTATTTATGGAGCTCATAACAAATCTGGCTAAAGAGGGGAAGCCTATCCCTTAAAAACAGAGCGCCAATTTTCAGACGTGGGGGACGCGCACCTACATTGCCATAGCTCGTGATGTAATTTCCTTTCCCTGTTGAATGTTTGCTTAACATCGTGCCTTAATATTGTGCATTGCACATGTTTGTGTAAACAGTGGCATAGCTAGATGTGACCCTGGAGCGAACATTTTGTCATTTTAACTCACAAATGAGACACACATGGTGCTTTTTTGGACTGTAAATGAGGCCATGAGAGCACTACTCAAATAAAGTGGAGGAGCAACAATATATACCTGAATATATGGGCCAGGTTCACTGATATTTGATTATTAGTGTTTTTGTACACGTGGTAGTATTTTAAAATATTTAATATTTTTATGGTTTTGTAGCTCCTGTATTAAATGTTTTTATTCATTTTATTGTATATTGATTGCATTGTCTCAGATTAATTGTATTCCTATTATTCTAGTCACTAAACGTTCTAGTGGGTCATTCATTTAATAGAACAACCTCTTTAAACCCTTGTACAGTAAATGCGATGTTGCATTCGGGTTAGTCTCTTCAAAATGTATCTATTCTGAAGACTGAGGGTCCGCTTCCACACCCACTCTCTGGATGCATCTACCAGTAAAGACTAAAGAATGGGCCAAATTATCCACCAAGTCATGTCTTACATGGCCGCCAAAGGCCTAAAGGATTTGCAGGGTGGGTGTGCACACAGCACATGCATGTCCTGCCAAGCCTGATTAGGAAATGTTGACTGTGCCATTCAGAAGGGGACCCCACATTTTCTTTCTTTGAGCTTTCTTTTAGTTTTTTTTACAGTCGTGATGCTCTGGGGGTGGGTATAACCAGAACAAATGCAATTGTGGCCCTGGGTCAGTGCCTGGAGTGCACTAGAGGATCCTCTGTTACTTTGGTGGACCTAAGGTTGTCACCTGGTCGATATATTTTTGTTTACTTTACTGGCCACTGGCCTGATGTTGGCGGCATTTGTTTTTTTACGGGTAATTGATAATGGGAAAAGTATACCTGCAATTAAAATTAGCAGTAAAAAAACAAATACCGTCACCACTAAGCCAGTGGCCACTACACACAAGTAGAAAAGAAAATACCAGCTAAGTGGCAACCCTAGGTGGACCCCAGGTACCGACCCTGGGCCACCATCAGGGCAGTACAGTCTTAGTTACAATCTAATTGTGTTAGGCCCGCAAGGATTTTTTTCTCTGGTGGGCACCAAGAATGATTTTCTTCTGGTGAGCCCAAAGTGTTCCAGTCCAACCCTTAGTGGACCTCCAGTCATATGTCCTGCAGGACCACTTTAAATACCTCACAACCCCCAAAGGGTTTAGTGACATGATTACTACTTATATCAGCAGTTTGCTGTGAGTAACACCCTCAAATTCCAAGTCACCTGGCTTTGCAGTTTTCTTGATGTGGATTTGCTCTCTGGAGAACGTTAGCTTGGTTTTGTGCATGATACATTGCAGCTTGCCTTTGTAAGGGAGCAAGCTTACCTCCGCTTACATATCCATTATTTTTGGCAACCTCCGGGCGGCACAATATATATAACACACAAGCACTTAGCGAGGCATCAGCCTCACGCACTGATGGTTTCATGACAAGATAAACGTCATTAACTTTGGTTTTAAATGATATTGAACAAACAATAACCTAAAGGTCAGACGTTTCACTTCTAATAGCTGGCCGGTGCAATCTCTATTAACTCTATTGATTCCACTAATACAAGGCTAGATTGTCCTGGCACTGTGTCCCCAGCCCCAGGGAAGCTTAAAATGACTTTTTGTGTTAGTATTTGCATCAGTGGTCAAGTCCACTTTCAGGGCTGACCTATAGATCCTATTAGCCAATGCAAATGTTTCTTAGATGGAAAGAATAATATGACCTCTTATGTTTGTCACCAATAAATACTGACCCAATTTACAAATGTTTTATATTGTTTTGTGTGATTGCTTTTCATGCAACCCCCTATATTTCCTTGTGTTTTTTGTGCTGTAATGTACGTGAGAGAAATGACGTATTCCATAGTATGTTTATTTGGAATTCAATTACCCAGAGAGTGAAAAATCATAGCTGGTTGAACAAGACAATAAACTGCCAGGAAAACAAAGGTGCCCCATAACACACATCTGCCTCAGACAAAGTGAGGCTTTCGATCAGCAGACAATATGATCAGATTGCTTTCAAAAGCAAGTTTCAGCAGACTTTTTGATTTATTTAGTCTATTTGTTAAGGAGACCCTGAAAGAAATGTGATTGCTGAGGATACTGGAAAATCTAGTCAGTTTCACATGCGTGGGTCTATATGCTCATAAGGTTTGTTTATTTGCAGTGTATAGGTGTTCAACATATAAAAGTGATCTGATCTATTCATTAAAAAAAGGTCATAGCTGACTCGAAACGTATATCCATATAAAGCTGCAATTTTGGACTCTGCTTTCCTTCATGATGGAGTCTTTTAGAAGGTTGCCTTGTTTAGTGAGATATTTATGATCAGGACCAGCTTTACATTGGAAGGTGCCCTGTGCTAAACTGCAGGATGGCGCCCCACATAAGAAAATTGATTGTGTGCCCCAGATGGCCCCCTACACCTAAAATATAAATCTGAGGTGAGCAGGTGGTGCACCCTCCCCTATCAAAACAAAACACGCTGTCTGCCCTCTAATTATTGCTGCCGACCCCTTAAAAGCAATATGGCAAATAATAAGCTGAGCAGATGGTGCTTCCCTCCCTCTTTCCCCATCCAGACCAAACTGCAGTTTTACCCTTAAATAAAAACCCTTGCCAAAACACAAAACACCCGATCAGCACCCTAAGCGGCTGCTCAATCTGAACACCCCAAAGGCCGGCCATGTTTGTGATTGTATTTCTGTGGCTATGCACATGGGATGGGAGGGTATTCACATTGTCTTTGTAGTTGGCCCTGAGAGAGTGAGAGTAGGGGGATTTTATCCTTATGCGCTGGCACAAGCCATGACTAGAGAAAAACAAATTGTTTTGGGATTAATCTAAACTTGTCTCAAATTATGGGATGACATTGGATCTAAAACATTATAGATTTATTTTTTACATATTTTGTGATGGCAAATCGTCACCTAAAATCTGATGATCCAAGAAAGGATCATTCTGGACCATCATGTGCGTATCAATACTGTCAGGAATCTGCCCCCACAAGGGATATTTTTGGATGTGTTGTTTATTCTAATAGCTTCAAGTTAATAAAATTATGGGCCTTATTTATCAAGGGATAGCGCCAGGTAGTGTCTCACTAGCGCCAGGTAGCGCCAGCTATCGGCGGCTACCGACTCCAGAACGCCAGGCTGCGAACACAATCACGCATTTATCACGCTAAACGAGGCTAGCGCCGGCGAGAGCGTCAGCTAGCGCGGGATTCATCATGTTGCAGACTTCAGCAAACAGCGCCGCTGCTAATCCCATCACAGCGCCAGGTATGACCTCTCGCTACCTGGCGCTCTCCAATGCATTTCAATGGAGCAATCTTTAAATATTCATAATTAATTGATATTAATGTTTTTTTTTTTTTTTTTTTAAATGTCAAAAATTCGGTGACCACTTCTCCAATGTTATTTTTTTTTTTTAAGGTAAAAAAAAAAAAAAAAACAATTGTGCAGAATTGATATTACAGGTCTGATATTAATGTATTCATATTACAAAATGTTTATAAAAACTTGTTTATTATTTTTTTCCAAAAATAAGGTTGTTTGGGGGTTAAAAAATTACTTTAAACACATCGCCGCCAGCGCTCTGGGGTTTAAACAAGCATTTCACAGCGCGAGAATTTTTGGAGCATGATTTGTTAATGAATATGCTGGAAGCCGTTCGCTATGGCCATTCGTTGTCATGCGCTCCCATACAGCGCGGAACCTGTCAAACAGCGACTCCTAACCCCGTATTCAACATTACCGCACACCGACTGAGTCGCTGTCAACAGCCGAACAATGGCCAAGCACAGCAAATACTAGCCGGCGCTGTGAAAATCACGCTACTGTCGCTCATCTGTCGCTACCTGGCGCTATTAATAAATCGGCCTCCCCGTCATTTTTTTCTGACTTTTTGGGGCAATTGGAGCACATGTGATTTAGAGCAAAATTATTCTGGCTAAACAAACCTTATGGATGAAACTCTGAAGTTTTTCCCACTTTTCATATATATAACCTATATACAAAATTACAGTGATCTGTATTCACTGTTGCACTCTAGGCATTGTCACTTATTATCTGAGTTTTGCAAGTGTCACTTCGTTTTTTTTTTTACATCGTTTAAGCAAGAGTGATCAAGGGTATAAAATCTGCCAGTGCTCAGACTTTTAGGTTTAGAAGTGCAAGAAATGTTTGGCCTAATCCATGGCAATCATCGACTGATTCCAAAGGATTACCTTCCATTCCCATTCTCCATTCCATAGTGCACTGTCCTAGCCTGGCTTTTCAGCTCTGTATTGCATCAGTATGTTAAGAACACAGGAACACTTTGCAGAACATAACTTCAAGAGTAAAGGACAAAAGTGCAGATTAAAAACACAAAAGAAGTTGTACTATGTCTTGTTTGCTGGCTTGACAGTTGACAATTCATTCTCAGACTGCCGTTCCCTTACACACAAATGCGTCAATCTTAGAGCCTTATTTATGATGTGCACCTTTTACCATCATTTTCTGTGGCCATGGCACCAGCTTTGGGCCGCTGGTATTCCAGTCTTATCTGGTGCTGTGTACTACATTGGAGCTAGCGGTCTCTGTGCCAAACACTACTAATTAGCTTTGATTGTTGCACTTATGTATTGCCAAGGCTGTTGGACCCGCCAGTCGTTTATCCCAGCGCCACTTTGCCTTGCCGTTATTCCGCTGCTCCCCAGCAAAATTATTTTACGACACTGTATTTTTACGGCACTGGTCAGCGTTTTTTCATTACAGTTACAAGAAATCACTGCTGGGGACAAACTTTACAGCGATGGCTATCAATGTGTAGATTGCATATTTCCCAGGTAAATAAACCTCTGGATGACCTAAGCTATTATTGTTCTTAGGCGCTTGCTTACGACATAATTGCCACTAGACTGGAATGTCTTCAGCTCAGCAGCTGACTTGGTTCAATGGTTATTAGTTGTAGTCTTAAGCACATACAACCCATTTTCTATATGGGGATGAACGGTTTCTTGAAACAAGATACAGGTCTAGAAAGTGTGTCATTTTGACTGTTGGAAGTTGTATCTTGTCTGGAAATATGTTGGGTTTGTTAGGTTAAATAGGTGGAAATGATAGACACGAGGCTTGAGAGTTTACACTGAGTGATAAGCAGTCATGTTGGCTGGTGATGATGTTATCCATTTAGACGTATCCGACTTGTTGCCAGTGTAACACTCTTTGGCTTTGATCTACTTTTTTAAAGTTATTTAACTGTTAAAGCAGTGTCTCTTTTGATGTTATCAAGCCAGTATGTTCTTTGAAGGCCTTGTCTCCTTGTTCCACTTATTAAAGCATTGTTGATTTCTCCTTTTATTCAATTGTATATTCGGGTCTTGTTTTCAAGTGAATAAAACAGGGACACAATGGCATGAATCAGCCTACTTTTGTTCATTAACTATTCTGACCCATATACATGAGCAGATAAATTGACCGTTCGCTCAGCAAGATTTGCTGGTTAAACGCTTGCTTAAGCAATTGCTTGTGCAATGCACTGACTGTGCTGTTCGTGGATGACTTCTGTTTCCAGATTACAATATCAAGTGATGAATGAGACATTTTTGGTCAAACAAAAAGATACGTCGGCTGACCGATGATCCAATTATCTTTCATCGCCTGATCGTAGCAACCATTTCCAGGGAGCGATTGTTGCTTAATTGCGGTTGCTTTAGCGATTTTTCATTCAGTAATCGCTCCGGGTAAATGGGGCATCACTATATGTTTTATGGCCATAGAAGGTTCACTATAAATCTCATTATTCCTGGATGCTGAAGACTAAAAATGCACACTTGCTGTGCCTTGCTCAGCCAATGATTGTGGGGAGTGATATTGTTAGTCCAATCCCTTTGCCAGGCTATTATTTACTGGCTGACTGCGCGGGAGTGAAAGTGCGTGCATGTTTGTTTTGTTATTTGGGTTTAGTTACCCTTTATCTAGCTGCAGTAAAATAAACACACAGATGTCTAAGCACTCACACAATTGCTTTTACAAATATGGCACCATAGCGGAGCTGGAGACTCATAGCCTCAGGTTCCAAATGAGAATATCTTTTGAAGCTCCTTTGGTGGAGTAACTGAATACAGTTCAGATCCTCTACAGGATTTAAGGGACTTTTCCTTTTATGAGAATATATTTCCTGATATGAAAAATTGCAAGAGGATACATGCTCTCTGCTAATCCTTGACTATCACCAGCTGAAACTCCTCCATACAGCACCTCCATCTTCATACTTACCAATGAGGGAGGACAAGCAACCTCCTTTTTCCAGTGCCAGGCAGAAATCGGGGCATCCATCAGGCTGGCTATATGCCCACTATTATCCCTAATTCATTCATTTCATTTCAGGTATGTGGGGTCAAAAACAAGGACCCACGGATACAATCATGCATAGCCCCTGGTGCCCTAGGTAAGCATGGAAAAAGAGGCGAGGTGCACCGGACACACAAGGGGGACAACAGGAGTATAGGCTTTTTTTTGTTTTCATCTGAAGAGACCCTTAAACTACTCCTATCAGGCATATTGTAGAACTCAATACAGAGGTGATATCATTAAAACCTCTGTTGTTCCTGGACTACATGTTTGAAGAACTCAATAGCATTATTATATCTGACACACCTTAGAATCATAGTAGCTTAACCTTTGAAGGTGGCCTTAAACCATCCCTGACAACTCTGTGGCAGGAGGGTTCTAGTTCACAGAGACACTAAACTTACCTACCCCCTCATGTATGTGTTTGTGTGTGTATGTATATTTTAAACTTCATAAAACAGCTTTTAACGATGATCACCACAAAACACCAATGTAATGACACATCGTGCAAAGCAATACATTTTGTGGATATTCTTTTCCATGCCACATCTCCGAATGAAACTTGAGCGATCCTTCCTTGTATCTCTACAACAAGGAGATGTATTGTCTTCAATAGCATGAAATCAACTTAAGTGGAAAGAGAAGACAAGTATGCTTAACTTGTAGAGTATCAGCAAGCTTGTGAAACATTTGTTATGGGAAAAGAAAAGCCTTCCAAATGTTTGGCCCTAATCCATATTTGAATTGTAAATTAAACAATTAGCACTGTTTCTGCATCAAGGACCTCACACAGTTTTTTATTTCAGTTTATGTTTTTACTTCAGTTTATGATTTTGGATCCTGGTCTTTCTGGAGTTTATTAAGCATTGTAACCATGGTTGCTAATAATAATAAGAAATGGAAAGAATATACTCCATACATTATATTGGCATATTGGCAATGGGAAGTAATTCTTGTAGTGTCAAATGAGGTTATACAAACTTGAATATACTCCTGATAAGAATACTGTTGGTTTGGCTGATGACTTTTAACGTACATCACTGTAATCAGTGCTCTGCTCAATACCTAGTGTCAGTCAGTCAATCTTTTAGCGGGGGTAGGTCATTGACAGCAGGCATGTGACGTCTTGTAGTTTAAAGTGGTTCGGAAATAGAAGAGAAGGTGCTGCAGACTAAACTGAAAAACCCTGGCAGACAACAGCTATAAAAGTTTAGGAGAATGGAATTTTTACTAACTTTTCTGGACATAGCAATTGAAAGAAATGTGAAGGGTCTAATATTCATACTAATTCGGGTGGTGGATGGTGACGTTTTGTATGCAAAATGATCAAAATACTTATTCTTAAAAAGTAGCTTTCAAGAGTTTTTTTAATCCATATACAAGTATTAAACTGTGAGTGATCTGCATTTTAGCTCTGTACAATCGGGTAAGTAAATCTTATTTCCGATCTAAAGCGAAGTACATCTTTTCCTTTATTCTGTACGTTATTTTGAAGCAAGGTGTGGTTTAGTTTTGCTATTTAACACATGTTAACACTCGCCCACCACTTTTAAACTTGCTTGGGAAATCCAAAGTCACCATTTTTTTTTTCACCTTTTCGAAAAACGTTAACCACAATACTGTTTACATCCTTTCAAGAAATAGTTACATATTAAAACATATGTTTTAAATAGAATATACATCGTTTTTCAGTTTTTAGAAAGCTATTGAAACATTTCAGTCATAGGCTTTTGCACACTAAAAGCAGTCCTTAACTTGTTTTTACAAATTAAAAGAAATGTTTTAGTCAAATAATTTACCCGAAAGAAAAAGAAAGCACCACTGAGCGTCATGTATTCCTTAAGAACCAGTTTGACTGCTATAGTAAATACTTTGGGTGCTTCAAGTGAAAGCTTACTGTGTATATAGTTACAGTTCACTGTGATTTACTAGAGCAAGTTAAGGTTGTGTGACCTGCCATGTGAAACTAGGCATAATTTAGAGATAATAGATAATAGATCTACAACACCGACTTTTATAGAACCACTTTCTATCTGCATTGTAAGGAATAGCTTTAACACACAAGAACGTATGTGTTCAGGGTCAATAGCATCTTTTTTGGCCTTGTATTTGTAATTTTTCCTCAAATATTAGTCCTATTTTTATAATGTGTAGGCTATGGGCAGTAAGGATCTGCTCAGCACTGTATTTGCAGCCCCTTTCCCAGGACCGGCGTTGGGGGGGGGGGGCAATTTACTGCCCAGGGCTCCTGCCTTTACAGCACTATTGACAGACCCCAGGGTTTTAATCAGGGCTGCTCTTGATGCAGTGCAGGGTTTGTGCTACACTGTTGGCGGGGGAGAAGCTGGGCAGCTGGGTAGATTGTTATTCCAGCCCTGTGTACAGCCCCGGTGTTCTGTCTCATGTAAACTGAGTGCTGTTAACAAGGCCAGAACACAGGAAAAAAGCTTAGTATGTTGTCATCTGTGGAGGCGAATAACTGAATGCTGGTAAGCGTTGGAAGAGGTGTTTAAGAGACAGTCCAGGCAACAAAAACATACAGTATATATTCACATTTTCTCCCCCACAGCTAAATTGTCCAAGCCCGGTTGAGTAAAATATACCTAGAAACTTATCCCAAGATCATGTTGCCAAGATTCTATTCACAGGCGCCCCTGGTGTTGAACGACTCCCATCTGCAGTCTGTGACTAATACTGGAGGGATACAGTTTTTAGTTTAATTCAGCTGGAGTGGATGGATCATCTGCCTGGGCAGAGATTTTAATAATTGTATACCGATGGGGTTGAATGTAGCCCAGTTTATAACCAATTTAGCCAACATTTATTCTCTGCTTTTGTCTGCAACCCAACCATTTTTGCCTTACAAGCCTAATCGGAAGCCAAGCTAATGAACAGGTGGTCCTCAACTTTTCTTGTCATCAGAGCTCTCAGGAGCCACAATTCAGTAAGCATGATTATCCTCCTGCAACATTAAGTAAGGTCAGGTTTACACTGGTTAGTATTGGTATAAGCTAGAATGGTCACCCTTAATATCCATCAAAAGCTTAGTAGCATAAAGAAAAAAAACTAGGCACATACCAATTTTTACGCTTGTATGGTCCTCATCCCAATCTTTTATTGACAAGTTGGTGCATACACAATAACAAGCTTTTGGGCACAGGGTCCTTCTTCATGATAGCATTCCTCCTGCCCCTGTTCACACATAAGCTGAACCCCTAGTCTCAAAGAGATTAAATGGCATCCTGAGGTACAGGATGGGGACCCCGCACTAAAGAGGCTACCGCAGTGTTTCAGCTGACTGTTAGACTTTATTCACAAAAACGTTTTAAGTGGAACAATCACCCGAGTTTTCGAAATATCCTGGTGAATGGTCCTTGCCATCTCGATTTTGGATGCCCCACTTTGTGGATACCCCCCAGATTGCCCACTACACTCACCTTCCTTTCCACCGTTTCCATGGCATGTATGCAGGCACTTGTCCAATCATCCATACATACTAAGGCACAGTATAAAGCTGTTGTTTTGGACTCCGTGTCGGCATACGGAGTGGGGGCAGACTCACCCCCAGTTTCCATGAAGAGTGCGTACTCCCGCACACCAGGCCTGTCAAGATGTCTGCGCGCAAGATCGTACACAGCTGCAGGGATGCTGGGGATTGCGGGTGAGGCCAGCGATTCTGGTGAGGAACTGGTGGCAGCATAAGGGGTTTCACACAGTGGGTTATTCCAAATCAGGATGTCCTGGAGGTAATTTTTGCCTGGCACTGGAGCCAGTTAGACTACATGGCCAGATGGAATGGTGATTGGTCCACTTGAACAAAATTGGGTAGCATTTATAAGTAAGAATTGTATCTACATGGTAGCCACTGCTGCCTGGTAACTGTCCTGTGGTAGTCTGGGCTTTTTGTGACTTACCAGTCCATTTCACTGGGGGTCATGGCAGATTAGCTTAAACTTCCAGTCAACATAATGCATTGCCCAAATAATAGGTCTCGCAGTGACAGACTGTTGAATGCTTCATGGGGAGGGACCTCCCTTATGCAATCCAAACTTTAAAGTCAAGGTAAACAGGTAACATCTTTTACCAGCTTATGTTAATAATGTTAAATATGGCCCTCATCTAAGCAAACTTTATTTCTGAAGCTAAAAAAATATAATTCATCAAAACATAATAGCTTGCAGACAGTTTGTAGTATGAAGTTCTAAGTCAAGGATGTGGCTTTAAAATCTAGGCCCATTCAGTGTGTTTTTTTGTGTTGCTTTACAGAGAAACCTAGGCAGCTTCAGGCTTGAGGTGAGGTCCTAGCTCATCTGCCTGGTTTTTAAGAATGTTGTGAAGTTTCAGAAAATTTGCTGCTGACCTGAAGTTAGTGACAGCTGCCTAACTGATAGAACTGACAGATCATAACATGTTGGCGGTTAGTGATAGCCGGCCCTTCTAGGACATTTTTTTTGTGAGTTACGGAAACAATGTACTGAAGGTTAAGTAAATGTCCTGCAGCACTTTCCAGGAAAATGTCATCATGTTACCATGTTAAATCGATTATTTCTACAATTTATCATTCTTTTTATAAAGGTTGACTGAGTGTTACGTGTGGGTGTGTATTGTTTCCTGTGTGAAAGGTCAGTTGCTCAGAGTCTTTTAGAAACATAGATGGTTGATAGCAGAAGTAGACCATATGGTCCATCTAGTCTGCTATTATGTGTATTTGTTATCTATATATTAGGATAGATGTATGCTTATCATAGATAAGACACATTTACATACATTTATGGGAGTGAAGCAGAGGGGTGGAGCCTCATTTTAAGCTAGAGGAAATTGTTGGAGTTTCCTTAAGAACAGGGGACAGAGGGCGGAGTTAAATATAAGTCTAGAGCAGGGGTACTCAACTACTTTCAGTGGAGGTCCACTTACCATGGTCTGCCGTGGGATGAAGGTCCGGGGGGGGTGTAAGTAAGAGTGCCAGCCCGGACAGGACGAGCGTGCCCAGGCGCATCAAGCGCTGGAAGCGGCGGCTATATAGAAGCGCACGCTTCTCATACACATATTGGCGGGGAATTACCTCAGGCTCGACCAAGGAGCTCCGGAACATGGCTCACACCAGGGCGCAAACCGAAACAGCCACCGAACGGCGCGCTCTCACCGTGCGCAATATCCAGCCAGCCCGACTATTGAGTCCAGGGCAGCCGCGGGAGGAGGAGACAGCGCGTCATCAAGCGGCGCCCGAACAGGGGACCACAGGCGAGGGCCATCGCCACAGTCCGGCTTAGTGGACTTATCGCTGCCTGTTTGGTGGGATGTGACGGTAGCGGGCGTGCTCGCTTACACTCCAGAAACAGCGCGCCTGAGCCGGCAGCTCGCCCATGTGCCCGCCCCCAGCTCTGACAGCCCCGGCCGGCAATTGTCACCAGCACCGCCGGATCCCGGGCTGATGTTGACACTACACCAGCCCTGGGCAGCGGTCCGGACAAATGGCGTCTGCGGTCCGGATTCGGACCGCGGTCCGCCATTTGAGTACCCCTGGTCTAGAGGGTGTGCCGGGTAAAGTAATATTTTCTGACATTGCTCCTGATCTCCCCTCCAACTTCAGGTTGTGTTACGTTACGTTTCTTTTTAAAAAACACTTTCTTTCTGGACATTATTTATACTTTTCACATAGTGATTTAAAGGTTTGAATAGGGTCCAGAAATGAAGTGTTTTTAAAGCAAAACAAAACCCAGATCTCGCTCCCCTGGAAGCTAAAATATTCTAGGGCCGGCCATTGGTCTTTCCCTGGGACATCCAAAATCAGGATTCCCCACTGTTTAAACCCCCCTCCTAGCAAAATGACCCTTTTATGGCTGCTCCCCCAGTAATGTAAACAATGGGGGGTGAGAGTGGCCTCATCCCCAGCATCTCTGGGCTGTGGTGCGCTCCCGGCAAATGGCTCTAATTGGACAAGAGCCCTCACATCCATAGTAGGATCGGGGACTAGTGAGTTTGTACTGGGCAATCTGGGGTGTTTCACACAGTGGTGCATCACAAATTGGGATGCCCCAGGGGCAAGGGACAAAACCAAGGATAGTCAAAATCCCAGATTTTGTTACACTTTAAGAGGAAAATTAAAACAACATAATTGTGAAAAAATGGTCCAATAATACAACTCATGCTAGTTCAAATACTTATAAAAACCTTGCATCATGAAAAAAAATCCAGACAGGCCTGTTTCTTTCTTTTAATGGCAGGAAGAATCATCCGGAGTGACAGGTTTTGAACCTTTCTGCTTTTAGGAGGAAGATCTGCTCAACTCCACCAACCACATGCCCCCTTAGGGAAGATCATGAGCAAAAATATTGGTTTACAGAAAGAGTAGCAGATACTTGGAGCAAAGCAAGTATATATAAGGATGTTTAGAATAAACATATACCTTTTCTAAGGGAAAGACAATATATACACATATTTGTATGCTCTAGGTATGGTGTTCTTTGAAGCTCAAACCCTATAAATTTGCTTTTACATTACAGAATATATTTCTGCACTATCCTGATAGTGTAGGCTAGTATTGCATAATGAGAAATATGTTAAATTGTTTAAAGGGGAACCAATCAGTGCTTTGAATAGTGTGGGCTAGTGTTAGCACCCAACCTAAA
Source organism: Gastrophryne carolinensis (assembly GCA_027917425.1). Lineage (NCBI taxonomy): Eukaryota > Metazoa > Chordata > Amphibia > Anura > Microhylidae > Gastrophryne > Gastrophryne carolinensis. The sequence continues at coordinate 136,370,343 of CM051239.1, forward strand.
TGTTGTTAGGGCACTGTACGGCTCAGGGTGTCTATACCAAACTTCAATGTGTAAGTATATACTCACTCTAGTAAATGCTGCCATAGCAGTGGAACAATGGACAGCTTTATCAAGACAGGTCAATATGTGGCTACAGTATTTCATGCTTTATGAAGCCTAAAGCATTTGACAGCAGAAACAGTTTACTTCCTATTGAGAAAACATATTGTCACATTACAGTGTGTTGCTGCATCCTGCCAGCAGACCTTTAACAGTGTGTATGCTTGTTAAGGGGCATTCAATTGAATACAATAATATATGTTGTTTTTCTAATACAAGTTTCCCCCTGTACCGATACATTTCTCATAAACGGACATGTAGAGAGCCACAGGGAATACATAAATTATGTATACCATTTGGAATTATGATAATAGAATGCATTTCGTAATTCTGCAAATATGAACAAATACTCTACCTGCAAAGGAGATGGTGCAAGATCTTACAACTTCCTACAAGTCAAATATGACATGGCATTCTTCTGTTATTGCGGTGTTGTCTCTAAATCTTGGCTCCCTGTGCTGTACAGGAAATGTAGAATAAGCAAGCATAGGGATATGTGTCATGCTTACCTGTATATGACTCTGAAAACCATTTAGATCGCTGCCCAATACACTCATGGTGCGTCACCAGCTACTACACAAGATAGGCTTAACGTACATCTGTCACCAAACTGACACGCTGATAACAGCATGTATCTAAACCTCCTAAGGCACAGTTTGTATTTTTGCTTTTATTTCAGGTGAAGCCATATTAAGTGATTCAGCAGAGAAAAAAACAAAAGGGTACCTACCTTTTGTCCTGCGCTGCTGATCACTGCAGGTTCAGCATCTTCCGGGGCCAGACCCCATGCACGGGATTATGGCGGGATGGAATCACGACTGGCCATCACGGTTTGGCCATGCCCTCTATATTTATTGCAATGGAGGTGCAAGGCCTTACACACACCCTCTCCATTTTAGTGAATTAAGGGGCATTACCAAACCCCCATGACTGATGGAGAGGGCGTGGTCTGGTAACCCCCTATTAGTTCAGGTTTGGACCGAACATTGAACAAACATTTGGTTTGGGTACCAAACTTGACCTGAACCTATCCCCATTTAAACCAATGGGAACCCGACCTACGTCACCTAAAATGGACCCATGCAGTGGCAACAGCAGAATCTGGTCCAAGTTGCCAAAAAAGGATTAACGAAAAAGGGAGTATGAGCAAGGAAAAATGATGGGATAGGGACAAATGGCGTTCCTCACTTCTTATCCTCTGTGTTGTTTGAATAAAATGGGTGTTGGTCCATCCTATGTACAGCTCGTGCCACGATATCTATACCTTTATCCTCGCTCCCTCTGCAAAATGCCATCAAGCGATTGGTCTGGCGTCAGTGGCCCAGTCAGTTACCCGCCAGCACCCAAGTAATGTACACGGGGAGGCCGATTCATTAATAGCGCCAGGTAGCGCCAGATGAGCGACTGTAGCGTGATTTTTTCAGCGCCAGCTAGTATTCGCTGTGCTTGGCCGGCGTTAGCTTGTTGCCAGCGACTCAGTCGGTGTGCGGTAATGTTGAATACGGGCTTAGGGGCCGCTGTTTCACAGGTTCAGCGTTGTATGTGAGCGCCTGACAACGAATGGCCAGAGTGAACGGCTAGCTTCATATTCATTAACAAATCACGCTCCGAATTTGCTGGCGCTGTCCATTCCTTGTTTAAACCCCAGAGCGCTGGCGGCGATGGGTCTTAACTAGTTTTTAACCCCTAAACAACCATATTTTTTGATTGTAACATTATACATGTTTTTAGAATCATTTTGTAATATGAATACATTAATATCAGACCTGTTAGATCAATTCTGCACAAATTTTTTTTTAAATTTTTTTTTACTTAAAAATAAATCCTAACATTGCAGAAGTGGTCTCCGAATTTTTGACATTAAAAAAAAAAAAAAAAAAAAAAAATTAATACCAATTAATTATGATTAATTATAGATTGCTCCATTGAAATGCATTGGACATCGCCTGGGAGCGACAGCTCATACCTGGCGCTGTGAAGGAATTTGCAGCGGCGCTGTTCGGTCCAGGCGGCTTCATGATGAATGCCGCGCTAGCCGTCGCTCTCGCCGGCGCTAGCCTCATTTTGCTTGATAAATGCGTCATTGTGACCGCCGCCGGGCGTACTTGAGTCGGTAGCCGCCGATAGCTGGCGGTACCTGGCGCTCGTCAGACCCTACCTGGCACTAGCCCGTGATAAATAAGGCCCTTGGTGTTGATCCTCCCAGTTCTGTTATTGGACTGCAACTTTTTTTACCAGTACTGACAGACCAATGTGACCGCCAAATTGCTGTCTTCTGAAGTCCTGTTTTCAGGACATGATTCACATCTGCTGGGATAGAGAGCTCTTATAACACCCATGACCTAGTAATTTGACACAAAACTAATATCTATAATGCTGCACATATTGTCATATAGAATTACTTCCATTGATGTATAAGGTGACTAGGGCTAAAAAGGCTTTAAAGAGAAGTAGGGAGAATAACAGAATTGTTTAGGCCTGGCATATCCTTGGAACATTTGTGATTGTATTAAGTTATTCTTTATGCTATGGTAACTGGGTACACATCTACTGAAATCATTAAGAGCAGGTGCATCCTATGCCAGAAAATGAGGGTGGGGGTGGGAGGAGCAGTTAAGGAAACAAAGAGAGAACAGGGAGAGACAAGACGATGAGAAGTTGGCAAATTTCTGTGGGTTTTGTAAATGAACAAGAGCAGGAAGAGACTTGAACTTGGCAAATCACACATATGCTCTGGGCTTAAAATGAAATGAAATGAAGCTGATCACTAAAATATATACAGTTCTCAGTTTTCCATTTAAACCAGCACAAAGTCATATGTAAAGTATTATATTTTCCACTATGGGCTGTCAAATAAGTGGCCACTATAAAGTAAAGCAGAGAGCGTAATGGACCTATGCTGCCAAAGAGCATGAATAATATTACCATGTAGTAACAGATGGATGGGGCGCCAGTTTTGGTAGAAATACAAACCATTGTGGCTAAAGTAAACTTAATCTAAAAGCTTAACGTTTCTTTACTTCTGAATACAGCTGCAGACACCGCAAGATACCTACAGCTGTGCCTGCATATGTGAAAACGTGACTGGAAAAGAAAAGAGCAATCACTGTAGCTGCAACCAGCCCGTCACACCCCATGAGGCCTCGTAACCATACCAGTACAGTCCAGTGGGTCTTAGCTACAAAGCCCACCATGTGGTCACATGGGGCAGTAACTGGTTGTCAAAACAGATTCAACAGTTACTATACCAGTGTTGGTTGTGGGCTCCCAGTGCTGATATACAATGCTAGGAATCCCTGATTTGGATGCTACCCCCCCTTCCCGGATTTATTAGTTTTTTCCTCCTTGAAAGGATTAGCACTGTATTTTTTAGATGCTAGTCACAGTTTCATCATTACAGTTACAAGAAGTCACTGTGGGGGCAAAGGGGCCACCTTTACAGTGCATTTAAATTTGTCCAAATTACACATTTGTAACAAAAAGAAGCCAGGAATAAAATGTCATTTGGTGACATCTAGGTCCTACGTTTCTGTACAAATAAATGTGTTTAATAATAATTATAAGCATAAAACACTTCAATCAAATTTTGCCCATTGTGCTCTATGTGCTCTTCAACCAGAGCACACGCTAGCCGCTGGCCACATTGGCATTATCGTTTTTTGGTTTCCTAAATGGAACGCTAAATGCTGTTAAGGCCAAAAAAAGTGTTGCTGTGTGGCGCTGGCGCTTCATAAATAAGGCTCTAATATCTGGTTAGAAGACATTTACTATGGTCACAATATTAACTTCTCTTTAAACTTGAAAGATCCAGACAATATTTCAGTCATTTATTTAGATCATTCACTTAATTTATTAGCGTTTACAATGACTACAAGACTTTATTTCCCAGTCACATGAGTGTTTAATCAATTAGATGATTTCGCTTTCTCTCTCTCTCTCTCTCTCTCTCTATATATATATATATATATATATATATATATATATATATATATATATAAAACACATTTATAAGATGACATATCACCTCCTGGTTTGACAAATACACTTTTGGTTGAGTGCTTATCAAATTATTTTTAAATCAGGTTTTCATTTGGCCTTGTCGTGGGCTTATCAGAAAAAGTCACCTTGGCGAGTTGTAGCAGGAAAATTTGTACAATTTGATTAAATCAGGTTCTGGGAGCCATAACATATTTCATTTTTCTTACATCTGTCATTTTAGAATTTCTTTTTGGAATGTCTTGCAAAGTTCCTTTGTCTGGTAAAACAGGCAAAATGAGAATGTACTGATTTACTTATTTAAATTTGTGCTTTGAAATATATTATGTTATTTAGAGCACTGGTTCTCCATTTGATCTCCATTTTTTTTCTATTTGGAGACTGCTCAAAACGAAATGAAATACTAAAAAATGTTATCTAATCTTGAATTTGCTAAATTCTTGCAGCTAGGCAAGGGAAGCTGGGGATGCTGCCTCTGGTGCGTCTATGTGGGGGTTGAAGTTCAAATTGCCAGCTTTATGCTGCACATTAGTATGCATGGCATAAAGCACTGATTGGATAAGTGCCCTGGAAAGGTGAGTGAAACTGGGCGATCTGGGGGGTTTCACACAGGGGGACATCCTACATCGGGTCATAGTCAAAATCCTGGCGATTAGTCCACTTTAAATCAGGATACATAATTTTTTAACATTAAGATAGACCTGTACTCACTAGAGGAAGTCTTTCCCTATGGGATAGCACCAGAAAGTGCCTATTTTGCTGCCCACCTCATCCAGTTGGTTTGCCTTATCCAAAGTATCTGGTCTTTGGAATCTGCAGCATACCATTACCGAAGTATAGGAGAAAAAAATTGCTTGACCTCTATATCAAGCCTTTACCATTCAGCATATACACTGGAAAATGTGTTTTTTGAGGACACTTATCAGTGCATTTCCATATCCTGAGGTAGTCCAGTTTCCATCTAGCAGGGTCAGTTGAAAGTTTCATTGGGCTCTGCATTACTACTTTTATAACATTACGTGTTAAATATAGGTGTAGAGGTTACACAAGGGAGCATCTTCCTAAATCAATATACCAAATAAATAAAGAAATTACAAAATCTTCATGAAATGTAGTGCTCTTTGAAAATACTAAATAATATTGTTTTTGACCTCATCTTTAAGATTAGTTTTATTAGCTTTGCTATGGGTATGAACTACAGACTACGTCTCTATTGGGCTATAAAATGCTTAGCCAAATGTTTCCACAAGTACAGACAGGTAGATTTTCAGTCCTAGATCAGCATGTTCTCAGAACTCTCTGCAAATAAATTATACTTGGGCAGCCTACTAACATTTTACATGACATGTAGGAAGTAAGATCGGTTTATAAAAAATGCAGTTATATAATTATAATGCTTTCTATAGATATATGCACCTCTCCGGTGCTGTCACAGCCCAGCTAACTGTTGTAAACAGGGAATGTATCATCCTCAGCACATCTGTAGCAGTGCAGAGGATGCGTGTGAGTGTCTATGGGCAGCCAATTATTATATATCCTCCTCTGGCTCTGCCCCTCTTGTGGAACACAGTGTACTGCAATAAGCCTCTTCTGCTGAATTGTGGTGCAGTCAAAAAGTTGGTTCTTGCCCTGTGCCCTGTGATCCCTGAATGGCCAATGGTCACATAAAGCTGAACGTGTCCCAAACCACCTCACTTGTGACGGCAGTGTGACAGCAGATATGGGCGTGATAGTTGACTTTTTATTCTGTTGCTGACTTCTATCTATCTGACCATCCATTGGCTTGCCACCTGTACCAGCCATTGACTGACTTTCTGACTGTAAGACCCTTTGACCCCTTAGGTAATATACCAGTGATAATAGAGATAGTATACATAATATACATACTGCCCTCTGTCTCTAATCCTAGACTTGCTAACGCTCTGTGTATTGGCTTTAACCCTTTAAGTGCCAGCCTACCAAAAGGGGCGGGGCTTGACGGGGAGACGGAATGGGATGACGTCATAGGGGGCGGGGCTTAGCGGCAAGATGGCGGCCGCCATCGAGGAGGAGAGAGGAGAGAGCCTCCCGGGCTCTCTCCTGAAGATCGGTAAGCCCTGGGGGGGGGGGGGATCGGAGGCCCCCCAGGTGAAGAGGAGGGACAGCGGGAGCCAGCACACATGGAGGTAAGTGAATGTCATTTTTTTTTTTTTTTTTTTTACAGTTAGCAGCTGCTGCTGCAGAAGCGGGGGGGGGGCGGCCTATTCCGGGGGCTCTCCTGGAGCCATCCAACCCCCTATGGGGGATCAGATGGCACCAAATTAAAGAGGAGACCCGGCCGGATCCAACGAGGGGTCAGGTGAGTATTTTATTTTTTTTTTGCCCACTAGCAGGGGTAAATGCCAGGCACGTAAATTTTACGTGGCTGGTACTTAAGTGACGGAGAGGCAACCACGTAAATTTTACGTGGCTGGCATTTAAAGGGTTACCAGTTGGCAGAAGATATTCAGGTTACTAACCTTGACATTACTGACTCCTCTTTAGTATACCACCCTGCTCTAGGCCCAGTCAAGCTTACAGCTATACTAAAGGCAAGCCCAATTGTTGTCCCGTTGTCTTGAGCTACATGTTGCACTGTCCCAAACTTCAATTCTTTTTCAAAACCCTGTAGTATTAGAGCATAGGAGATACAGAGAAACATTGTGGAGAAACAGCGGGTGTGGCAATAGCCACACCCTGTGCTTTACATATTCATAACGGACGGTCTCTAATATCATAGTAAAAACTCAAAGTGCATCGTTGTGCCTCTAGTTATTATTGCCAGCACATAGTGTAATCAAATAAGGCGGTGTGAGATGCTGCAAGAGATCAGAGAGGCGGGAGGAGTGCAGGGTTTCATAGCTGCAGAGAGAGGCAGCCACTCAGGACACCTGGTCAGGGAGTAGGGTGTTTCCGTTCTTAGCCCCCCAAAGGTTGATTGGTGGACCACATTGGCCAGGTGGGGAAGGAAACCAGAATGAAGAAGTGATTTTCCTTATTAAGGAGGCAGACAGGAGAGGAAGGACAGTGCTGGAGCTCAATGAAAGGTAAAGCTACTGATTTTTTTGTTTTACTTTTGACTTGCCAATCCCTTTTAAGTAAATACCTAGGCCATTGTCCTTGCAGACTCTGAGATCCTTTGCTTATATTAGTAATGAAAGAGAACCAGGTGTTACCAACCTCCCCAAGATGGGCAGGCACTCAACTAAAGGAGAAGTGTTCAGATATAGTTTCGGGGGCTATGTCTGAACAAACACTTTCATTATCTTACTATTGGTGCTGAATCAACTCTAATTGGGCTATTTTGGATATATACAATGGCTATTAATTGCAACATAAATGGAGCGTTATCCTTAGATTGCAAACTTTTCTAGCATCTCATAAAAGCAGCTGAGCAGATAGACAAATAGAGCAAACCTTTGTTAGTAGACTTGCATCACATGAACAATAATCATGATACTGAAGTGCCCATGCATACATACATCTGTCACATTTCTGTGACAGATCTGTAGCTTTCAGTCTAGGCAAATGTCTACGAAAATCTTCTGTTTTTTATTAGACAGAAACTGGTTTAGCCCAGCAAATTGTGCCTCTAGGAAAAAAAACAAGCACAACATGATGACATCACTTGTCTACAAAAGAACTCCCTTACATTATAGTTAGCAGGAGGCACTGTGTCTGTCTCTCAGGGGGTAATTTCATAAGCCTTTGCGTGCCTGCCCAGCCTTAAATATATACCTGGGCTTTGAGTTTTTCAAGACATAATAAAGAAAAAAAACACCCATACAGATAAATAATTATTTACTATTAGGACTTGAAGCAGATGTCTGTTCCACTTGGCATGGGTAAGGGCTTAGGGTTTAATTTTATTGTCAACAGAACGCACTGTGTCAAAACATGAACCCTCTTGTCTAGCGTCAGAACAATCACCATTGTTACCCGAAAGGTTGTGTTTTGGCACCTCTGCTTTTCACCATATATACCAATGATTGTATTTACCCTTCCTCTGAAAAAAAAAAATGTATCTTCCTTCTAGCACTATTTTCAGTAGACTAGAATTGCTCCCTGCAGGGAGAGGAGGGCTTACACAGCTAGTTTAGAACAATGGTATCGTGTCAGAAACCAATGGCATACGAATGGAATACCTGGGGAAAACGAAAATTAACATCACTATAGCAGGAATACCAATAGTGCAGAAAACATCCAAACAGTAATGTACCTGGGGTGGGGAAGGCAACCTGTTCGCATTCAGACTCAAGTATAGAGGATGAAAAATCATTGGGGATCCTCTACACCCTGGTCGTCCTGTTTTTAACCCAGTTCTATCCGGAAGTAGATATAGGGTCCCTCTGAACTACTAGATACAATTGACTATTTCTCAACCAGATCCTGCTTCTATGCTGTTGTTATGCATGCATTGAAATTTATGATTTGTGATTTCCTTGTGTGTTTCATACATAATTGGTAAAATAAATAGATTACTAGGGTAATTACCCCAATAAAGTAGGAGTCCAGTCACTGGGTAACTTGCTCGGGATACTGTGCTGTCCACTTGGCGACTCTGGGCGCCGCCATCTTGGATCTGCTGCACAGATTGAATGGGTGAGCAGACACGTGCACAGACCATGGAACACTGCTCTGTGCACCGTCTGCGTACAGTGGTGTCAGGGACTTCCTGGATTCTCTCCATTCTGCCACCCTCCACTGGCACTGAGGCAGGGCGATGGGTTATCCAGTGACTGAACTTACATTTTAAATGCTGCTGTTTACTAATGCACCTTTCAAACAATCGCTGTAAAAAAATAGTATAAATGCATTGAGCTTTGCTGAAATAAATCAGGTCTGTTTAAGTGATTCCAGAAGGAGCCTCCCAGCTGCTGCATGCATGGAAGCATCCTGTCTTCCTCAGGCTTCCTAGTGACAGCTTCACTAAGAATTTAATGACCAATTAAAACGTCCATAGCAGCCTGTAACTCATTCTGATCCACCATGAGCACTGGTTAACTGGGGTTATTAATCAAACTAAACACCCAATATCCACTCCTAGTTGGATATTTAAAGTTAAAGACCTCCCCAAGTGGGAACACATTGGTAGATGAGACCCCCCTAATTGTAATGTCTCTTATTTACGTGTTCTTATTTTACAGTGATATGCATTACATCAGTAGTCAAAAAATGCATTTCGAACTTGTGCACTTTTGACAGTCCAACTGTTTACATTGTTTGTAGTTGAACTAATCCATTTGGCTTGCAGAATGCAAATCCGGCACAATGATGTTATGTAGCTATCAGCATAATCTACTTGTAGTAGGTTTCACACTGTGCAGAGGGAAGCTGTAGATCTCAAGTTTAAAGTATAATGAGCCTTTTGTTTGTGAACATTGTCTACAAATGACTATTATTTTTGGCTCAGTAACACTTGTTGTGCTTGGAATCAGTTGAAACGCTATGTTTTAATGGTGTCTCTGGCCAAATACAAGGTTTTTGATTTATGTACAGAAACATGGGAAATGTGCAGTGTTTTGTATAATTAATCTCCAGGTAGATCTTCAAGGTAGGACACCTAGACAGATTTAAACTGGAACAACACCCAACATCCCAAAATGGGTGTTGTTCCTGGCGCAGGGAGGTCTCCTGTTTGCTGATCCTTCCCTGCACATTAACAGAGTAAAACAGCAGAAATCGCACCTTTCTCCTTGGTTTGCCAGTGAAACTCAGTGCTGTGATTGGTCACTGTGTCACAGCTGGCAACCACGTGGCCACAACAGCCAATCACAGCGCTTAAGCATCTCTTGACAAGGTACCATGTTTTTTACTGCTTACAAATCATTCCCTAATTGGGATGAGTGAACCTCTTTAGGTATTATGTATGCTGGAGTCTGTATAGATCTCCCAGCCTGGCATACTCTCTGTGGACTGGTGAAATGGTACATATAGACTGCTTCCTGCTTTAATTTTCAGTGTAAGAAGCAACTCAGGATCCAATGAGTATCAGTACAGTCCAGGCAATGGCAATAATAAGGTAGCAAGACGCTCATCTGATGCCTGTCCCATGTGCCTCTGCTACATTTTCTGCAATGCTGGGTAGAAGCTGTAGCTGGGCTCCAAGGTGTTCCAGAGGATAGTGAGGGAGTAGGTGAGTTTCTACTTTTCTTATTTAAAGCGGACCCTCACTCTGAATAAGAGTCTATCTTATATGTTTCCCCCACACTGTACATACAGATTGCTCACATTAAAAATCATCCTACCTGCATCTACTGCATGTTATGAGCCTTTAAACATCCAAGATGGCGGCTTATGGAGGCCGCCATTTTATCAGGCAGCCTGCAAACAGGAAGTGCCTGCAAACAGGAAATGACTGTGCTGCTCTGCATTCTAGGACTGCTGACCTTTCCCTGACCCCAGCTCTGCTCTGTCTGAGCAAAGCACAGCTATAACCTGCCCCCCTGTACCTTATCCCACTCTCCTCTCCTCAGTAAGTCCGATGCTTCTGAGTCAAGATGGCGGCGCCCGTATCCTAAATTCCTGAACAGAGTTGCAGCCCAGTGGGGGAAAGAATAATAAGTTAGTGACTAAAAATGTAAAATATATTAATTTTAGATGCTGGGGAATCGTTTTTTAAGAGTTTGGGCTTTTCATTAAATCATGGTGAAGGTCAGGTTTAAGGATCTCAGGGAAAATTTGGTCAGCCAGAATCGGATTTCTGTGGATTTCTAAACCAATTCTGGTTTGAAAGAATTGATTCCCTCATCTCTAGTACAGACTTCAATGTTATTGTAGTCTGTGGCTGAACATAACTGGCAGGTAACTTAGATCTTCACATTCGGTGTCAAGGCACTGATTCTAAAGATTCTAAAGAAAAGAACTGGGATGGTCAATCAACCATCAATGTGAAGGATTCCATATATTTACATGTTGGTGTATGTTATTGGATGTTGTATAGGAGGGAAAATACTGTTTTTTCATAAGGAACATTACATTCAGCAACATACAGCTTAGTAATTTTTAAGTTGAGGATTACTTAGAGGCCGATTCATCAATAGCGCCAGGTAGCGACAGATGAGCGACTGTAGCGTGATTTTTTCAGCGCCAGCCAGTATTCGCTGTGCTTGGCCGGCATTAGCTTGATGACAGCGACTCAGTCGGTGTGCGGTAATGTTGAATACGGGCTGGGGGGTCGCTGTTTCACAGGTCCAGCGTTGTATGTGAGCGCCTGACAACGAATGGCCAGAGCGAACGGCTAGCTTCATATTCATCAACAAATCACGCTCCGAATGTGCTGTCGCTGTCCATTCCTTGTTTAAACCCCAGAGCGCTGGCGGCGATCTGTATTAACTAGTTTTTAACCCCTAAACAACCATATTTTTTGAATGTAACATTATACATGTTTTTAGAATCATTTTGTAATATGAATACATTAATCTCAGACCTGTTAGATCAATTTTTTTTTTTACTTAAAAATAAATCCTAACATTGCAGAAGTGTTCTCCGATTTTTTGACATTAAAAAAAAAAAAAAAAAAATTATTACCAATTAATTATGAATAATTATAGATTGCTCCATTGAAATGCATTGGACATCGCCAGGGAGCGACAGCTCATACCTGGCGCTGTGAGGGAATTTGCAGCGGCGCTGTTCGGTCCAGGCGGCTTCATGATGAATGCCGCGCTAGCCGTCGCTCTCGCCGGCGCTAGCCTCATTTTGCTTGATAAATGCGTCATTGTGACCGCCGCCGGGCGTACTTGAGTCGGTAGTCGCCGTTAGCTGCCGCTACCTGGCGCTCGTCAGACACTACCTGGCGCTATCGCTTGATGAATAAGGGCCTAAGTCTTCTGTGTTATCGTAATGATAAATATATGGTTTAGGTGAAAACAGTTAGTTGGACTATATGTCTTCTTTGACATCATAGACACAAAACATCATTCTAATGCTGGCCCAGTCTATCTGAAACCTAAACTAAAACATTTGCATGGAGTTTTGGGCAACCTGAAATGCTTGGCCTCTATTCCCCTGTCTGCTCCTTGCTAAGTTCCTTGTCTCTGTAACTGATTTCTGCTGCTGCACATATTATGCTGAACCTCTTTTTATGTCTCAGTCTGCTTAGCGTGTTCTAACCTGACTGTGTGAAAACCCCTTGGAATCAGTGTTTGCTGATTAATTAAGAGGATTCAATTAGACATGGCTGCTTTTACAGGCACACCGGCATTGTTATATGTTTATTACGGTAATACAGACTGGCAAGAACATTTCGTGCAAGGGGAAACTACAATAAAACTTACACAGGGCCTATCCTATATGTTTTAAAGAGCTCTGATCCACCAATATAATTTTATTGGCACATGACACTTTTGCAGTAGGCCTGATCAAGAACAACCATGAGAAGGCCTACCCAAAGAAGATCAGAAGCTTAGGGAGCTGGCTTTTGACCAAACAAGCTCCATCTTGTGTGTGCAAAACAAATTAGATGGCCATTGCATTTTTGCGCTAAAAAATAGAGGAGCTATCAGTTCATCATAGTTATTGGGGCCCTGTTGGACAGAATATTTACCTGGAAGTGGAAACACCTGGAAGTAAACTTATTGTAGGATTTGTGACAAGAAACCAGCACAGCAACGCTGTGGTGAAGAAAACCCCTCAGGTTTTCATCTGTTCATCTAGGGCACCTAAAAAACCTCAACCTGTTCATCAGTAGTGCCAAACAAAACATTTTTCATGCATTATCAAAAGTGTCCTAAATGAAAGTTTAAGCACCAGGTTTAAGCAAAGAAGAAAACAGGCTGGAGGGTGGTGCTCACAGCAGAGAAGACCATTAGGGATAAGCTTCAGGATCTACACTCAATATATCATAGACAGTGTGGTACCCTTACCACCCCACCAAACATTTATTCTCTTTGCTGCATTTGGGGTGCCACTTCCTTCCTCAGGCTGTTCGATTACTCAAGTGTGCACTTTAGGTGAACAATGTATAGAAAGTTTACTTTTTACACCTGGGGCTAAATCAACCATTAGGTAGAAAATAAAATAGAATGTCACTTTTTACTCGAAAAACAGCGAAAAACCTTTTGCACCTGGGGATGAATTGAACCTTCAATTATGATTTTCCAAGCCATGTGTCCTATTGTGTAGAGGTGGTTGAACTACATCTGAGGGTTCTGGGCACCATACATGGCCCACAGGTCATAGGTTAAGTATGCCTGGTCTAAACCTTGCTGCTGTTATGAAAAATGTGCCAGTTGGTCTTTAGATTGGATCAGCACCCAGGGGTGATCAGCCAGGGAATCTATAAGATTCCCGGGCCGATCACCTCCCTCACCTCATCGGGATGTCCCGCGGGGTGAAACCCCCCCCCAAAAGCCCCAAAAAACCTTACCTAATCGGCGACGGATCAGCCGCCTCCCACGCGCGCCTCTAGCAGTGCGCGCGCGCGCACCAGCTGTTTGTGAGTGGCCGGCACGGGCGCGCGCCCTGTAAGAGGGACGCACGGGAGGCGGCGGCAGCGGCTTGTCCGTCGCTTGTCCGTCGCCGAAAAGCTACGTTTTTTGGGGCTTTTGGGGGGGTTTCACACAGCGGGCCCCGCTGAAGTGGACCAACACCCAGGATAGGGAAAATCCTGGGTGTTGGTCCACTTTAATACATGCAACAGTTTAGCTTCCATAGCAATGACAGGAAACACGCTAAAACATTGTAGCTTTTGTCATTGTCATGATTAGCATAGTGCAAGTAAGCACTTAATCTTCAAGTTGTGTTTTTAATATCACTCTCTTGTGCCAGATATAAAGCCATGTCAGTGTTTCTCCGTCCCAGTATTTTACAACCTTGGCAATAGATCTGTATGCCGTGGGCTAAATATTGGCAGGACTTATTTAAGCCCTAGAGTGCATTTAATTTTAGATGTTTCACTTGAGCACAGTCCATTCAGTAAAAGCACAGCACAAACAAAAATAGATCTATGTCAGTGATTTTCTAATTGAAATTGTCCATGTTTATATGAACTTGTACTTTGGAAATGTATTCTTAAAAATGTAAAAATGTGAAGTGGATGAACAACAAATATTAATTATGCAAATAAATGAAATAAAATTAAACTTATCCCATCTCAGCTTTGTCCCACAAGCCCTTGATGTTCATTGGTTGGATGTGAAAATTGCCACGCAAGGGGACTTTCATTTCCAACCAACAAACACCACTGGTTCCTGGAAAGTCACTTGGTCAGCTGAGACACCCAGAAGGTGCAAAGTAAATTGCCTGATTTCAGCATTTACTTCCATAACTGTAGGCTTATCAATAAAATACACTTTACCCATAGTTGATCCAATATTTTTTATTAAAATATTTTAAATTGTATTTAAATATTTTTATTTTTAGGCTATACATTTTCAGCTGTGAATTTTGAAGGGACTTCTGATGAAAAGTATATATTTTTTCTCTGAGTCTGGGCTTTAACATGAAATGTCTTTTTTGGCCTTATTTTAGTGTATTCTCAAAATTTTGGGTCAATTATGTGCAATAAAGTTTTAAAAATCAATTTTTTACAGTTTAGAGTTTTTTTTTGTTTTTTCAATAAAATCATATCATGGTAAGATTCCTGCCTAGGAGACTCCCCCAAACTAAAACAGTGCTTTAGGAGATTTACAGATAAAATACAACTTCTATGAGCACCTTACAGATTTTAAAGAAAAACAACACTTTACATTTGAAATACCTCAAGCTTTCTAGGCAAACCAGGCTTGTTGATGTGGGCACAGAGGGCACAGGCTAGAAGTAATCCCTCGGTTAGTTATTTGTTTGCACAGGGTTTCCCTAAAAAAGAAAACAAAATCAAAGCCAGATGTTTCTAATAAAACAATATGCAAACAAATCAAAACATGTTAAATCTGAAAAAAACAAGGGCCCCTGAACAAAACAATACCCAACATGCATAGGCACTTTCAGCAGCTGCGGAAGCGGGGAGGTGCCCACTCCTGAAGCCAGAGGAGCGGGGTGGGGGAATGAGAGGCCCCCTGGGTGAAGAAGCTTATTTTTTGGAACGCTAGCAGGGGGGAGGCCAAGCGTGTAAAATATACGTGGCTGACGTTTAATGGTAGGAGAAGCAGCCACGTGAATTTTATGTGGCTGGCATTAGAAGGGTTACACATCTAATAAGATGCTAAATCTCCTCAGTGTCAAAGGTGCCATGAAATATACCACAGTGAGTCACTGCATTCTTTGGCATACAATCTCGGATTTCTGGTCTCAGGGAGTCCAGCAAGTTTTCAGTCTAGGTGCAATCCCACAAGATGTGGAAGGAGGTTATGCACATAGGACAGTGTATTTAATTGCTCAATCCTGGCATACAGGAAGGACTGCACAAGGTGACTTCCCTGGATGGCTTGCAATGCCAAGACTTTGTGTCTGTTGGTAAGCTTCAGACCAAAAGGAGGCAGAAACGAGACATGGTGTGACCTGATCTATTGCCTTCAATGGCTTTTAAAGTGGAACAAAACCCTAATATACTCATTCAAAGCAACAGACAGACTGTAAACAGACAAATGTTGGATGAATTCCTTCAACCCTACCCTAAACAAGAACTCTGTTTGCCTGGAGCTACACAAATTAGTATTTTCTCATTTTTATTGTAATTTTTTAGCTTTTATTGGCATTACTGTACTTTACTGTCATACTATCATGAATCTGTTTTAGATCTGTGTTACATTCACTTCAACAATAAGTATGTGAACTCTACCTATTCTTAAAAACTATGTGAGATTGAATAATCGTGTCAATATCTCTTAAAAAATAAAGTGCTTTCTTCCTGAGTCTGCTGTTACAGGTTTGAGAGTTCATTGAGCAAAAGAAAGTTCAGATCTTCATAGTAGGTACATGTAATACAACATACAGGTGGTAGGAGGAAGTTGAAAGCAGAACGTCACAATTTATGAGTCATACTGTATGTTGTCAGAGGTCATTTTCTTAGACTGAGGTTAATGAACACTTATAAATATACACATTCAACTTACTGTTGTGATCTAAAGACTCTGTGCAACTAGTTCTAGAAAAATAACAAACCAAACTACCATGCACAACATGTTGTCCAAATTTTCCTTCATGCTGCTTTTGGCATTAAGACGATATTTTTTTCTGCTTTGTAAGCGCTTTAGCTTCCTGATATATTGCAATTACATTCCAAGAACCACCTCTCATCCAAAAGTATTTTGCTTCCCCGTTTCTCGGCAGAGAGCATTTCTTTTTGCTACATCTAAAATTACTTCTACTTTTGGGATTCAGATGTATCCCGAAAGCTTTAGATTTGTGAAAACATCATCAATGTAAAATATTAACACAGTTACAGCCAAATAATGCACATAATGAATAAGTTAGTATCCACTCTTTTAAACTGAAAGCCCCTTCCCTTTCCTTTGGGATTAAATAGTGAAGTTTGAGTGAAAAGTAAATCTAGGCAGTAAAAATGGATATCCAGTATAGGTCATAAAATCATTACAATGTGGGATGCCAACAATGCAACATGTTAATTAAATTTGGGTAAAGTTTAAAGCTGGCTCTTGCAGCAACCACATGTCAGGGAGGGAAAACCCAGCCAAAAAAAACTTTCCTAATTTTATCTAGATTGGGTAAGCGTTAAAAACAGGTCCACTAGAATACTGTTTTCAACACACTGACATTGCTAAATTTACATATTTATTTTGGACATCGGCATTTCAGCTCATAAAATGTAGTCTAAGTACTGTAGTTCAAATTTTCACTACTCAGAATGGTCACCATTGTAAAATATATACAATTGAACCCCTAAATTAACTATGACTTCTAAGGTTTACCACTAAAACAAAGCCGAGCCCTAACCCTAAATCCTACACCTTATCAAACCTAAACCTAAATATACCTCTAACCCTATTTATAATGGCTTCCAAAGCTATAATGGTTTCCAATGTTAAATGTAAAACCCATAAGACACCCTTAACCTCTAAAGTGGAAAAATATTTGTCAGCCTTTTGAGACCTGCAATGCGGGGGATGCCCAATCCCTGGCCACAATATTTACTTCCGCAATCCCTATGGAAATAGGATCCCATGTGGCCTCTGACAGCCAATAGGGGTTTGCCAGGTAGACACACACACACACAGCACTGTGCAAGCCTGCTCCACAAACTTCAGTGGTTGCCAGTGCAAACATGGGAACATTAAATTAGGTAACAAAGCAGGGGGACAGTATTCCCTGGTATGCGGTTCAGGACATCCCTCAATATAATGCAGGTCTTAAAGAATAGCACAAAAACAAAAAGACCCTAAACCCACAGAAAGATCCTAACATCCAAGCTGGAAACTAAATTTGACCCTAACACCAAACCTAGTAACTCATACAGCCAATCATTAAACCTGTCCTGACCAGAGCACCCACTATTATTTATTATGGCTTCCATAGGCAGTCATAAAAGTGATCTGAACTATAACCTTCTGCCTTCTGGAGTCTCCCTAACACTCAAATAGCTTGGGTGCCAGTCTACCTTCTGTCAATCCTTTAAGGTTACAGTATCATAGACTGTAAAATATTCCATCTTTACTGTACTGCTTCATGGCCATACTTGCCCCATCATAGTTTTGCTATTAGAGGCCCACCAATATTTAAATCGTAACCTCAGGAAGCTCTTCAATTTCAGGCGTCGAAGGAAAAAAATGGTATGCCGTCTTCCCATAACTTTGTACTTGAGCTTTTCCCTTGTAAAAATGCTACAAACCACTTCAATCTACTTATTTCCGAAAGGATTTCTTTTCTTCGAAGTTATATATTTGAAAACAGCATTTACATCATTCACATTAGATTCAATGGACAGCTGTACTTATTTTGACACGTGTGAAAACATTTTGCATTATTTAAATTAAGTATATTTCACATGTGGCCCGTTTCAATTTATTATGTATTTCAATATATTATTCACGACTACATATTTCCACTCTATTTATTATTGTAAATTAAATGTCTACACATCACTATCAAAATCAACGCTTTAAGCACAAGAGGATCCTTTAAAAACCTTTTTAAGCTGAAGAAATGCAATATTAATGTAATATATCTATCTGTTATATTAAAAGGATTGACCAGTCAAACTTTAAAATCAATTGCACGGCATCTTACATTTGCTCTTGTCTCCGAAAGGAAGAGGAATATCTTCTTCCTCTTTACTGCCACCAGCACTTTTCCCGTGATCCTGACCACAAATCAAAGCTTGAGGTTCATGTCAGTTTGATGCCCCCCTCCCTAGACTTCAATGCCAGTGCAAAGCATAACGCATACTCACTCCCAGCACTGTAACTTCCATCACAGAGGACAGCACAACATACGCTGGGGCTGCTTTGGATCAAGCCTTATAAAGGTAAGATTAGTATTGCTTTTTGGTTGCCTATATTAACCTTAAGGACAGTCCAGGCAACAGCAATAATAAGGCAACAAGCAGCTCACCTGATGCCTGTTCCATGTGCCTCTCATCCATTTCCTGCAGTGCAGGGTGGAACCTATAACAGGGTGGCCCCCCCTTTCAATTCTAATCCAGGACCACGCAATAAAATGTTCTGACAGCCACTCTGTTTTATATGAAATCTGCAACGCTATTCTTCCACCTTCTGTGCCTACATATCAGCTGTCATCTTGGTACTTTTCATCCTACTATTCTTAGACTGCAATACGGTTTCCTTTGAATAAGAGGCAGGAGCTACAGGTAGGCCAGTTTGGTCTGATTTCTATAGAAAAATACCAACATTTTACAAAAATAGTGCTGTACCCAATTGTCATCATATAGTATAAATATAGTTGGTTCTTCTTGATTGGCCTTATTCAATAACTTTATGTAAAATAGCACTGGCAAAAATGATCTGGAAGTAGATAGATCACAAAAACAGCACTACTTACATTTTAAATGTTATCAAGTGCTGTATTTACCACGAACCTAGATAACATCTAATCATTTCAATACTGCTTGTTCCTAAAGTATTATGTCTGCTCTTGTATTATGTTGCATTCCTGACATGCAGGCAGTAAGTCAGGCTGGAAGTTTGATTGCAATACAGGTAGCGGCTGTCGACATTGCTGGACGTGTTGATGGACTATGAGAAAACAGATGCAGACGCGCTTTTTAGGAAGCATGCTCAATATGCAAACTATGCTATTTATATCTTAAAGCAGAACTTCAGTCACCAAGTAATCCCCCCGCTGCGCTACCCTGTTGCTGAGGCAGGACAGGGCTATTACAAAGAAAATAGACCCTTACCTTATCCTCCGGCTTACGTCGGCCTCTATGTGGCCAACGCTGAAACTGAAGCGAAGCCACGTCCCCTGGGTCCGTGTGTGCTCCCGCTGTCCATTCACTAGAATGGGTGTGCAGGAGCACACATGGAGCCAGGGGATGCGGCTCTGTGTTGTCATTCAAGATGGCGGTGCCCAGGTCCAGAGCTCCGGAGGAGTGGCATATGCCCCTGGATAAGGTAAGGGTTTTTTTTTTTCCTCACTCAGTGCCAGGGTAGCGTGGCAGGGAGGGGGGTTACTTGGTGACTGAAGTTCCGCTTTAAACCCTACTGTTACCATGCGGATAAGTCAATTTATAATTTTATAGATAAGGACTTCTGAACTGAAGCTTTTTAAAATGCTCAGTAGATAACATAATATTGGGTCAAAAAAGGCATTGATCTATTCAAATGGATGATTTAGATGATAGAGGCAGCCATAGAGTTTCATTGGCTTTCTGTTTTACTTACAAATTTTGCCACATTCTTTAGTACATTAAAAAAAGAGTCCTGAATCAAATCACCAATACCATGCTACCACCCCCTCCCCAAATATTTATGATGGACCTGCATGTTTGTGGGTAGACATTGGAAGCTGGCCATTATCCAATTTATTTTTCAGTTTTAGAAAGAAGGGGTTCACCCTGTTTTTTCATGTTTCCTTGTATTGCTTCTTGTGACAGTTGAGGTTATTCATAATATTTTTTGGTGTGCCTTATAACGTTTCTGTATACCTGTGCAGTGAGCTGAAACAACACACCAAAACGTGCAACAAAAACCTGCACTGAATTTTAGCGAGGTAGATTTTCTTTTACAAATTCAGAGAGGCAAACTCATTTTTTTTGGATACCTCATAGGTACTATTACATTTTATTTTGAAATATCCTTACCTTACTGGAACATTTCTGCACTGGAGCAGAAGAACTGCCCAATCAGATTTGATTTTCTTGAAAAAAATTAAGGTAAAAACTCTTCGAGCCTTATTTAGGAAGCGTCAGCGCCACACAGTTCCACATTTTGGACCTCAGCAACACTCACCGTCAAATTTAACAACTGAAAAAACGCTAACGCCGGCAGCCATCGGCCAGCTTCTTGTTTAATTAAAACCCCGACAATGATGCAGCGCCGGCCGCTCTGGTTGAAGCAGCGCCAGATGAAGTCTGCCGTTGTAGGTCATGATTCCGTAGAGCACAATGGGCAATACTGGATAGAATACTTTTAATTATATTAAATACATTTATTTGTTCAAAACTTGATTTGGGACTTGTCAATAATTGAAACGCAGGACCTAGATGGGCCAAATGTTTTTATTTGTGTTATTAAAGTGGACCAACACCCAGGATTTTGACTATCCTGGGTTTTGGTCCACTTCGGTGGGGCACCCCGATCGGGGGTGCCCCGCTGTGTGAAACCCCCCAGAAACCCCAAAAAACTCACCTCTCCCCGCTCCCACGTGAACGCCGCAGCCAATCCCCCGCCAACGTCTAGGCGGGCGACAGGAACGTACAAGCCTCTTCCGCCGCCGCCGCCTCCCGAGCGTCACTCTCGGTGCCCGCGCGCCCGCGCCGGCCATTCACAGAGGGCTGGCGCGGGCGCGCGCACATCTGGAGGGGCACGCGGGAGGCGGCGGCGGCGGAAGAGGCGGCGGATCAGGTAAGGTCTTTTTGGGGTTTCTGGGGGGTTTCACCCCGCGGGACATCCCGATCTCGGATGTCCCGCGGGGTGGGAGGTGATCTATAAGATTCCCGGGCCGATCACCCCTGGGTGTTGGTCCACTTTAAAATTGATTTAAATCTTTTGCTTAACAATGTGTAATTTGGACACCAGCAACTAAAACGCAGCCTAAACGCACTGTAAAGTTTGACCCCTTTGTCCTCAGCAGTGATTACTTGTAACTATAATGAAGAAACGCTGACCAGTGTAGAAAATGTCTCCCTCCTCCACATATACCCCACCCAGTAATTCTTTGAGTTTGGGTAAAGCCCCTATTGTTTTCTTTCTTGCTTTTCCAAACATCTGTTTTCTACCATGAGGTCAACCTTTTTTTTTAAAAAAGAGCATTGTATAAAAAACCTTATTAATCTGTGCCATGAGGTCTGCAAACCATAAACCAATGAGTCAGCAGGGATGAAAATCCAATTTTGTGTGGGTTTTTTTTGATGAACTTTACTATTTTAGAGAAACATTTGCATGTATAAAGACCATATTAGTGAGCTCAGTCATCTTAAGTGTGTGTCACTTATTATATGAATGTCCTACGGCTCTAGGAAGGTAGAGGAAGGCAGTACATACGTAAGTACATACGTAAGTGTACTTCTGTTCATGTTGTGAAACAAGTCTTGATATAATACTATATCACAAATTGTACTATTGCTCATCTTAAATATTGCATTTCCCACCAGTATTAATGAATTAATGGATGACTAAAGATTAGTTACACTTATATGCCGATGGCAGAAGTTAGTCTGAAAGATATGCATTTGGCTAATTAATTTTGATGGTATATAAATTATAGCTTGTCAAATTTTCCCTTGGGCCTTCTACTACCTCTTCCTGCATCTGTGCTCCAACAGCTGGAAGCAAACTTGGGATGTATTCTAATTTGGAATTCTAAAGTGTAGTAGAACAAATATCTTAAAATTGTAAAAGACAAGTCATTTACTGAACAAAATTTAATACAATTTAATACAATACAATAATACAATATTCTGTGGGCTTTAACATATTTTTCCAGTGTGCCTACAGTATTTGATTGAAATTTATGTATTCAACTCACCTAGAAGATTTTTAAAGGGAAAGTCCACTTTTGTGAACCACAACCACCATTACATGAGGCTCCCTAGCTTACCACCACCAGATCTTTCTATAGCTTTCCTGAAGCCTGGTGTCTTTGGGAGCTCAACCTACTGGTGTGTGGAATAGAAGACCAAGCCTGATACACATGTTATTCTCTATGCTCACTGCGGCTTAGCAATGTACTCCACTACACATCTGTCGAGACCAAAGCCAGAAATGGGGGCTCAGCATGGAGATCACCAGGAAAATTGCTGAAACAGACGTCAACCCAGTATGCTGACCTTTTATTAACTACATAGGTGAGCTGCCACACAGCAGTTCATTTCCAACCCAACAAAATAAATAGTTTTCTTCTACTTTTGTAGAAAACTCTCCCTGCAATTGTGTAATCCTTCAGGTGAGTTACCAATCCTTTTCCCCACCTCTGCTCAGCCCCATCTTTCCCTGACCATTCCGTCCAGCTCTGCCCATGTATTCCTGTCCTTCTAGTTCTGCACATGAATCCCTTCACCCAGCTCTCTCTTCAGCTCTCCCTGCTCTGTCTATCCATCCCTCTTCCTTACTGTTTCTATCCCATAAACCCCTCTCTCATGAGGCTTATCTATCCATCCTTGGACGTTGTGTGGGGTCAAAAAAAGTTCCAGGTGTCCAATAGGTTTTTGGGTGCAGGCAACCTTTTTTAGTTTTTCCTGGGGAATATTAAGCTCCTCCCCCAGTGTGCTGTTTTCTAACTATCCACCCCCTGTGACAGCCCTCAGCCCAGACCTTCACCTTTCACCGAATGCCTTTAAATGGACCTTTACAAGAAGTGGTTGAGTAACCCCTTCCTAGAGTTTCTTGGCTATCATCTATTTCTTGGGCCATGTTTTGAATATGATTTTCCTCCAGTTTCTTATATTGCACTACTGAGCACTTTAGAATCTAGTTTTTTATTAGATTGTTTATGTGTATGATGCTATTTCTACGAGGTAGAATTACAAATTGTTCATTAATAATATTTTTTCATCTTTTACACTTTTTCTAATCATGACATGAATATAATCTAAGAAATTTGGCAGAAAATACCTCAACCTCTTTTGCTTTTAAAATGTCTTTTGTTGGGCTAAATACATTTATATATCGTAATATCTTTTAAAACTTTATGTGGTGTGGTAATAACACCTTTTTATGGAGCACACAAGACCCTGTAATTAAAGTGAAACCATTTATTCGGGGATTCTTATGCACCTATCCAAATCATTTCATAGCCCCTAGAGAGGTTGAGTTTTCAAAGTTGTTCTACAGATTCTACAGATAAGGTACATATTTTTACAGCGTGCTAAAAAGCACTCAAATGTCAGTCTCTTCAAAATTTGAAGACTTTTTTTACACACTTTTTGTGTGTTGAGCTGAATAAGTGATTACAGCGGACCGACAGTCAAGAATGACTTAAACCAGACCAACACAACAAACAGTGCTCATATGTATCCCTCTCCAGGGCAATTTAGATTGCTGCACATTTTAGAAACAAAATGGTGGCTCATGCTTTTGCAGGTCACCTGCAAACAGGAAGTGCTGCTGGGCTTCCTGTTACTGTGCATTGTCAGTTATGTCAGTTGAATCCAGGCAGCAGCATGACGGAGATGCTTGGAGAAGAAGCTCCAAAATGGCCACTACCTTTCTTTTCCAACTGTGTCAGGCTGTTAGTCCGGTTTAAGAGTCAGCCGCTCACAAAATTACAGAGGCTTTCAAAGTCTTCTGGATAACCTGATGTTGTACAAATTGTTTGTTTTTTTTAACACAATTTAAAATGTAATCTGTTAGCCTGCCTGGTATTTCTGGTCCACAAACTTTGCATAGAAGGTTTCACTTGTGCTAAAGCATGCTTTTTGACCCTGTGCACTGTGTCTTGGCTACTTTCCCCCATTTAGTTGTGTTGGCAGCCGGGAAGAGCTGGAATGCGTCCTGGTGCAGCTGGGGAATGCTGAAGCAGCTGGTGAGCTGTGCAGGAATAATGTGTGAAATGTGTGGATTTTGTGCCCCCACATTTGAACACTTAGTTGTATTTTCCATGGCTGAGCTACACAAGTCTCTTATAGCCAAGGACATGAGGGAGCTACCCACCTAAGTAAGCACTACCCGCGCTTCCTTTCCTCGGAACAGCAGCGTTCCTTGTTTTTGTTTCAGCTATTCAGGAAGTCCTTGTATGTTATAATGTCTCCTTATCTGATGTCCAAAGTTTATTTAGACTTTCACCGCTTCCGCTGCCTGCTGAGCACAGACTGAAATTCCAAGAAGCTTTACACTGACACACTTCACTCTCTGACTGTGCAGAGAATAGCAATACAGTGGAACCAAATCTATTTGGCACTATGCTATACGGCTTTCATAACTCCCAACTACTCAGCTAAGATATCGTAGGTATCAGGGGCTTAACTTGAGGTGGTGCAGGGGTACCACTGCACCGAGGCCCAGAAGGTCAAGGGGGCTCCATCCTCCTTATTTATAATATTTGTACTCACTTAGCATCATTAAAAAAAATGAAGCACAATGTGTCTCTTTCAGTCTTTAGTTATTTAGATGCATCCAAGTTAAAATACAGAAAAAAGTTTACTATATGAGACATATAGTAAACTAAAAGGGCCCCATCACAATTAGTTACACCACTGGTAGGTATCTAGTGTACATATTATAGTAATACAGCGCAAAGGGCCGCGCCAGCAACAATTAATCAAAGAAGTGTGCAGGCTTGGGTACCTGAATCCAACATATATACAACAAGCAGGCTTTCACACAACCCCCAACCCCAAGACACAATCTGCACCACTCCGTTTACATGATAACAATCACTTTTATAAATTCATCTAAACACTACACAGGTTAAAATACATTAAAAACTGATTATATGAACATTCCACTAAAGGGCGCTGGTGATAATGCACAATTAACTAGGTCAGATATCAAGTGGACTCTCCATTTTCCCTGAGGAAGCGACGTTCCGTCGCGTAACGCGTAGGCTGGGGGAGGGGCGCGGTGACGGCTGGCACATGTAAGATTTATGGTTGGTTGTCTCTCTTGTTAACCTGCTATGTCCCTTGGTATGGTCATTTTTTCTTACCTTTTATGCATATGAAGGTTTACACTTAAATTTTTAGCACTTATAGTATCATTAGAGTTGTTTATTATTGTATATATAGCACATTTTGTTTGAAACACTAGGATTCAGTCGGTTTTCATAGGGTCATATGCTTGATATCTGACTTAGTTAATTGTGCATTACCACCAGCGCCCTTTAGTGGAATGTTCATATAATCAGTTTTTAATATATTTTAACCTGTGTAGTGTTTAGATGAATTAATAAAAGTGATTGTTATCATGTAAACGGAGTGGTGCAGATTGTGTCTTGGGGTTGGGGGCTGTGTGGACGCCTCCTTGTTGTATATATGTTACATATTATAGTACACACAAAGGAGTGCCTTTGTAGAACTTTGTAGAACTCTACTACTCTACTATATCTTATTATTTAAAGTGTGAAAGCCTAATAAAAAAATGCCATAATTTAAAAATAAGTATAGTATTAAACATCCTCATAAATATACTAGATAGCAGGAGGAGGGGTTACTTACTTAAACCCCTGAGTAAAAAATTCTGCCAAACTTTTTGTTCTCCTTTCCTGGAAGGAGGATTTAGGGGTGACTGTTTTTGAATGTACCATTCAACTTTGACATGGGGGGGCTGCTCACCTCTAATTGCCTGACCTCTGAGCTAGACTATGGGAAACAGCAGCATTAGCCACGACTTTTTGTGCCCAAACCATTGCTTGATGTGTAAAAGCATCTACACACTATTGGTAACAAGTATTAACGACTAAAATTCAATCCCTCCTGGCTGACACCTTCAGTACAACAGCAATGAAGGACAAAAAGGGGAACTTAAAAATGACAAAGATTATGGCCTTGATTCACAAAGAGTTGAAAAAAAACTGTCATGGTAGTAAAAAATTCAATTCATGAGAAAAAAAGCCTGAGAATATCACGGTTAGTGAATCACCAGATAGGAAGACAATGATAGTCAGTGGTACTGCTTTTACCTGTAGTAAAAAGTACCATTGACTTTCATTGTCATTCTATCTGGTGATTCACTATCAGTGAAATTCTCAGGCTTTTTTCTCATGAATTGAATTTTTTTACTACCATTCTTTGTGAATCAAAGCCTACGTATGCAGAATTTTATAATTAGAATGTTTTTCCAAATAGATCTCTTTTAAGTTAGGCTCCTGGTCAGCACTCCGACCACCTTCAAACTACATCACAACATTAAAGGAGCACCATCACGAAAAAATGGCCCAATGATAAAAATCCATATAAATATGCTGGGGGAGGGGTCACTTATACACCCGGCATCAAGAAATATCCAGCCAGGCTTGTTTTTCTTTCTCTTAATGGAAGGAAAAGGACATCTGGGGTGTCACCCCTGATAGACTAAACCTGTCACCTCTGGACTTTTGGAGAATAAACCTCCAGCTTGGGAGTGTTCTTCAGGCCGGGTATATAAGTGACCCCTCCTCTCATTAGCCAACGTGTTTATATGTGATATGTCATTTTGTGATAGTGCTCCTTTAAGAAAAAAAAGATGTATTTTCCAGTTATGGGAACTATTATGCTTACTTGGTGCCAAGCACAGATCTGGTCATTCGTTTTTTCTTCTAAATCCTTCCAAGCAGGCGGAACATATACACTTATGTCTGCTTTGCTTTTAATTAAGTTATTGTCCTGGGCAAAAGTGAGCTATAAATAAGTGAGAATGTGACTGTAGGATTAGGTTCCATTTAATAAATATACGTGCGGTGTGACAGCTGCTAGTATATGATACGCAAACTATCGTTGTCTACTTAGAATCACCAGTTTGGCATGTGGATCTTTTGTAATCCTTCTTTTACTACAATATGTTAGCAATAGGTTTTTTATATCATTAATTTAATTAATGAATTACTTCAACCCATTTCATGACAAAATAAAAAAAAAAATCTATACTTACTTGTGTTTGCCTGTAGCATGCCCCTTCAGGAATTGATTTACTTGCCTATCCTGTTCACCAGAGGAAATCATTGTTAGGGTCCACCAGAAAAATACAATTCTTGTGGCCCACCCTTCAGTTATTGTGGCACAATATAACATGCACTTATTATTGAGCAATTTATTATTAATTGAACAATTCAAGTAAATCACTGAATAAATAACAACGTTTCAGGCAAACCAAAAACACTGTGTTAAAAGTTAGATGGAGGACAAGTCTACAGATAAGGCCTATGTTGGTGCCGGAGCAGCTTTTATTTCCTTAATTTACTTTGGCCCTTATTTATGAAGGGACAGCGACTGCTGAGTGGCCGGTAATGACGGGCCCCGCCACGAGAACGCCGGCTCCCCACCACAATCACACATTTATCAAGCCGATCCTGCTTAGCGACTGAAATAGCGCCATATAGCGACTCATTCATCATTATTCCAGCCTCAGCCCACAGTGCCAGCGTCCGACCTTGAACAGCGACAGGTATGACCTCTCGCTACCTGGCGCTCTCCAATGCATTTCAATGGAACAATCTTTAAATATTAATAATTAATTAATTTACAAAGATTATGGCCGCACTAACTAGTGCTTAGGGCGTGCTCCAATGGCAACGTAATACGCATTTTACCCTAGGAGGGGATCCCACATTCCCCTCAAACCCGCCAAAACAATCAAAATCATAATAATTCACAGTAACCATGTAAATTGTTATTAATGTTTTTGTTTTTTTTTAATGTGAAAAATTCTGTGACCACTTCTGAAATTTTTTTAAGGGAAAAAAAAAATTGTACAGAATTGATATTAATTATTCGGTCTGATATTAATGTATTCATATTACTAAATTATTTAAAATACTTTTTTTTTTTTTGGTTTCCAAAAATATGGTGGTTTGGGGGTTAAAAAACGACTTTTAACACATCGCCTCCAGCGCTCTGGGGTTTAAACATGCATTTCACAGCGCTTGAATTTTTTGAGCGTGATTTTTTGATGAATATGGTGGAAGCCGGTCGCTCTGACCAGTCGCTATCATGCGCACCCATACATCGCGGAACCTGTCAAATAGCGACTCGTAACCTTGTATTCAACATTACGCCACACCGACTGAGTCGCTGTCAACAACCGAACAACGGCCAAGCACAGCGATTACGAGCGGGCGCTGTGAAAATACCGCTACAGTCGCTCAACTGTCGCTACATGTCGCTATTAATAAATCAGCCTCCCCGTCTCCCAAAGTTGCTGCCATACTGTGTCCATTGTCGTAGACATATAAACTGCATGTCTCTAAGAATCATTAGAGGTTAAAGGTTATTGTGCCAACATTTAGATTGAATGCACATGCTGTACAGCACTGCATCTTGATATGCTATGCTAGGTTATGCTAGCATTGAAATGCTTTCTCTAAACCATGGCATTAAGAAGGAGGCATCCTATGACAGTTTACTAGTAGAATTAGCTAAAATAAAATATACCAACTAATGATTCAAACACATCTCTATCTCTGGAAATTCTGTTCAGCCTCAGTAGTCGACTACTGGTGTTTTTATATTTCGCCTACACAGTTAAAAAGGGAAAAAAAACATCTGCTAAATGTAACAAATATTTATGTTTGTAACATTTAAGAAGAAAACCAGGATATGCTTTCAGAATGTCCACTTAGCATGCATCTGAAATGCTCATCTAAAGAACTTGACTGCCAGATCATGTAAGCAGTTTATACTTGGTGGCTCCTTGGCATTTCTGTAGGGTATTTGTAACTACAGTAACTTAAAGCACTTTGGGTGTGGACCAAAACCCACCGACCTTGTGAAATACATTTGGCCAAAGCCCCTGCCAGTATTCCCTTATTAGGGTGTAGAACTAGAAATGGATACTTTTACTTTTCGAATTGTCCTGGAACACTGATTTATTTGCTGTCTCTCAGTGTGATGTGACAGGTAATTAGTCATTACATAGGTGCGGCAATTACTTCATTGCCACACCCAACAGTGGCAATGAATGTAGGAGGCGGAGCTTTATAGCTAAAACAGGCGCCATTTTCTAGGATTAGAGTGAAGCAGGAGCAGTGAAAATTGGCAACAGGTACCCTTCATGGGGGGAGCAATTCAGGGAATGGTAGTTAGAAATGTGGGTTTTGGTCCACTTTAACCCTTCTAGTCCCAGTTACGTGAGTCTCACTTAGCTGCCTCTCCAACCGTTAAGTGCCAGCTACGTAAGACTCTCGTAGATGAGTTTAGAGCCTCATAAAAAAAAAGTAACAAAGATACAGACTTACCTGACCCCTCGTTTGAAAGTGCCAGCGATTCTCTTCAAGTATCACCTGTTCGATTTCCGCCCCGGGCCTCTGATCTTCAGGAGGGGGCCCGGAATAGCCCCCCGCCGCACCATCTGAAAGAGAAAAAAATTTTAAAATGACACAAATTCACCTGACAGCCTGATCGCTCCTCCGATGTCTTCTCTTCACCGGGGGGGGGGGGGGCTCCGATCCCCCCCTGGACTTACCATGCTTCGGGTGAGGACCCAGCAACGGGCCCTCACCATCCTCTTCGGCCGGTGCTGGGGGCCCACTTGTGGGAGGAGCGGGATGACGTCATCCCGCTCCTCATATACCGGCACCCGGCTCCGATCGGTCACTTGTCGGTAGCGATCGGAGCAGGGAGGGTGGGAGGCTCTGATCTCCCTGCCTCCCACCCTCCCTGCTCAGATCACTACCGACAAGTGTCATCTGCAGCGGCACGGGACACTGGATGGGAGATAAGTATAAGTGAAAAAATTAATAATAAAATATTTTTTGTCTGGTGTCTTTTTTATTTTTAACGATTTGTGAACTGGTAAGGGGTCCATGAGACCCCTTATACCAGTTCACAAGGCTCTGGGGCTGGCAATCACCTGCGGCTAGCGGGTGACTTGCCGTAACCCCCAGCCCCCCCATTACCTGCCTCCCCAATGGCCAGGGGGGGGGGGCAGAAGGGCCCGGGCCACGTGGCTATGTGGGCTAGTAGCCTGCAGGGCCAGGGGCCACCAATGCTGGCCCCTGCGCCCTGTTCTACAAGCCCCCATAGCTGGTCCGGGTCGGTAATGCTGGATAAGGGGGACCCTACGTCGTTTTATGGGGGGATTTTAAGGGTTTTTAACCCTGAAAATTCCCCCCCAAAAAATGAGGTCCCCCCCCCCCCCCCGGGAGGGGGGACCCTATGTCATTTTTTTTTTTACATTAACCCCTTAGAACTATGCAATCATATTGTATAGTTGTATAGTTGTATCCTATCTGAAATCTCCTAAACTGCTGTTTCAGTTTGGGGGAGTTTCCTGGGCAGGAAAGGGTGTCTACCAATACATATGTGGTACCGTTGTAACCGGGAGAAATAGGGCTTTCACACGCAATAATATTTTATTAACAAACTAACATTTTTTATTACAAAAAAATACTACAAATTGTAAAAAACAAAACCTTTCATGTTGAAGCCCAGACTCTGCTGAAAAAACAATATATA
Source organism: Gastrophryne carolinensis (assembly GCA_027917425.1). Taxonomy (NCBI): domain Eukaryota; kingdom Metazoa; phylum Chordata; class Amphibia; order Anura; family Microhylidae; genus Gastrophryne; species Gastrophryne carolinensis. Next base: position 136,401,058 of record CM051239.1, read on the forward strand.
ATTTTCCTGGAAAATCCCTTCAAAAATCAAGGTAGAACATGTGTAGCGCAAAAAAGTGAAAAGTAGTCTGGCAACAGATTGTAACAAAAAATCTAGGTAGGCTGGCACTTAAAGGGTTACATAACGCTTTTTGGAGCAATGCTCTTGTAGCTGGTCTCCGGGTAAAAATAATAGTGATCAGGTCAATAAAGCCATAGGTAAAAAGTAGAAGACCATGCAAGTTACTGTTAACTGCTAAGCAAACTGTTTAACTGGCAACTGGGTTTTCCAGGAATTTCCAAGTTTATGATTGCCAGCTCTGCTTTAAGTCATTATTTACCTAATATTAGTATCTGTCACTGGGAAGACACAAAATGACATTTGAAATCAATAGGCTAGTCTGAATTTTCATAAAAAGTCAGGAGGTTTGCAAATTTTCGGTGGGTGGGACTTTTTCGAAAAATAAATCTTACCTATTTACATGGTCAGATTTGGTGAGGGTGGTGATGCCCCAGTCCAGGCAATCAAAACACGACCTTAGTTACCTGATAGGAAGTGGACTTGATCCCTGAGGGTGGCTGTAATCTAGTTTTAGCACCAGACCTGACAGTGCTCTCCTTGTGGCCTTGATGTGTTTCCCTGCTGCTGCTTAACCCCCTTGGCGGCGATCCCGAGCGTGACTCGGGGTTAATTTGCGCTGTAAGTGGCGGTAACCCCGAGTCACGCTCGGGATCGATCTGGGAGCAAGAGCGGGCGGCGCAGCCTCCTTACCTTCTCCCTGCGATCCAGCGATGTCTCCGCCGCGATCGCAGGTGAGAGCCGCGGCTGCGTCTCTGCAGAGGCTCATGGGGGCGGAGCCGTGTGTCAGAGACAAATGCAATGGTAACGCTTTCGTTACCATTGCATTTGTCTTTTTCACAACGCCAGGGAGGTTAAAGAGACCCCCTACTTTCCCACTGGTCCTTAGGCATTGTCTGGGCTTAGAAAAAACAAACCTCACCTCCCCGCAGCCAGTGAGTTCACCTGATGTTCCAGACAGCAGCGTCACAGTGGCATCCCTCACTGTGTGTGCCTACTGAACTGGTATACTGAATGGCTGCAGGTGCGCCTATGCACAGCACGGGATACCACTCTGTACACTGCCGGGAATTGCAGGAGACTCTTGCTGATGCAGGGAAAGGGTGAGATGTTTATAAAGCCCCTGCTTAGATTCAGTACTGGTTGAAGGGGTCAGAAGACCTAAAGTCACCAGTTAGCAACATGTGCTCCCGATTGGCCCCTGGCACGCATTTGAGTATCCATCTTTGATAGCACATACAAGTGGTGGACACTGATTTGTGGCCAGATGGGAATGCGTTTTCACCTTCAGATTTGAGACTGCTGCAACCAGACCACCTCAGCCTGCAGGACCTAGGATGAATTAAGATTGCAGGCTGGCAGGTAAGTCAGGTTTTGTTTGCCTGGACACTCCCTTTAAAAAGTGGTACTGGTAAAAGGCTTTTACTCGTTTACAGTTTACTAGTTTACATTAGATTAGATTTAGATATAAAGTCCAACTCTGGGTACTGTATTACAAATCATGCCTGGAAACACATGAGGAAGGCTGCCCATCAAAACAGGTATTGGGAGGACAGCAAGAGGCGTCGTCAACATACAAGGCCCTGTACTTTGTTTGAAAGTTATTGTTAGTTTTGAAACATAGGTATCTGGCCATTTATAAATATATTTCTAACATACTAGACTCCTCCTCCCCTCCCTTACTTTTCCTGACACTGTGTGTTTGTTGAGTAAATGGTTTTCCTTCTTTTTATCTTATTTTCTGGGTTCCACAGTCTGGTCCTGTACCTTCTCTGAGCATTCTTCTTTGATTATCAATGTTTTTATAGCCCTAAAATCATATGTTTATATCAAGATTGAGATAGTTTTTAGTGTTTTTATAGTAAAGTAGAAATTGTGCTGTTTCTGCTAGTGGAGTATAGGAACTATCCTATACACTGTGTGTATTTGTATTACAAACTTTCATTTTAATTTAATTATTAGATTTTTTGTGCAATGTTACTGGATATACCAATCTCTTTATTTCTCTTTTTTTTTAAATGTTAATGACTCATAAATGTACATCTGCATGGCCAAAGTAGGGGAAATTCCTTTTTTTTTAATCTATGACATTTAAAAAGGGAATTTCCCTTTAAATGTTGCTCTCCCTTGCTTAGTATTATTAAATTAGGAGCTGTCATATCAGAAAGTATGATGTAATCCTGATTGTAGGCATAGACATTTATTGCTCGGTAGAAGGTAAAAAGTACCTGCTTGTGAGTAGAGAATTGTTACTCTGCCTGACCTTCATCTAAAGTACTTTATCTATTTGGTTAGCCAGCTCTTTTTACAACCTCCTCAGTATATGGCCTTTGTGTTTACTGGTGGATATGAAAAGACATTGAGGAGGGTGTGCCACGGTTTGCGTAATGTCTTATACTCATCTAGACTGCCCTACTCCTTAGCTAAATATTAGCACTTACATTTGTAACAACTCTGCGCCTGAGGTGGCTACTAATTTGCTTTTGTGTCATAGAGAAGCACTGAAACATTTGTTTTATTGTATGAAGCTTAGAATGTTTGCATGGCACTGAAGTATACACTTGCTGCTTCGACCTTGAGAAAAAACGTGGTATCTTGAATAGCAATGTAGATCTATATTCTGATTTCCTACAGAATCATAAAGGGACTTCATGTTGTGCTTTTATAAGTGCATGTGGCCTGATGGGGAGGTTTATCTGCACTTCCTTTCTTGATGGCCTTAAAATAGCCAAGATCACAGATGAGAAAGGAAAAGTGTAGGAATATATGTGGTTAGAAAAACTTCCCATTTATGTAATTCGGTGTTGATTTCTGTAGACTCAAGTCAATATTAGTTACAATGACAGGAAGTCAGAAAAATGTCTTAGTGGGGGGGCATCAAATTGGGTCGAACCCTTTTTCCTCCAACTAGTAATACATAGAGGCCGATTCATTAATAGCGCCAGGTAGCGACAGATGAGCGACAGTAGCGGCATTTTCAGAGCGCCCGCTAGTAGTCGCTGTGCTTGGCCGTTGTTCTTTTTTTATATATTCTTTATTTAAAGTTTTCAAAGAACAATAATAAAGGACAATAACAGTACATACAGGAATCCGTATAACAGGAGAAGATACATCAAAGGCATATGTAACCAGTAACACATAAATGCCTAGCTAGGCAGAAACCGAGCTCCGCCGTTGCGCCGGCGAGGACAGAGGAAAGTTGAATGTGTCCGAAAGCCAACTGGCGGACAACTCTCATCAAAGGCAGGTGTCAGTTCCTCCGTTCCCAGCCAACGCCCAGGCGGGACGGCAACGGCAGCCCGCGGGCAGATGGGATCACCAAGCTCTGGCAGCAATACCAGCTAAGCCTGCAAACAATCGGTAGTGGATAAGGTGCAGGATAGACAGTCAGCGTCTATCTAGGAAGATACAGATAAACAGGGGGAGAGGGGGAAACAGCAGGGGGGAGAGGGAAGGGAAAGTGGAAGCAGGGGCATAAGAGGCCAGGGGAGATGCCGCAGAGAAGAGGCCGGGACCTCCCCTACCAGTGAACGATTCCACTTCTCACGTCTCCGTCCCCAATAGGTCCCTGTAGGCCTGCGACAGGGTAAATTCCACCCAGCATGCCCATTTAAGCCTGTGTGCTGCCTCCGCTTCTCACTGGGCCGCTATCATCCCCTCGAATCTCTCGATTTCATTCACCCTGTTCAGCCACTGTGTGATGCTCGGAGGAGACTGGCTCTTCCAATGCGAAGGGACACACGCCTTTGCGGCATTAACCAGTTGGGGCACCACTGACCTCCGGTAGGTCTTGGCGGGTATAGCTGAGTGGTGGAGGAGGAAGAAGGCCGGGCCCCAGGGGATCTCTCTATCTGTCATACGTTGCACTACGTCTCCGACCTCCTTCCAGAATGGCTGTAGCCCTGGGCACGACCAAAAGATGTGCAAAAGGTCGCCACGTTCCACATTGCATCTCCAGCACATCGGAGAGACAGTTGGAAACCAGTTATTTAGCAGTGCCGGGACTCTGTACCAACGCATGAGCACCTTATAATTACACTCCCTATATTTAGTACATGTCGAGGTCATGTGGGACAGTTCAAGGATTTTCTTTCGCTGTTTGGGTGAGAAGGTGACTCCCAGGTCATCCTCCCACTTGGCGAAGCACGGGGGGTCACCCTGGTTTTGCATACTTAACAGGGTTTTATAAGTAAGGGAGAGAGTATGTCTAATAGGACCTTCTGCCTCACACATCCTTTCAAAATTAGTTGGCTCTCTTAGCTGTTGTAACTGGTGTCTGATAGGGTGCAAAAAATGACTAAGCTGCCTCCATTGCCACGCGTCCCACCTAGGGAGTCCGTGCATGTCTGCCAGCCTTTACAATTGCGTGTTATCTCTCACTTGACTGAAGTGTTTGGCTCGGAAGATGCCCATTTTAATCCACTGATCAGCAGGCCTCCCCCCCACCCCAGGCACAAAATCTGGGTTTCCAAGTATCGGATAGAGCGGGGAAAGGGGGGGGGATAACACGTCTCTCTGGAGGAGCTTGTGGCACACTTTAAGTGTAGCCCCAATTGTTGGGTGTTGCAACTCACGTCCCAAAGCCTGCCTAGGTACCCATGGCAGGCATCGCAGCGGGATCACTGAGCTCCTCTGTTCAATCTGAACCCATTGCTTGTGCTCCGCGTGCCGGTGCCAGTCAATCACTCTGGTAAGATGAGCGGCAGCATAATATTTACCCGGGTCAGGCACTCCCAGCCCTCCCTCCTCTTTGGGCCTAGTCAGTAGATCTCTGTTCACCCTTGGATTTTTTCCCAGCCAAATAAAGTCCGAGAAAACCCCGCTGACCCTTCGGAGGAAGGAGCCAGGAATCTCAATTGGGAGGGCCTGCAAGAGGTATAGAAGGCGGGGCAGCAGATTCATTTTAAGCGAGTTACACCTCCCAAACCATGAAAGTTTTTTGTGCGCCCATGAACCCACATCGTTGATGAAGGCTTTCAGGAGCGGGGGGAAGTTGAGCTCAAAAAGCCTATTCGGGGACTTCCCTATTCTTGTGCCCAGGTATGTGATATGGTCCCGGGCCCATTTAAATGGGAAGGCCTGGCTGAGGTTAGTTTCTCTCTCAACCGGCAGACTCAAGTTAAGGATCTCCGACTTCTGCATATTTATTCTGTAGCTGGAGAGGCCCCTATATGTCTCGAGTTCGCTAATTAAGTTTGGGAGAGACACTTCCGGGTTAGTCACAAAGAACAGCAAATCGTCTGCATATGCTGCTATTTTGTAGTGCCCTGAGGGCATACTGACGCCCTGTATGCTCTGGTTAGCTCTGATGTAGCAAAGGAGAGGCTCCAGCGTCAAAACAAATATCAGAGGCGACAGCGGGCACCCCTGTCTCGTCCCGTTACTGATGCAGAAAGGCTCTGAGGTCGAACCATTAATTCCCACTACCGCAGAAGGGCCATGGTATAGGCTAGCTATCCGACCCAGCATGCCGTCCCGCAGACCGATGTGTCTCAGTACTCCAAACATAAAGTCCCACTGCACTCTATCAAACGCTTTCTCAGCGTCAGTGGATAGGAGGAGCATAGGGATGCTGCGTTGGATAGCCAGACCAATAAGATTTAGCGTCTTCACGGTATTATCTCGCGCCTCTCTAAAAGGCATAAATCCAACCTGGTCAAGGTGTACAACGTGATGGAGGTGCGGTGCTAAGCGGGATGCCAGTATCTTTGCAAAAAGCTTAATGTCTGCGTTCAGAAGTGATATTGGCCTATAGCTGGAGCTAAGTGTGGGGTCTTTACCTTCTTTCGGTATTACTGTGATTTTAGCCGATAGGCTGTCCCTAGGGAACGTGTTACCTGAGCTCATTGAGTTGAATACCTCCAGCATTCTGGGCGTCAGTATCTCTGCAAAGGTTCTGTAATAGACCAGGGGGAACCCATCCGGTCCCGGCGCTTTCCCCGCGGCCGACTTCTTCAGTGCCGTGGCCAACTCCTCATTGGAAATCGGGTCCTCGAGCACACTTAGTATCTCCGGCGGGAGTGTTGGAAGCCCAGACTGCCTGAGGTAGGCAGCTATATCGGAAGCTCTCTGGCTGGTTCTCTCAATGGGTATGTTATATAGTTCCTCGTAATAGCTCCTGAAAACTCTGGCAATCTCCGCTGTCTTATGTCTTACATTACCCGTCTTGTCTTGTATTTTGGGGACGTAAGTTTTAGCTCTTTCTCCCCTCAAGGCCATGGCTAGGAGGCGACCGCATTTATCCCCAGACTCGTAGTATGTTTTCCTACATTTAATGATTTGGAGTTTAGCGGAATCACTGCTTAGCCTGCGCAGCTGGACCCTGAGTGAAGTCAGAGCCACTAAATGCTCGGAAGCCAACGACTGTTTATGTAGGGCTTCTAGTCTCCGAATCTCCCTCAGTAATTCACTCACGGCCCTGCCCTTTTCCTTTTTAATTCTGGCCCCTTGTTGGATCAAAAGGCCTCTAGCGACGCACTTATGCGCCTCCCAGACCATAGCTGGGTTGGACCCTGGTGTGTTGTTCCTAATAAAGTATTCCCTCAGGTTCTGTTGGAAAGACTCCTTAAATCCAGTGTCCTGAATGAGCGAGCCATTAAGCTTCCAATCCCACGATCGGGGCGACTGAGTGAGGGCGGACAGTGTGAGGCTAACTGGGGCGTGATCGGAAAGAACAATATTGCCAATGGTCGCTTTTTTAACTCTCTGTAACGTGTGGTGTTGGATAAGGAAAAGGTCAATCCTAGAATACATATTGTGTGGGGGCGAGTAGTATGAGTAGTCTCTGTCATTAGGATGGAGTATGCGCCAGGGATCTACGAGCTGGTGGGAGTGCATTAATTTCTTGAGCTTACTAAGTTTAGTATAGGGGAGGTAGGTATGGCCCTTGGATGTATCGATTAGGGGGTCCAACGTGAGGTTAAAATCCCCTCCTATAACAATTCTTCCCTCCGCGAAATCCGCCATCCTATTTAATACGTCCTCCAGGAAGTCTACTTGGCCTGTATTTGGGCAGTAAATGTTCACTAGGGTGAAGGCCTCCGACCACATCCTCCCCTTGACCATGAGCCACCTCCCCCCTCCACCACTCATCACACCCGCCTCCTCCCACGCCACTGACCTTGAAAGAAGCAAGCTCACCCCACGAGATCGGGAGTCCGGAGAGTAACTGTGGTAGGAGACCGGGAACGCTCTGTCTCTCATGGTGGGTGGGTTCGCTGCCCTGAAGTGCGTTTCCTGGAGGAAGGCCACCGTAGCTTTCAGGGCTCTGAGGTTTCGCAGGATCTGCCTCCTCTTCTCCGGCGCGTTCAGTCCCTTCACATTGAGAGAGACCAGATTGGGTTCACCCATTACGGCAGTGCTTAGTGGGAAGGCGGGAAGGAGTCAGAAAAAGCCACCAATGAGGTTACTGCTATGAGGAGTGGGGCGGGAGGGGGAGGGGGGGAAAGGGAGAGAGAGGGTAGGGAAAAAAAACAAGAGGAAGGAAAAGGAGAAGACTACAAACAAATTCAAGTACAATAACCAAACAAAACCGGTTAGGCCGGTAAAACCCTCTAAGGAGGGCAACTAAGTAGCGATCTCGCTAGGTCTGTGGCCTATCCCCAAACAGGATAGGTCAGAGACTGGCCTAGGTGGGGGAACTGTGTCCGGCGGCAGGGGCTGGAGGTCGCCTCCCCCACCGAGCACAGTCAGTAGCATGAAACATCAATAGGCAACTTCTACAATTGAAAACTGGCAGCAAAAACACTAGGGTCGAGAGAAGAAGAGGAGGGGAGAGATCCCAACCGTGAGGTAGTCGGCATCCAGCAACATATCGGGGCAATGCTACTGCTCGTGATCCGTGGGCCTCGGTGGTCTCTCTCTCGGTCCTCTTGGTCTCCCGGCCCTGCGGCCCCTGGGCACCGCCCCCCCCGATCCCCGGGACGGGAGATCGGCAGTGGCGAGCAACCAGTTAGGCACCGGAATCGGATTCACATCCAGGAATGCAAACAGGCCCTCTAAGTCCTGGTAAGCTCGGAGGGTGTAGGAGTCCCTTCCTCTGCTAACGATCAAATGGAAGGGGTACCCCCATCTGTACATCGCTCCGGCATTGCGGATCAAGTCAAGGACTGGTCGAAGAAGTCTGCGCATCTGGAGAGTGCGCCGTGAGAGATCCGGGAGTATGGTGACGCTTACGCCATCAAAGTCAAGCGGGCCATGTCTCCATGCCCGCCGGGAGATCTCCTCCTTGGTCGAGTAGTGATGGATACGGCAGACAATGTCTCTTGGTCGGGACGGGTCGCTGCTAGGGGGACCCAGGGCCCTGTGCGCCCTATCTATCTCGATCGGGGTGTTCGCCTCCCTTTCAAGAAGTTGATTGAATATCGCCGTGATTAATCGTCTGACGTCTTCTCCAGATGTAGTCTCAGGAACGCCTCTCACACGGAGATTGTTGCGCCTATGCCTGTTCTCCAGGTCATCGTGCTGGAGTTGCATCTGAACAATTTGAGCGGATTGACTCTCTATCCTGGCCGCCATGGCCGCCAACGCTGCCTCCGTGGCCGTGTGATTGGAGGAGACTCTGGCGTCTAAGGACTGGAGCCGGCCCCTCACCTCCGCTATATCTTTTCGATGAGCCGCCTCGTATCTTCTTATCAAGGCCTCAAAGTCCGCTTTGGTAGGGATAGACCTAAGGAAGGAAAGCGTCTCTTGATGTATGTTACCGGTTCCCATTGCTTCCAGGCACTCCTCGGCTCCCATCGTTACAGGCGGCGAGTTAGCGTATGGAGACTGGGGCGGCATCTCCACTACCGGCGAGGGCCCCACATCCGGCGGCGACAAACGGTCACGGAGGAGAGCGGGCGTGCCTCGCAGGGGTGTGAGTGGAGGCGTCGGCTCTCGCCGCGGCTGCGAACACTGCAGCGCGTCAGGGGTGTAGTCCACCACCCTCCTTTTACTCTCCACCGGGGATACTGCGGGGGTGTGCTGGGTGCTGCCGGCCGATCCGGGTCCGTTCCCAGGGGCGCTCCTGGCTCTCTGCTTTCTTTGTGGAAGGGGGGTGGGCAACAAGGGCGTCGATGGGCCGGCCCTCCCAGTGTCACTTCTTGTTCGCTGCGAACGGTCGGCAGTGATGAAGCCATAGTCCTCCAATCTGCCCGCAGAGGGGGCCTCCTTTAATGTATGAGGGGTCTGCTTAGAAGGACCTTGGGAGACCAGTGGGGCAGTGTTCAATGACCGCCCTCCACCCTGGCCAGGGGGGACGCTCAGCAGCTCCTGGTTTCTACCCTGCAAGGAACTGTGGTGCTGCAGGGGCTTTTTGCTCTTATCAGGGTTCCCGGCCAGTGTGGGTGAATGGGCTCGCCTGCCCACCTCTCTCAGCTCTCCTAGTTCCCCTATGGCCTGTGTGGTCAGAGTCGGCGGGAGCGCAGCTAACGGCGCCAGGGAGGTCCCACCGGGGCATTCCCCTTCCTCCTCTCCCGGGGCGCGTACCTGCCTTCTTATTCCCCCCATGGTGGAGCACTCCTCACCTCCGCACTGCTGCCGGGGTCGGGCCGCTGTCTTCTGCGTGCGGCTCTCAGCCGCCTGTGTATCCGCCAAGGCCCCCGCCCCCTCCGGTTCCTCTCCCCGCGCCTGAAGCTCCTCGTCGGGGCTCACATCAGCCGCCTCTTCTGCAGAGGCGGTCGACACCGCAACCGCCGCATCCGCGGCGTATGGAGCCGCCGGGCCGTCGAGTGGGGGCCGGACATCCCGATCTTCTGGCTCCTCCGCGCTGCTGGATTCTGAGGTCGGCGGGATCGGCGCCATCTCTGCGCCCGCGTGTCTCCGCCAGGCCTCCTGCTTCGCCGGCTCAGTACGGGAGCCCGCAGCTGGCCGCCGCTTCTTCTCTCTTCCCTTTCTGCCTCTCATGGGACCGTCGGTGGGCAAGTCCTCTGCCGGTAAGTCGCCCCAAAAATACTTTTTGCGCTCGGTGGGGTCAGGAGCTCAGAGGGTCACGTCCTCACCATCCGCGCGCCAGGCCACGCCCCCTTGGCCGTTGTTCTGTAGCTGATAGCGACTCAGTCGGTTTGGCGCAATGTTGAATATTGGGTGAGAAGTCGCTATTTGACAGGTTCCGCGCTGTATGGGAGCGCATGATAGCGACTGGCCCTAGCGACCGGCTCTCACCATATTCATTAACAAATCACGCTCAAAAAATTCTTGCGCAGTGAAATGCTTGTTTAAACCCCAGAGCGCTGGCGGCGATGGGTTAAAAGTAGTTTTTTAACCCCCAAACAACCATATTTTTAGAAAAAAAAAAAAAACATGTTTTTCAAAACATTTTGTAATATGAATACATTAATGTCAGACCTGTAATATCAATTCTGCACAAATTTTTTTTTTTTTTTTTTACCTTAAAAAAATATCTAACATTGCAGAAGTGGTCACAGAATTTTTGACATTTAAAAAAAAAAAAAAAAAAAAAACATTAATAGCAATTAATTAAGAATATTTAAAGATTGCTCCATTGAAATGCATTGGAGAGCGGCAGGTAGCGAGAGGTCATACCTGTCGCTGTTCAAGGTCGCTCGCTGGCGCTGTGGGGTGAGGCTGGAATAATGATGAATGATTCGCTATCTGGCGCTCTGTCAGTCGCTAAGCAGGATCGGCTTGATAAATGTGTGATTGCGGAGGGGAGCCGGCGTTCTCGTGGCGGTGAGCGTCATTACCGTTCGCTCACCATTCGCTACCTGGCGCTATCCCTTGTTAAATAAGGGCCATAGTTTTCTTTTATGATTATAGCTAGGTAGTAAACAGGTTGAGAAATAAACAGCCGCTACAGCCAGGCAGATAGCAGGTTTAGGACAAGATCAGCAAAGGGATCTGCAACAGCACCCTCACTGTTTCCCTCACACCTGGTCAACTTCTTGTGTATAATGTTCTGTGAGAATCCCAGACGTGTTTATCATGTAAGTGTTAAAAGGATACAGGAGGAGAGGCTTCAAAATCCATGATGTCCATTCTAAATGCCGTCCGAGTACTTGGACCTAGGACATCCTCAGACATCCAGGTCTATAAACACAGACAGATTTTGTTCCCTTCATGCAGCCAGAACCTGCCATTACTTTAATCACCATCGAATTACCATTGTCATTGCTGACTGTCTGAAATGAGTAGCAAGCAACCTTCCACATTCTACAATCGATGTGCATCTGCCTTTTACCTGCGTACCCAAAAAGGAAGTATATGACAGCTATGTCTCCAGCCCCTCATGCAAACTCTTCTTGGTCCTTGAGCTTGGAAGAGCTATCCTTAATTGTATTACTGTATTCTACAAGCAGTCTGCCAGTAACTTTCATTAAATTGGATTCCTACTTTTCCTATTTCATTTTCTTATATGGCTGAAAATTGCGGTGCCCCCGGGGGGGGGGGGGGAGCATCCTGTTGTTACAACAGAACAAGCTATCTGAATGTGCTGGCTGTGTAGACACAAGATGCACCTACTGGTCACTTCCAAGCAACACCTAACCCAAAGAAAAGCATTTTAACTTGGTTGCTCTTATGTGTTACCGGTTGTGTTAGAACCTTGGTTGTCCAGGATAGTAATGCAGGGAGGTGTTTGTACTGCCCAATGACTTCTTGCCTGTTGATTGCTACTCCATAAGTGGCATTCAATATGTAGCCGTCTTGTAGTGGAAGGTATGCTAACAATGCTAACAATTATTGGCATGACCAAAGTGTGTCTAGCACTACATTATATACATGTTATTGGCATGACCAAAGTGTGCCAAGCACTACATTATATACGTTATTGGCATGACCAAAGTGTGTCAAGCACTACATTATATACATGTTATTGACATGTCCAAAGTGTGTCAAGCACTACATTATATACATGTTATTGGCATGACCAAAGTGTGTCTAGCACTACATTATATACATGTTATTGGCATGACCAACGTGTGTCAAGCACTACATTATATACATGTTATTGGCATGACCAACGTGTGTCAAGCACTACATTATATACATGTTATTGGCATGACCAAAGTGTATCAAGCACTACATTATATACATGTTATTGACATGACCAAAGTGTGTCAAGCACTACATTATATACATGTTATTGGCATGACCAAAGTGTGTCAAGCACTACATTATATACATGTTATTGGCATGACCAAAGTGTGTCAAGCACTACATTATATACATGTTATTGGCATGACCAAAGTGTGTCAAGCACTACATTATATACATGTTATTGGCATGACCAACGTGTGTAAAGCACTACATTATATACATGTTATTGGCATGACCAAAGTGTGTCAAGCACTACATTATATACATGTTATTGGCATGACCAAAGTGTGTCAAGCACTACATTATATACATGTTATAGTTAAATAAGACTGGAAGCCTTATTTAAGAAGTGGCAGCGCCATTTTTATTTTGGCTTCAGATGCACTCAGCGTGAAATTTAAGAAGAAAAAAATCCGGCAGCACCGATGCCGCCGATGGCTAGCGTCTTATTTAACACTAGCGCCATAAATGATGCAGTGCCAGGCGCTTTGGTTGACGCAGCACCAGCTGAAACTTACCGCTTTAGCTCAAGATCCAATAGAGCACAATGGGCAGAACTGGATTGAAGTGTTTAATAATTCGAATTATGTTACACACACAACTTGCACTTGGGCTTATCAATTATTGAAACGCAGGACCTGGATGGGCCAAAATGTTTTTGGGGGGGGTTTAAAATTGATTTTATTGGCTTCATTTGCTTAACAATGTGTAATTTGGAGACAAACAACTACAACGCAACCTAAATGCTTTGTAAAGTTTGTGCCCTTTGTCCCCAGCAGTGATTGATTACTTGTAACTGTAATAAAAAATGCTGCCCAGCGCAGGAAAAATACAGCAAAAGATTTCAAAGAGGAGAAAAGTCATGAATTATGAATAATTACGTAATAATGCCAGTACAAAGTGATGCTCACTAGCGCTGGGATAATCGGTCAGCTGGTCCAACAGGTGCTGACATAGGCCAGGCAATAACTAAGAGGCCGATTCATTAATAGCGCCAGGTAGCGACAGTTGAGCGACTGTAGCGGCATTTTCAGAGCGCCCGATAGTAGTCGCTGTGCTTGGGCGTTTGTTCGGTAGTTGATAGCGACTCAGTCGGTTTGCCGTAATGTTGAATATTGGGTGAGGAGTCGCTGTATGGGTGCGCATGATAGCGACTGGCCCTAGCGACCGGCTCCCACCATATTCATTAACAAATCACGCTCAAAAAATTCTTGCGCTGTAAAATGCATGTTTAAACCCCAGAGCGCTGGCGGCGATGGGTTAAAAGTAGTTTTTTAACCCCCAAACAACCATATTTTTGGGAACCCAAAAAAACAAGTTTTTAAAATAATTTTGTAATATGAATACATTAATATCAGACCTGTAATATCAATTCTGTACCATTTTTTTTTTTTTTACCTTAAAAAATGTTTCACATTAAAAAAAAAAAAATGACAATTAATTATGAAGATTTAAAGATTGTTCCATTGAAATGCATTGGAGCGCGCCAGGTAGCGAGAGGTCATACCTGTCGCTGTTCAAGGTCGGACGCTGGCGCTGTGGGCTGAGGCTGCAATAATGATGAATGAGTGGCTATCTGGCGCTATCTCAGTTGCTAAGCAGGATTGGCTTGATAAATGTGTGATTGTGGTGGGGAGCCGGCGTTCTCGTGGCGGGGCCCGTCATTACCGGTCGCTCACCAGTCGCTACCTGTCGCTATCCCTTGTTAAATAAGGGCCTAAGTGCAACGATCAAAGCTAATTAGTAGCGTTCTTCACAACACCTGCTAGCGCCAATGTAGTCCACAGCGCCAGATAAGACAGGAATGCTGGCGCTCCAAAGCTTGCGCTATAGCCACAAAAATGATGCTAAAAGGCGCACCGCGTAAATAAGGCTCTAAGAGCCTTTTAGAATGTAAACAGACAATAATCTAATATATATATATATATATATATATATATATATATATATTATAGTGTAACGATGATGATGTAATTTACTTATACGAAAATAAAATTGATCGATGTTATTTCAACTGTAAAGTAATAGAGCTAAGATAAACACAGCTCAGTCACTGCACAATTTAATACTAGTTTGAATGGTGCCATATTTATAGGACACGCTACCATAAATGATAAGAATGCATGACTCTGTCTTATGTTACATGTCTTGGCAGTGGCTGGGCTACACAATTCCTATGGCTAATCTAGTTGGCCTTTGCTGGGATATAGTTTAAAGGAATTGTGACATTAACATTTGTGGCACTGTGATACTTGACTACATGTGTCTTTATTGTCTGACAGTTTTTTTTTTATCTCAAATCTAAGTTTTGTAGAGAAGGGAGAATGTTTCCACCAGAAAAGGGGAGACTGACATGTTATAGCTGATTTTATTCTTTAGAGAATAGAGAATAGTTTAGCTTTAGAGAATCATTAAAGCGGTCCTTATCTCTTATATCTAATATGTTTCCCACACCCTGTACATACAGATTGCTCACATTAAAAATCATCCTACCTGCATCTACTGCATGTTATGAGCCTTTAAACATTCAAGATGGCGGCTCATGGGGCTTCAGGCAGCCTGCAAAGAGGAAGTGCCTTCTGACTGTGCTGCTCTGCATTCTGGGATTGCTGACCTTTTCCTGACCCCAGCTCTGCTCTGTCTGAGCAAAGCACAGCTATAACCCGCTTCCTGCACTTTATTCCACTATCCTCAGTAAGTGTGATGCTTCTGAGTCAAGATAGCAATGCCCGTATCCTAAAGTCCTGAACAGAGTTGCAGCCCAGTGGGGGAAAGAATAACTTAAACACTTAAAATATATTAACTTTAGATGCTGGGGAATCATTTTTTAAGGGTTTGGGCTTTTCAATAAATTGTGGTGAGGGTCCGGTTTAATTACAGACTTAAACATTGATTGCTTTCAATAGAAAAGAGAGAGCATGATCAATTATACAGTGCTTTCCCACTATTTTTTGGCCATGTGCACTGATACACAGTACCTGATATAGAGAAGTCCATACTTCAGCCTGGACTTACTGCTTCCTCATTCTTTTGCTGCGACTTGGCTCCATGTGGCCACCAGCAGCCAACCCCTGTGCAACTATCCACCTGGCAAATGCAGTTGGTGGCCAGTGGTCACATAGGTCCAGGTCCTCAAGGCTGAGTGCACTGAATGAGGAAGTAAAAAGTATGGGGTGCCCAATAATAGACTTCTGGGTAACCCCCTAGTCCTGCACTTTTCCTCATTACTCCTTGCCCCTTGATAGTAGGGTTTTCCACTGGCTGTCCGCTGCTCTGCTGGACTACAAATGATGAAGAAAGTAAGTGGTGAAACAGAACTTAAATGTTCAAGAAAGACGATCAGCCAGCACTCCAAAAGATATTGTATTCAAATCCAACAGGTCGATATCACAGCAGAACTTAAATGTTGTGGTGGCACCCTGTAAGGACTATGTTAAGGCACATTCAGTACACAAAACCCTATTTACTGTTATAATAAAACAACCCAAAAGTTTAACCCCCTGTTCAAGCACACACTATCTTTCTCTCATGAGTCGTGAGCACGCTCTGCTGTGGTCAGAGACTCTTGGGCTTGCTGTGCTCATGCTGAGAGAAGCAAGGGCTAGAGTAGCCTTTTTGGCATGGTCCTGGAGGGATAAAATTGAAAAAGGGCACTATTCAAAGCCCTGCTTCTACCCTATCCTTTGATCCATGATCCGATACTTCCTTCCAACATTGTTGTATTGGCTTTTTATGAATAACAATTCTGGATTTGGAATCTCCCATAGGTCCTAATAACTTCCTGTACAATGTTAAATGCAGTGCAGGAAGCAACGCAGTTTTGTTACTGACAATTCTTAAGAATAATTTGAGCACTTTTTGTAATAGCAACACCTAAAACAGGAATGTAAAGGGCAGCCCATCCCAAATAATACCTGTCAAATCTTTGCATGAATCCTTTCAAGGCAAATGACAGATTTTCATATCTTTTAATCTGTATTTTCAGGCTATTTCTGTTGCCTCATTTTTTCTCTCTAGCATTCTGTAGAGAAAAGTTAACTGAAAAGTTAAAAATGTTTCTGTGCCGCAATCACACGTGACCTCACCAGATAGCAGGCATCATTAGTCATCTATTCTAAAGTATTCAATTCTACCACGATGTTGATTGCTTTAAAGAGAGGCGCATTGGGTGCCACTAGCATTTAAAGATAAAGGAAACAGATAACTTTACTCCCTTCTCACCCCCTTAGGCTAAATCGGGTTGTCCCCATGCTGCAGGGGTGGGACACGTCTCTTGTTCTACCCTTTCTTATATAGCAAAGGGTATGCTGAAAACACCTGGATTGCAAAGGGATTCAATGTTTGCCATTCCAGACTTTCTGGTCAATGGACCACTCCCTGAAGCTCCAGGTTTATGTGGGCCCTTGTGCAATAGAGTCTCAGTGGGCCCATTTGCGGTGTGGCACGTTACATGCCACGTCACATCAGGTCAACCTTTAGCTTCTCTGCCACTGATGGATCCTTCTCTGCTGCAGAACACCCTCCAGTCCTAACTGCCTTTCCTAATGCAAACTGATCTCTCCATTCACCCTCCAGTCTTTGCCCCAGTCATGGCTGCCACCGAAGAGCCCACCATTGCTATTAATCATTATCTAGTCCTCACTATCTTCTGAGCTGTCACCAATCTCCTTCCAGTTCACCCATCTTTACATTGCTGCTGACCATGCTCTGATCCTGAGACGAGCCATGAGCAGTTCTGCACACAGGACACCCGGTTCACTGATCTATGGAGTGGAACCCATTGGAGATCAAGCCTAAGTGGGCCCCTGATGATTCCAGGCCCAGACACTTGTCCTGGTATGCCCAGTGCTGTCATCAGCCATGCAGGAAGCCCTAAGTCCATCTCTATAGTCAAGAGAGCATGACTTGCCCACAAAATATACTTCTTCACCTTTGCTTCAGTTGACACAAGCACATTTTAAAGGGCTTTATCTGACTTTAGATTTATTAGCCTGAATAATATTTTGTGATCATGTAAGACAAATTTCAATAGCAAATGATTACATAGACAATGTTCTAAATGCCATCTTTTGCAGAAGTTTGCAGTGCTAAAGGATAATTTGTTGTGCGTAATGGACAGTGCAAAGGCCATAAATCTTGCTGCAAGCAGGCATCCAGTGTGTTCATTCTCTGAGAGTCACAGCTTCCCCTATTTCGATTTCTAGTTATCAAAAGAACATTACAGAGAACAGCTAATATTTGTCCTTCTAAAAGATAACAAGGTCAGTTAAAGCATCCTTGGAAGTCCTTGCATGGCCTTTGGTTGCAAAATGAGCAATACCATTCAATTACCTTTGACACAGCGCCACCAAGCCTTTTTGCTGCTGAAAAACATAGATCCTTGGACATTCAGCTATTAAAATGTTTATTTTTTTACTGTTTACATTGCCCAAAATGATGGCTATGTTACAAGGTTGATTGAGGCTTGTAGACATAAAATAGTGACATATTTATTAATCTGTGGCCTGGAAAATGTCCCTAAAGATTATTATCGTTACAAACAGTTGAGAAATGTCAATCAGTAGAAATGTATTCTTAGTATACAGTACGTCCTGCTCCAAATAGAATACTGTATATACTGTAATACTGTATAAATACACTTGGGCATTACTCCGCCAGATGGCGTTGGACTGCAGAGACATCGAAAACAGGCTCCTCCCAGCCCCTCAAATACCCAGGGACCTCCCACAAATCCCCAGATTTTCTCTGCAGTCTGGACTGCTAAGGACAAGAAAAGGCTCTCTCTACTCGCAGGTGAGCGGGGTTATTAGCCTGCGGCCCTGTAGGACTGTTCCCACCCGTTCCATTAGTTATATGCCTCCCAGCCTTGGCTGCGCTGGTCGGGTGATGGTAGGCAGCACCGCTAGCAGGTGCTTTGGAGTGCTGCTGCACCGCAATCCCCCACCAAAGGGTAGGCGGTTCAGGCTTATGGTGAGCCTCTATGGGATGCCCCTCCCGCAATATTGCCCCTTGCCCCTGCCCATCGGTGGGCCCTATTTAATGTGGCTGCTGTCCCCCCTCATGCTCCTGGTAGCCTTCGGGGGAAAAAAGGGGGGGTGTCGGTATGAATGCTTTGCATTTACAAGTTTTAGACATTTTTTTTTTTTTATTCTTTGTCTTGTGCCAGCCGCCGCGCTGTCTCGCTTTACTTTTACCATATTTAAAATTACCGCTGTCGCACGCCTTTTCTGTCACTTATGCCCGCGCTTGGCAGCAGCGTTACCTCAGGCGCCGGTGCACCATCATTGGCTGCTTGTCATGTGCTGGCTTTGCGCTCTTCGGAGGGGGCGGGGCCCGCCTATGGCGCGTTCCGCATCATTGCTGTTACCGGCCCGCCCCTCGAGGTATATCGACGCCATCTTGTCCGCTTGGCTTATTCTTATGCGCATCGGTCCCCTACCTACCTACAGATTTTTGAGGTTCTGTCCATTTCTCCCCCTGTTGCGGCTCCCAGGCAAAGAGGGGAACTCTTCCATACAGCTAAATCACATTTGGAATTTCCCGAACAAGCACATTTCAATAACCTTGTGCTCAAGGAATGGGAGCGCCCCAGTAGACTTCCCGGGGTACCTAAAAGTTGGGATAGGAAGTATCCCTTTCCTGCTGATGTTGTAAAATGTTGGTCATCCCCTCCCGAGGTGGATTCCCCGGTCCTGGGGTTATCTAACACCTCTGTCATGCATTCCCCTGACTCTTCTAACCTGCGGGATGCTAAGGACCAGCGCATTGACCAGCTGGCATCCCATGCCTTTGCATGTGCGGGGACGACGCTGCGCCCGGTCTGTGCTTCTGCCATTACCGCTGTGGCCACTGGAACCCTTATCAGAATATACTTGATGGTGCCCCTGATGATTTGCCTTGTGAAGTGTTCAATGCACTCTCCAGTTGTGATGTTTTTGTAAACTTTGTCCTCTCTGCCTTGGATGACACCATTAGAATGTGTGCCAGGACATCTGCCCTTGTGGTGGCTATACGCCGCTCGTTTGGCTACGCCAGTGGGCTGCTGACAATGCTGCCAAGAAGGCCCTCACTGGTTTTCCCTTCAAAGGACTACGCCTGTTTGGGGACCGCCTGGATATTTTTGCTAAGGGAGGCAGGTTACCCCAGCGCAGGCGGCAATCCCGCCCTTTCGGGGTCAGGGCTCTTTCTCCTCCCCTTACCATGGTGGTAGACAAGGGAGGGGGGTTTCCTTCTCTGGGGCCCGGGGAGATTTCTGGGGTAGAGGCAGAGGACGCGGCCGTCCTGGCTCCTCCTGGGGCCCCAAGGCAAAATCATCTCCCAAGCCCCCTCAGGCATGAGGGGCGCCCTCACCCATCCGGGTGGGGGGACAGCTTCAGCACTTCGCTCACGTCTGGAGGCTCCATGTCTCAGACCGGTGGATTCAGGAGGTAGTGTCCTCCGGTTACAAGATAGTGTTTGCTGCCTGGTCGCCCCCAAGATTTATCAGATCCCGGATTCCCCTGGACCCTGTGTCAGCTCAGGAGATCTTGCAGGCAGTGCAAGGCCTCCTGGAGCTGGGGGTCATCTGCAAGGTCCCTTTAAGAGAAAAGGGCAAGGGCTTCTATTCCAATCTATTCACAGTTCCCAAAAAAGATGGTTCAGTCAGGCCCATCCTGGACTTAAAGATCCTCAACAAATTTGTCAAGAGCAGGCCCTTTCGCATGGAAACTCTGCGCTCTGCCATCAGTTCCCTGCGCCCAGGGGATTTCATGACGTCTGTGGACATCAAAGATGCTTACCTTCATATTCCTGTATTTCCAGGTCTTCAAAGGTTCCTCAGGTTCGCTCTGGAGGATCAACACTACCAATTTGTGGCATTGCCATTCGGTCTCACCTCAGCTCCCAGGGTGTTCACCAAGGTGCTGGCTGGCGTGATGTCTCTGCTCAGGTATTAGGGCATCCACGTGCTGCCTTATCTGGATGACATTCTCATCACCTCCCAATCACTGCATCAGGCAGAGGTGGATACTCGGCTGGTGGTGTCCACCCTGGAGTCATTTGGATGGGTGATCAACCACCCCAAGTCTTCACTGTCCCCCTCCTTGGTGACTCCATTCCTAGGAATACATCTGGATACAGTTCAGGCAAGGATTTCCCTTCCTCAACAGAAGGTGGATGGTCTGATTGCACAGGTCCAGTTCCTGCTATCTTGTCATCATCCCTCCATCAGGCAGGGAATGCAGCTGGTGGGCCTGATGGTGGCGTGCTTCGAGGCGGTCTCTTATGCTCAGTTCCACATGAGACCTCTGAAACTCCACCTCTTGTCATGGGACAAGGATCCCGTGTCCCTGGACCAGGTCCTTGTGCTTTCCCCCCTAGTCAGGTGGTCCCTCTTGTGGTGGCTGGACTCCAGGAACCTGTTGGGGGGCAGATCCTTTCTGGCCCCCTGCTGGGAGACGGTCACCATGGATGCCAGTCTGACGGGTTGGGGGGGTTTCTAGAGGTCCCTGCAGTTCCAGGGGAGGTGGGGCCCTCAGGAGGCCCACACACCTATCAACATTCTGGAACTGCGGGCGATCAGGTTAGTTCTGGCTAGTTGACTACTCACCTTCGGGGCCTTCCTGTTCAGGTTCGCTCGGACAACCAGACGGCAGTTGCCTACATCAATCATCAGGGAGGGACCCGGAGCAAGGGGGCCCTCCAGGAAGTGTCTCTGATCCTGACCTGGGCGGAGACTAATGTTCCCTGCATATCAGCTGTGTACATCCCGGGGGTGGAAAACCTCCTGGCAGACTCTCTAAGCAGGGGGACCTCTCGCCACTGAGAATGGTCCCTATGCAGCAGGGTGTTCCAAACTCTGTGTCGCCGTTGGGGCCAACCAGATGTGGATCTGTTTGCGTCCCTTCACAATCACAAGCTACCGGCCTTTGTCTCCCTGTCCCAGGATCCCCTGGCCTTGACCATGGATGCTCTAGCAATGTCATGGCAGGACTTTCAGCTTCTGTATGTCTTCCCTCCATTCCCCCTGCTGGGCAGGGTGCTACGCAAGATTGCTCTGGAAGGGGTGCCAGCAATTCTGGTGGCCCCCAGGTGGCCAAGAAGAGTGTGGTTCGCAGACGTGGTGCAGCTGGCAGTAGATCAGTGCCTCTGGTGCCAGATCTGCTCACCCAGGGCTCTCTACGCCATCCCAATTTACAAACTCTGTCTTTGACGGCCTGGCTGCTGAAACCTCCATCTTGATGGAGAAAGGGCTGTCTACTTTTGTTGTTGATACCATGATTAAGGCTAGGAAGAAGTCTTCTTCTTCCATTTATTACAGGGTTTGGCCTGCCTACATTGACTGGTGTGAGTCTAGGTCTCTTCTCTGTCGTGTCTTTTCTATCCCCAGGATTCTGGAGCTCCTACAGCATGGGTTGGAGATGGGGCTCCAACTTATACTCTAAAAGGTCAGGTTTCTGCCCTGTCTGTTTTCTTCCAGAAGTCCTTTGCTCAGCACTCTCTGATTAGGACTTTTTTCCAGGGGGTGACCCATGTGGGTCCCCCACGTAAGACTATGGTGCCTGTTTGGGATTTCAATCTGGTTTTGTCAGCCTTGCAGGGTGCTCCTTTTGAACCTGTGCAGGATGCGTCCCTGGTCATCCTTACTCTCAAGGTTGTTTTTCTGGTGGCTATCACTTCCGTTAGGCGTGTGTCTGAGTTGGCGGCGCTCTACATTCAGCCCCATACTATGAGAGACACCAGGACAAGGTGGTGTTTCGTTTCAAGCCAGATTTTCTGCCTAAGGGAGTGTCTGCCTTTCATTTGAATCAGGACATTGTACTCCCTTCATTGTGCCCTAATCCTAGTAATGCTAAGGAGAGGGTCTTGCATTCTTTGGATGTAGTTAGGTGTCTGAAGTACTATCTGGTGGCTACTGCACCTTTCAGAAAAACTGATGCTCTTTTTGTGGTCCCTTCTGGTCCTAGGAAGGGTTTGGCTCCTGCCAAGTCTACTATCAACAAATGGATCCGTCAGGCTGTGATTCAGGCCTATTCTGCTAAGGGGAAGAATCCTCCCTTCCACCTTACTGCTCATTCTACTCGTGCTTCTTGGGCTTTTCAGCACCAAGCTTCTGTTGAACAAGTTTGCAAGGCCACTACTTGGTCTTCTGTTCATACCTTTTCAAAGTTTTACAAGGTTGATGTTAGGGCCTCAGCTGATGCTGCTTTTGGCCGAAAGGTTTTGCAGGCAGCAGTGGTCTAAACTGTCTGCTGTTAGCTTTGGGGATCCCACCCTATTTTATAGACACTTCTATTGGATGTCCCAAGTGTAAGTATTCTATTTGGAGCAGGACGTACTGTATACTAATAATAATACAATTCTGTGATTACTCACCTGTAGAATTGGTATTATAAGTATACAGTACGTCCTGCTCCACCCCACCCTTGGTTTTGCATTATCTTGGATCCCCTGTATGGTGATTGTTATCATTGTTATAGTTACTAGTTGGGTTGTTTAATTCTCCCGGCTTCTCGTTAAATGCTTTTCAATGCTGGGGATTTGTGGGAGGTCCCTGGGTATTTGAGGGGCCGGGAGGAGCCTGTTTTCGATGTCTCTGCAGTGCAGCGCCATCTGGCGGAGTAATACCCAAGTGTAAGTATTCTATTTGGAGCAGGACGTACTGTATACTTATAATACCAATTCTACAGGTGAGTAATCACAGAATTGTATTTTTTTTCATCCCTTCATGTTACAGCAAACATTAGATAAATGTTATGACATTGGCGTGGGAAGCCTCCAGCTTTGATTGAATTCCCAGAAACCAGTCTAGTATTTGCAAACTGGACCTAAAGTTAGGAAATCTATGATTCCACTTAACCATTTCAATTATGGATGCCCCTCAATTTGATGGTAAATAGAGAGGCCTCTCTTGCCCATAACTTCCGAGGGCCAACCAGGCAGGAGTGCACAGTGCCGCACTTGGCCTGAAGACCTGCGCCCCCACCCCCCATCACCATTGGTCTCCACCAAAGAAAGGAATTCAGCACAGAAACATGGAAGGCCGGGCATTACTTTCTAATTGTGGGCTTCAAATTGCGTAAGTAAATGGCTGATTACAGGGTGAGGGCATTCTTTGTGAGGGGATGAAGATGAAAGCTGCCACAATCTCATTCTAGGCTGCACTGTGGCTATCTATTATTCCTGTGTGATAAGGGCATTAGATTATAACCATCATTAGGGTGACGGGTTAATTTGAATTAGTGTGCTTTGAGTCAAAGGCTTTACTTTGTAAGTAGCTTTTGAGAGTTAAATAGTGCACTTCTAAATGCAAACTGCAACCAGTACAATATAATATCAAGTAGATCACACTTCTAGTGGCTGAAGTTGCCATTGATACTAGGTGCGGCAATCATTCTCTGCAAACTGAAATAGAAACTAAAGCAAAGTAAAAGCTGCTGCCGCTATAGTCATCTAATTGACTGTATGAGTCACCAAACTCAAAGTACCAAAGCAATAACCACTGTGGAGAAATTCCATATTGCCAGCCAAAAGGGAAATTAAAGAAAATAGTCCTAAAGCTCTCCGATTGATTCGGAGAAATGGGATGCATACTCAGGTTTATTTCAGTTCAATGTCCGTACATATCACTGAACTGTGATGACCTGCCTTTCCTATATTTTTAATGATTTGCAATTATTTCTGGTCATTGAATGTGGCAGGAACCATGATTTTCCAATCCATATTTGCTGTTTATGATCATATGGATTGCATTGTGTCACCTCGTACATACTTACAGGTGGTCTTAAATCTCTTAAGAAAGAGCCATTGTCTGTGTTGCCTGACTCCAGACACTGAAGGATAGATACCCCCTTATTCTAGACTGTACACATTATCTCAGTCACAGATTTCAGAACTTGGTGTTAAGTTTACTTTGGCTGAAGCCAGAGACATACAACCTCTGTGATCTTTCTTAGGAGAAGAGCCTGCACATGTGAAGTGGGATTGGCACAGAGGTAAAAATGTCTGGCTAACTTGCGGGGGGGGGGGGGGGGGGGGTCAAACATAGGGGCATCCCAATAAAGCAGACAACACCCAGGTGGTTGAGAAACCTGGGTTTTAGTCCACTTTAAAATAACTATTAAAGTGCTGAGTGCCAGGGGTGGCAATTGAAGGGTGTGGGTGCGCTAGGAGCCGGGGAGGGGCAACGAGTGCCGGGGGTGTGCCAAGTGCAGGGTTTGGGTGGGTTCTCTGCTAGGTGGTTGCACCAAGTGCTGGGTGGGTGCGCTGAATACCAGGGCTTACCGTCTGTGATTTTAAGCAGCAAGAAGCATCTAATTGTGGTATTCAGCATGTAGTTCCCTGCCAAGCTCTTCCCCTTTCTGTCACATGACTGCTCTGTCACACCAAGGGAAGGGCAGGGAGGTCCGCTTAATACTGGAATCGGATAGAACATGAGCTCAGCCACGTCATGCTGCTGTATATATTCTGCATAACATCACAGACTGTCAAACCCCGCCAATCAGCACAAAAAAATGTGCATGGAAATGCGCCTCCATGTTTGTATTTAAGCAGACTTGAAATCGCCACCATGTTCCAATGATCATTTACAAATAATCGTCTATCCGCTCTAGATTTAAATCAATGCTTAACAGAAAAACTACTTTAATAATAAGTTACTACTGTGTTCAATTAAATCATCATGCAATCCTTTTTGGACTTGCTAAGCAGTTGTTTTACCCTTGAATAATACACAGCTGCATCATTCCATTCCTCTGAGATAGTAAAGGAATCCAGCATGCATCCCCAGGACAGAAGACTTCGTATTGTCTTTGGAAATGTGAACAAAATGACAAAAACAACAACAAAAGCAATCAGACGCAGCTGCTGCAAAGAAACCTTTCCAAAAAATCAAAAGAAACCTGTAGTTAGAGAAATTCTGACACTGCCTGCTTTTTCTGAAGAGGCTAGTTGCTTGGCTCTTAATGTTTCAGGCTGATTCATTATTAGCGCCAGGTAGCGACAGATGAGCGTCAGTAGCGTTATTTTCACAGCGCCCGCTAGTATTCGCTGTGCTTGGCCGTTGTTCGGCTGTTGACAGCGACTCAGTCGGTGTGCGGTAATGTTGAATACAGGGTTAGGAGTCGCTGTTTGACAGGTTCCGCGCTGTATGGGAGCGCATGACAGAGAATGGCCATAGCGAACGGCTCCCAGCATATTCATTAACAAATCACGCTCCAAAAATTCTCGCGCTGTGAAATGCTTGTTTAAACCCCAGAACGCTGGCGGCGATGGGTTAAAAGTAGTTTTTTAACCCCCAAACAACCTTATTTTTAGAAAAAAAAAAAAACATGTTTTTCAAAACATTTTGTAATATGAATACATTAATATCAGACCTGTAATATCAATTCTGCACAAATTTTTTTTTTATTTTTTGTTAAGCTTAAAAAAAATATCTAACATTGCAGAAGTGGTCACCGAATTTTTGACATTAAAAAAAAAAATAAAAATAATAGCAATTAATTATGAATATTTAAAGATTGTTCCATTGAAATGCATTGGAGAGCGCCAGGTAGCGAGAGGTCATACCTGTCGCTGTTCAAGGTCGCTCGCTGGCGCTGTGGGCTGAGGCTGGAATAATGATGAATGATTCGCTATCTGGCGCTCTGTCAGTCGCTAAGCAGGATCAGCTTCATAAATGTGTGATTGCGGAGGGGAGCCGGCGTTCTCGTGGCGGTGAGCGTCATTACCGTTCGCTCACCATTCGCTACCTGGCGCTATCCCTTGTTAAATAAGGGCCTCAGTGTTGCAGAGTGTGAGTGCTGGGTGCAATGGAGTCGTAATCCAAATAGACATTAGTGGTGTAATAGGAACTGACTTTACTGGAACATGAATGAAGTAAGAGAATGTCACCTTACATGGTGCCTAAACACAGACATACGGAAGTACCAGTCATAGAGCAACTGAAGGTGCAGGAAAAAACAACACAGCTCCTGAGAGGGACTCCACCTGTGAGCAGCTCCACAATTGCACTGACTGGTGACCACAGTGTCAAATGCCATTCACTGTGATGGAAGGGGCTTGCCAGGCATCTATTAAAATAGAAAAAACATACATGTAAAAAACATTACATATATAGGTAAATAAACCTTTATTATAAATATATATGAAAAACATACTTGTGTAGCAGGGAAGCATTAAATAATACAATTACCTGCGATAAAGCACAGATTGTCAAGTATGGAAAATCAAATTAACATTAAAGCCTCTGTCCAGACACACACTAACTTCCCCCACCGTATCCGACAACAAGAACGATAGGAGCCATTTCAAAGCATCTCAAAATTATATGTAGCTAACGTATGTATTCTAAGGCCCTTATTTAAGAAGGGATAGCGTCAGGTAGCGACTGGTTAATGACAGGTAGTGACTGGTGAACGCCGGACACGGCACGCAATTACACATTTATCAAGCAGAATCTGTTTAGCAACTGGGCTAGCGCCATGTAGCGTCTGATTCATCATTTTCACAGCCTCAGCGAACAGCGCCAGCGTTCACCCTTGCACAGCACCAGGTATGACCTCTCGCTACCTGTCGCTCTCCCATACATTTCAATGGACGATCCTTATCTTCTCTTTAAACAGGGTTTTTTTTTTTTTTTTCAAAAAAATCACAAATAATTCTTTGACCTCTTCTGGCATTGAAAAAGCATTTTTTCATTTTTTTTTGCTAAAAAACAGACTTTGAACATAACGCCTCCTGCGCTCTGGGCTTCAAACAAGTATTTTTCAGCGCCAGAGATTTGTGAGGCTGTTTTTTTGCTGAATATGGTGTGAGTCGGTCGCTATGAGCAGTCGCTAACATGCGCTCCCATACAGCGCTGTACTGGTCAAATAGCGACCTGTAATATCAATTCTGCACACATTTTTTTTTTTCCTTAAAAAAATTATCTAAAATGGCAGAAGTGGTTTAACTTTTAAAAAACATTTAAAAAAAAAAAAAACATTAATAACAATTAATTATTAATATTTAAAGATTGTTCCATTGAAATGCATTGGAGAGCGCCAGGTAGCGATAGGTCATACCTGTCGCTGTTCAAGGTCGGACGCTGGAGGCTGGAATAATGATGAATGAGTGGCTATCTGGCGCTATCTCAGTCGCTAAGCAGGATCGGCTTGATAAATTCTCGTGGCGGTGCCCGTCATTACCGGTCGCTCACCAGTCGCTACCTGTCGCTATTCCTTCATAAATAAGGGCCTATGTGGAGATCCACAAAATCAGACCTGAGGACATTGTTCAGAAATACTGCTCTATATAACATTATAGTTTTACAAATATGATCATTAGCAAGTGTTAACACTCATAGCAAATAAATTATACTGTATATACATGTATCAGAAAGCAGTAAAATACTGCGCTCTTTTGTGGGCATTGTAGTAAAAACTGAGAAGTCCCATAAAGGAACTGTAAACCCATTGTCAGTTATAAAGCAGCAAACAGCTCATCTAATGTCTGTCCTATGTGCCTCACCTCTCCCCTTTTCCTGCAACACCTGGTAGTAGCTGTTGCAGGGTGCCAAATTTTGTTCCTTGTTGAATATCTATCCTCCAGGACCATACAAAAAAAGTGATCTAATAGCCACTCTGTCCCTTAGGGTGCACAGCAAGCCACAGTGCTCCTGCAGCTGTTCCTGCCCACAGCAGAGCATGCTAATGAATTATATCGTTACTAGAATACATAAGGTATTTACATATAATCTGACATTTTTTGATACTTTGAAATGGCTAATTTTACACTGTTCCCCTGTAGGATAAGCTGTGCCAGAACAGGGACTATAGTACCTGCAATCCATCAGTGAACCTTTTCACTTATTACAATGCTGGAAGAAATTTTAGAATAAAAGGGCAGACATACTATTATTTCTAGCATCCGATCTATGAAGAGCCTAAACAATAAATCACTTGCTACAGATTTATAAAACACTAATCCTTGATGGACCAGGACAATCTACTTATATTGGATAGGACAGAAAATACACAGCAATGAATTGGCGCCTTATCTAGAAACCACCAAAATATCGTAGGCCAAGTGTGAACACATACATGGGTTTGGAAGCCAGATCACTAGAAATAAAAACATTCTCTTCACTTGAATCTGTCTTATAATGATTAACAGGCATAGTATATACAGTATGTATTACATGAAATGGATTATTACTGTTCCTGTAAATCAATTAAATAGCTCCAAATATCAAAGAGTATAGACTTCAGGAAATGTCTGCTTATCCCATTATATCTATTTACAAATGCAATCCACATACTTGTGATCCCATACAATACTCCCTTTATGTTTCCTAAAAGCTGGGCACCCTCATAAATGTATAAGAAAAGGAAAACATATTGAGTTTCAGCTTGCAAGCACAGCAATCGTCTGCTCAGTCTGCTATCTTCATTTCCTTTTGCGGAGGATGCAACCAGGTACTTGCATTACAGGCAAATAGAGCTTTCATCCCTGGATTTCTCGTTAGGGACTAACCTTTGTATGTTCAAGTGCTCAGTTTGCTTCCTGTTATTAGGGTATTTAAAGTGCAACTGCAGGCAAACATAATAATCTACATGTATATTTAAGCCATTTCCTCCTTGAGAAAAAAGCTGCTATTCGTTATAAGTAGAGATGAGCGAACTTCTTGAAAGTTCGATTCGGGCAATTCACCGAATTTCCCCAAGAAATTCGGGTTCGCCCGAATCGAACTTTCACGAATCGCTCATCTGAAAAAAAAAATGCCGGCATGGTGGGAGCGGGCAGGCTGGCTACGCCTGTCAGCGGGCGGCGGAGGCCGACCTGCCCGCTCCCACCATGCCGGCATTTTTTTAAAAAGCAAACACTTACCTGCATGGTCGGAGCGTGGAGGCCGGCGCCGCTCTCAGCTGTCATCAGAGGACGCGTCATCAGAGGGCGCCTGAGAGCGGCGCCGGCCTCCACGCTCCGACCATGCAGGTAAGTGTTTGCTTTTTAAAAAAATGCCGGCATGGTGGGAGCGGGCAGGCTTCTGCCGCCCGCTGACAGCGTAGCCGGCCTGCCCGCTCCCACCATGCCGGCATTTTTTTTTTTTATTTCAGGGAAAATTCGATCGGCACGAACCCAAAAAAATTCGGGTTCGTGCCGAATCAAATTTTCCCTGAAATTCGGAGCGAATTCCGGTTCGTCCGAACCGGTTCGCTCATCCCTAGTTATAAGCAGTTGATCTAGTCCAAAGCTGGTGTCTTTTTGTCCAACTGGCAACAACTCTCTGCAGGTTAGTCTCTAAAATGATAAGTCTCTCATTCTTAAAAGGCTCTGTGTCATAATTGAAAAGTTCAGTAAAAATAAATGGAAAAAATATATAGCTTGTAGTAAATATTTTTTTGCAAAGTACATTTCTAAACCTATAAATATGCAAATTATGTGAGGCATAGGCATAAAGCATTTTTAAACCTTAAACCACCCAATGGGCCATTTGTCCCCCACCTCCAAGTAACCCCTGCTAAAGTCAGTCATTCCTGGAGGTTTAGCTGCTGTATCCAGTGGCCCTCATAACAGCTGGTGGCCTACAGATTTCCCCAGTTATACTTAGTACGGGACTAAGGCCCTTATTTAACAAGGGATAGCGACAGGTAGCGACTGGTGAGCGACCGGTAATGACGGGCCCCGCCACGAGAACGCCGGCTCCCCACCACAATCACACATTTATCAAGCCAATCCTGCTTAGCGACTGAGATAGCGCCAGATAGCCACTCATTCATCATTATTCCAGCCTCAGCCCACAGCGCCAGCGTCCGACCTTGAACAGCGACAGGTATGACCTCTCGCTACCTGGCGCTCTCCAATGCATTTCAATGGAACAATCTTTAAATATTCATAATTAATTGTTATTAATGTTTTTTTTTTTTTTTAAATGTGAAAAATTCTGTGACCACTTCTGCCATTTTATATATTTTTTTAAGGTAAAACAAATTAAAAAAAAATGTGCAGAATTGATATTACAGGTCTGATATTAATGTATTCATATTACAAAATTATTGTAAAAACTTGTTTTTTTTGGTTGCCAAAAATATGGTGGTTTGGGGGTTAAAAAACTACTTTTAACCCATCGCCGCCAGCGCTCTGGGGTCTAAACAAGCATTTCACAGCGCGAGAATTTTTGGAGCGTGATTTGTTAATGAATATGGTGGAAGCCGGTCGCTCTGACCAGTCGCTATCATGCGCTCCCATACAGCGCGGAACCTGTCAATTAGCGACTCCTCACCCAATATTCAACATTACGGCAAACCGACTGAGTCGCTGTCAACAACCGAACAACGGCCAAGCACAGCGACTACTAGCGGGTGCTCTGAAAATGCCGCTACAGTCGCTCAACGGTCGCTACCTGCCGCTGTTAATGAATTGGCCTCTAAGTATACACAATTGGAAAAACTCATTGGCCACTGGCATTCATGTCATTATTAAAAGGAGTGAATTGCTGAGGAGTGAACAGTGTTATAGCACTCAGGGTCACAGCCACTATTTCACTGGTGGTCCTCTTTAAAATACTGTCAACTTCAAATATAAATGAACAAAACATTATAGATTTCTTTTTAGATATACCAAGTGATGGTGAATTGCTGGTGACTTTTAACACGTACCTTATAAACATGATGTCTCCCGATCTGGGTCAAACATCATGATGAGCTATCTCGCTTTTAAAATTCCATTTGCATGACTGGACATTTGTGCTTGAGCGCTTGTTGTCACATGACATGACATTTTTTAGCGAATTCACTCAATTGTTTCTATTTTTGGTCCATTTTCTTCAGCGACCACAAAACGACATACACATTCTATGACCTTTGTAAGGTCAATGCTCCCTGGTACTTTCATTATCTGGAACAGGTCATATCTAGGTGTGTACACATATGTTGTTTGTATGGACCTGATAACACTGATGGTACGTGATGTTCAATCAAAGGTGTAGGTGTAAGCCTGGATTCATCATTCTTCATACAACTGAACGGGGAAGAACAGAGAATGACGTGGTCACTACTAAAACAGCAAAGAGACAATGTAAACAAAAGCTTAGCGTATTTCAGGTCACCCTCCTACATGCGAATGAGTGGGAATTGCAGCAGCAGGGTCATCACTGGCAAACATTTCCCAATTGTTAGGAGCAATCCCTGGTCTTACTTTTAGGAAAGCTTAAAATAGACATTTAATAATGACAGAAGAATTCACTTCTAAATTTTAGGAGATGCGTCTGGCTAATGCCTTTTGTATTTGCTGTTGTAGATAGGAACACCCTGAAAACATGAACAAGAGACAAATCTTGGACAGTGGACTTCAGAACACATTGCAACTAATTATTCCAAGACCTGTCTCGCAGCGTCTGCTACTGTCCTTATACCAGAACATTTTCTGAGCTGTACTAACGCTAGCGGAACTGGCTATTATTCCTAAGTCTAATGGACGGGCAGGCTGATTCATTACTAGCGCCAGGTACCGACAGATGAGCATCTGTAGCGAGGCATTGAGAGCGACCGCTAGTATGTGCTCGGCCATAGTTCGCTTCAGTGCGTCTCAGTCGCTGGCCGGCATTGATGAATATATTGTGTGAGTCGAAGGCCTCATATGTCCTCGGGGGAGTAAAACTGGGAGAGACACTTGTTAAGAAGGATCTGGGGGCACTGGTAGATCACAGACTAAATAACAGCATGCAATGCCAAGCAGCTGCTTCCAAGGCCACCAAGATATTATCATGCATTAAAAGAGGCATGGAATCACGGGATAGAGATGTAATTTTGCCTCTTTACAAGGCACTGGTGCGCCCTTACCTGGAATATGCCGTCCAGTTCTGGGCACCCATTCATAGAAAGGACGCTCTGACTATGGAAAGGGTGCAGAGGAGAGCTACCAAACTAATAAAGGGAATGAAAGATCTTAGGAATGAGGAAAGATTACGAGAATTAAATCTGTTTAGTCTTGAGAGGAGGCGATTGAGAGGGGACATGATTAACTTGTATCAATATATAAATGGACCATACAAAAAATATGGGGGAACACTATTTCATGTAAAATCCTCTCTAAGGACAAGGGGGCACTGCCTTCGATTGGAAAAAAGAATTTTTGTCTCCGGAGGCGACAATCGTTTTTTACCATAAGAACTATAAATCTACGGAATAGCCTCCCACAGAAGCTGGTTACAGCATCAACCGCTGACAGCTTCAAAAAAGGATTAGATGCTTATTTTGAAGAAAATAACATTAACAGTTACTATTAGTGGTTATCAATAAAAAAAAAAAAAAAAAAGACAATAAATAGCTTCCCCTATGAAATAAAAAATAACTTCCCCGACCCCAACACCCTTGGTTGAACTTGATGGACATATGTCTTTTTTCAACCGTATTAACTATGTAACTATGTATATGTAACCAGTACAGTGCTGTATGGGAGCGAAAGGTAGCGCCAGCTCAGTGCGACCAACTCACACCATATTCATCAAACAAACAGCCTTACACAGCGACGACGCTCAAAATCGGGTCGTTGTATCCCAGAGCGCCAGAGGCTGTGTGATTAAAGTCTGTTTTTGAACATGTATCCACTAGTAACAAAGCGAAAACATATGGAATTACATTGTTATTAAAATTGTAACATGAACACTTTAAGGACAATTCTGCATAAAAATATTATAACTCAAAAAAAGTTTCAAAAAAGACTTTTTCTAGGCCATAAGAGGTGACACAATTATTTGATAATTAAAAAATAAATAAATAAAATAAAACCCTGTTTAAAGAGACGAAAAGGATCGTCCATTGAAATGTATGGGAGTGCGACACATAGGGACTGGAAACCAGAGCGCCAGCAGTATACGGTGAGCCGTCTGTGATGATGAATCGGTCGCCACGTGTCGCTGTTAGAGTCACTCACCAGATTTGCTTTGATAAATGTGGTATTGCGTACAGCGCTCGGCGGTCACCGCTCGCTACCTGTTGTTACATATCGCTGCCAGTCATTACCTGGCTCTATGGCTTGATGAATAAAGCCCTATGTGGACTGGCTACTATTTAACGTTACTTTAATTTCAATCTTCTTACGTGTTCTCAACATGAAGAGGGGATATAAGTTCTATTGTTCTTCACTTTTAGGGAGAATGTTGATCATTAGACTACAATCAAACTCAGCCAATGGTAACTGTCAGTGCAGTTCTCACACTATACCAAAGAGCAGTGGTCCACAACCTGTAGCTTGGAAGCCACATGTGGATTGAGGAGCCATACTGTATTGCTCGTGGGCTGTATGCTACACTAGAACATTTGTGAAGCTCTAGTACATTTCCCAGGTACATTGTTGAGGCTGGGGGACAGTACATAGTTCAATTGGGTCAACATTTTCAGAGCCGTGTACAATGTTAATGAGTGAGGCAGCTGGAGGAGGATGACAACTTACCTGTTTCGGCAACTTCTAACACTACGCAGTTTCCAAGAACTGCAGCATAGTATTATGTGACCCTTGTGTCGCATTCCTAGGAAATGCTAAGGATGACAATTAGGAAACAGTGCCTGCCCTATTCTCCCGTAAATCATTTTTAAAGCTGTGGGTCCGCTCACATGTTCCAAGTATTTTATAACAGAGAAGAATCCATGTCTTTTTTATTCCTATTCATTTTTTGGGGACTAGGGGACCATGCTCCATAAATTGGCCTGACAAGCTTGATGCTTTAAGTACTTTGTTTCCAGTTCTATAATAGTTATATGGCTTCCATGATCTGTTCCCGTTGAGTCTCTCATGAAAGGTTGGGGAATGGGCTATAGAGCCGAATAGCTAATTATTTAGGACTTTTTGATTACAGACAGTGATTCTGGACAGCAATAGTTCACAGAAAGCAGAATGCAGATCAATGACCAAAATATATTTTAGTAAATGAAAATGAGTCTTGACCAGAAAAAAACATTTCTTTATATTTGTTCTCATTATACTAGATTTTAGTTGTCAGCAATCCAAGATGGATTGAGACGTTACTACAATACTACTATATCCTGGTAATTTGTAAATAAGGAGGGTACATGGAAAATAGAGGATAGTAACAAAATCATTTGAATAATATGACTGCTATTAACCTCAAATATGCTCCACCCACATAAATGATGAAAGGAGGTGAGAGGAGGTGACCAGGGTGGAGGACAGGAGAAGGTCGGCAGAAGAGCGGAGGCTGCGTCTAGGTTGATACTGTTGGATTAGAGAGGAGATGTAGGGAGGGGCCTGGGTGGAGAGAGCCTTGTATGCGAGTGTTAGAGTTTTGAACAGGATTCGCTGTGGGACTGGCAGCCAGTGTAGGGATTGGCAGAGAGGCGCAGTGAGTATATATTTTTTTGTTGCCTGGGCAGAGACTTTTAACTATTTACCAGGCAGTTCCCTCGTGTGCATACATGTAATAAGTCCCCTTAAAGCGGAACAAGACCCACATTTTGAACTAGCATCCCCTGAATTGCTCCCCCTATGAAAAGTACCTTTTGCCACTGCTTCACTCTAATCCCAGATAATGGCGCCTGTTTAAGATGTAAAGCCCCGCCTTCTCCATCCATTGCCACTGTTGTGTGTGGTAATGATGTCATTGCCACACCTATGCAGTGACTGATCGCCTGCCATCTTACAGAGAGGGACAGCAAAAAATCAGTGTTCCAGGACAATTTGAAAAGTGAAAATATCTATTTCTAGTTCTACACCCAAATATTGGCAGGTGCTTTGGCCAAATGTATTTTACGAGTTCATTGGATTTTGGTCTGCTTAAATGAGATCATACATACACCATAAATGAAGTGAAGATTTTACAAAAGTAATATGAGTTGCATGAGACTCCTAGACTCCTACAAAAACAGATGTATCAGAGAGGTAGAGGGAGGTGAGAATCTAATCCTAAAGGTAGCATGCAGAAAGGGAACAGGAAGTACACAGGAAATACTCGCAACGTAGAAAGCCCCTGGGCCACATCTTATTCAATCGATGCCAGAAAAGAAAGCGGTATAAACCTTAGTTTCTTATTCATGACACTCATTACAGTTTCAGTGTAAGAAGTTACAGCAAAGCTAGTTTCAGCACAGAAGTGTTAGTGTATAAAAGCAGCTGTAATGCCTTGTCTAGTTGCATAATGAAAAATGCAAAAAGACTTCTAATGTCCATAATAATCTATCAGGTAGTCATTTGGTATTTAAAACTGTTGTCTCAAAATGTATGTGCTTGGAATAGGTTTATCCAGTTGTGGAGCAACCTATAACCGGTTACCCCAATTGTGGGACCCTTACATGTATCAAATTATTTAGTTGGTACATGGTCAAGCATTATTAACATTCTGCTGGTTCTGGGTTTTAGGCATCTCCCAGATTCTATATATAAACATGCTTTTGACCAAGACCCCACTATTTAAAATATGAAATATTTATTTATACAAAATTCATAAAAGTTACATACATTTAAAAAGCAAGTTCATAGATTATCTCAATAATATCCAGTCCTATATGACTTTACAATTCAGTAGTGTGTCATACACATCTCAAGCATTGGTTAAATTACTGACATGTAGCCTTGTGCTCCCTAATTCCTCAGTATTCATTATTTCACCAATATCCTTTCTTTTGGGCATTGGGCAAACATGTTTCGCCTACTGCTTCTGGCTTCCTCAGTGCCCTTAGGTAAAGGAATCCATGGGTGCTGCTTGTTTATTGGATAGTGCTTGCTGGTAGTATATAATATAATATTTTGTGATAATTTTACTTTTTCCCAGAGAAGTGTGGCTCAATCACCATTAGATCGTGGGGTCATCAATTGCTGGCCCTGTTTATGGCATGAAATCACTTCATAAGATACTGGCCAGTTATAGAATTTTCAATTAGTCCAGTGATGGATGCTTTAAATGCGTGCTTTGCGCTGCACTGCAGTAGTGGCGTCCGTTTCCTCGCCCCCCCACTCTCCAAGTGTCTGGCCTGCTCAGGGCTCTCTTCACATCCTGTGGGCTCGTCAGTCTAGGGGCTTGTCTCTATGCTGGGGACATTCCATCGCATTTGAAAATTATTTTAGGGTAATACAAATAGTCAAGTATATTTCTTTTATAATGCTCAGACAACTTATTGACCACATCAATGCCTGACTAGATAAATGCATCAGAAACACAGACAGCCTGTGTTTTATGTTATATAAACACACACTGAATAACCAGCTGCTAGAGGGATTGTGTGTGTGAAGGGAAACCTGCAACATTGTTTCTTTATCATTGTTCACTGCGGACTCTGGATTTACCACACATTATTCAGACAGTGTATCTTATAAAATGATACAATTCTTTCATCTGTGCAGAGCAATGAGTCATCACAGCTGATGGCTTTCTACAAGAAATAAAGGAGGATTGTACTGATATGTGAAGCAATTTTGACTGTGGGATTGAGTTTTCATGTAAGCTGGACTCATGTATGTGGCAAGATGATCACTGCCATGTTATGCAGCATAGAATCTACCTGCTATTCCATAACATGGAGTTAAGTCTTCTCAAATAGTTAATGCCACCGATTACCAGAGCGGTGTTTTAGGCATGCAAATTACTGAACTTGCTTTTTTGTTTTGCTTTCCCAACATCCAGCATTTATTTTTGTCCCTCCCTCTTCCTGCACCAGAGTTGTATTTTTTTTCTGCTTCATTCTCATTTTTGAAAATTAAACTCAAGTAATTGGCTTCAATAGATACAATGTTATATGTAGAATAAAGACATCTGCAGGCAAGCTTTTACACAAGTATCCACACATTTTCCAGAGCTAAATCATCCCTTGAGCTAGAGAGTCTCAGTGGGCGGTGTATTATGCCATGTGCCATGCCACGCCAGTGATCACCCTTAAGTCCTCACTGCCTTCTCCACTGTCACCCATTGTTCTCTAATGTTTGCCACTGATCCTTTTCTGGTGCTTGTTGCCTTCTTCACTGCGGCTAGTTGCCCCCCAGTCCAAACTGCTTTCTCCCTATTGCTGATAATCCTCCAGTTCTCGTTTCCTTCTGTGCTGTTCCTGTTCACACTATCCACAGCTTCTGTCAATCATCTTCTGGTCCTTGCCAGCTTTTCTTTTGCTGCTTACCTAGCTTTGGTCCTAATGCCAGCTATAAGCAGGCCTGCATAGTGGACACCCAGCTCATCAATCCAATGGGCGAGGTGCCCCAGAGATTTAGAGTCTGAGAAGGCTCCTGAAGATGTCAGGGGCCCCCAGAACATGCCAGGGTAGGCACCAACCCTGCATACTTCACATACATCACCTAACACAGAGTTGTATTTTTTTTTACTTGTGCTCAATTTATTACTACATGGCTCAAAAATGTCAGGATCAGTAATCTTGACATCTGTATGTATCTCTTGGGAGAATGCTGATTCTTTGCAAACAATCAATACTGTCACATCTTCCATCACGCTGATTTCTGATATATGGCAGAAAGAGCATGAATACTTGGAGCATATTATGGTGACTAAGTGCTATGCATTTTACTTCATCTCTTCATTTTCTTGAATCATACCAGCCACATTTCTGTCACATGACCAAATGTGCATATCACTGATACTTCATGCATGTTCTAATGTGCATGACTGTTGCAATTTGTGGTCAATTTGCCCCTTAGGAGAACCCACAGGAGTGGTAGAAACGTTTGTCTGCAGAGAGGAAAAAGGGTCAATTGGCATATGTGTCCATTATAGGATTACAGGCATTTTCGGAGATTTAATGACTGTTGCAGTCCGCCAGACAAGGAGAGATCCAAGTTATAGACTGAAGAATAGTTTCCCTTTAAAATTAAGATGTCCACTTTAAAGACTGGTTCAAATGGATGCCTAAGAAAGCTGAGTCTACTTACAGAAAATATAGTACATTTATTTTAATGAATCTCTTAATACATTTACCAGAAAAATCTAAATGTTAAAGTTTGTGTTACTCATAAACAATACGTGGTTAGGAGTAAACATACTCAAGGTAACAGGTCTAGTTTATGATTATATATATATATATATATATATAGTTATCACTATACGGTTTAATGTGCAGGAAACGGTTTTAAAGTTCTGTAACTGAATGAGTATCGTAGGAGATGAAGTTCATATGTAATTCAGTTTCCTTTCAGTGCAGCCGCAGTTGAGCACGCAGTTCCTGGGTTGTATTTCTGTCTGGGGCCCATTTAATTGCCATAATATGTCTGAAATTCTTTGTATTTGAGACTGTAGTTCTAGTAAAAGGAGGATAAGGTGAAGATGTTTTTTCAGGTGGCCGGGCTCCTTTTTCGTTTTTCTCTGCCATTAATAATAAACAAAGAAAGGAAAGTCGGCCCCCCTCCACTAAATTCTGCCTTTCAGTTCTCCACATACTCCTTTATTAAATGCACAGTATATGTAATTTAGTGAGCAGAGAGGCCCAGGGCATTGCTAGCAATCCAAAAATCATTGTAACATTGTCGACAAAGTGGAGCCGAAGGCAGAAAAGTAAAGCAGTCAGAACAGTTTCTTGTTGTACATTATAGCTTTGTTTTGTTACATATTAATCACAAACTTAGCAGATAAACTGATGTGCAGATACTGTACCGCTACTCTATAAAGAATAATGGTAAGAAACGTTCACACATTTTATATTATATGCCAAACAAACCATTCAAGCAGTGCGGTACAGTCATCAAAACCAAGTCCAACTATTTCAGCTAGAGAATGGACGAAGGCCCCCTCCCCCAGTGCTAAGGCAGGACAAGATGGACAGTGTTGGTTTCCGGGATCAGGTAAAGTGCCCTAGCATGAGTTCTCAGGATTTTTGAGGATGTTTTAAAGCCCTACCTCAAAACTAAGCCCTATGTACATTTACTGGTTTACTGGGGCAAAGGCCTGGGACGCCTGGGACATCAGGGCCAGAAGTCAGCCGTCATGGTCAGGGCCATGTCTTGCCTGGGGCGCCAGGTACCCCTGCTATGCCAGTATGACACAGGTATCACATGTTAATCAGGTAGCTCATAGTGTCTTATGCACATTATGTCCCTAAAGCTGTAAAATAGCTGAAGGTTCCAGATAGTAACCAAACTTTCCCAGACAGTCTTCCAGGTAAAGCCAGGGGGTGAGAGCAGCTTCAGCTTCAGTTATCCTTCACATTGTCCCCACTATCTTTCTCCGACTGCAGCATTCCTCTTTCTATTCTCTCTCCAGCTCCCACATCCTGATTACACAGCCATTCTGCTTTTGAGGAAATCCTGGGATGCTTGAGGATTATGTCTGTTATTAGAATAGAGTCGAAAGTCACCATGTGGAGAGACCCATGTTAGGCTTAAGATAGGGGGGCTAAAGAGACCAAAAGACCCTCTACTGAAATGTAAAGGAAAAGAGGAGCTTTCCTAGAATGGAAAGTATTTGCACAGTGCATAACACAAAGAATAAGAGAATTACCCATCACTAATTGCAATTCCATAGAAGGTTTAGACACACTTGGGGAAGGACGTCTAAAGTTGGATACACAGGGTAGGGAGGATAGTAGGGACTGGGAGGACTGGGAGTGAGCACAGTGTATTTAAACACTTTTTGGTACACTTATAGGCTGATTTAAGACTAACGCCATGTATTGCCATTTGAGGGTCTATGTAGCGGCGCTTAGAGCGTCTGCTAGTAGATGCTGCAAACGGGTGTCTGGCGCTATAACCTAGTGTAGCGGCTGGACAAGTGACGCTGTAGTATCCTGCCCAGCATTGATAAATGTGATGTCTGGAGGGCACTTTTCCTGAATCAATGCATATGTAGCGCCCCGAGGAAAAGCCGCCCAGAGCAACTCCACATATAACAGGACAACGCTACAGCGAGCGATAGGTAGCGCCAGTTAAGTGCGTCCGGCACTCGCACTGGAGCCCATATTTAAGAAAATAAAAAATAAAACCAGCACCAGTGCTCTAAAACTGGGCGCTCTAGCATCGAGCCCCGGATGCTATATGAAAAAAGTCTGTTTCTCAACACATATCCACTTCAATGGCAGACCTGCACATACAATTCTGCTTAAAAAAACAGAAAAAAAAAAAAGAATATAACAATATAAATGTTTGGTTGCAGAGCAGGAGAAGTCACACAATCATTTGGATCCTAAAATTGAGAAAAATGATTAATTCAAATGCTATTTATACACAAGCAAGAAAACACAAGTGAAATGTATGGTAGAGCGCTACTGAGCGACAGGTGCTACATGGCGCTGCTGAACATACAGCGTCGGTGCTTTACATTGAGCCGCCGCTAGTAATACATTCAACGCTACATGGCACTTATTAGAGGCACTCACCAGATTGATGTTCATATACATGGTTTTCACATACTGAGTCCGACGTTCGTGCAACGCTACATGGTGTTAGCGTTTCTTAAATAACCCCCTTAATTGTTGCCCAGGTCAACCATGTGTATGACCTCATTTATTGGCTGCACTTGGGCCCAGTCACATCTAGTTACTCCTCTTATAGCCTCCTTATTGTAACAAAGTGATATTCTGCAGGCAAACATTCTAGGACACAACAGATTACATATT
This sequence comes from Gastrophryne carolinensis, assembly GCA_027917425.1. NCBI lineage: Eukaryota > Metazoa > Chordata > Amphibia > Anura > Microhylidae > Gastrophryne > Gastrophryne carolinensis. Next base: position 136,441,668 of record CM051239.1, read on the forward strand.
GTGTGTTACTAAAGTTATTTAGTAATACTTTGTCTTCCTGACTGACATGGTACCTTATATACTCGAGTATAGGCCGTCCCGAATATAAGCCGAGGCACCCAATTTTACCACAAAAAAATGGAACAAGTTATTGACTCGAGTATAAGCCGAGGCAGCTTTTTTCAATTGGAATTGGAGTTGACACACAGAGAGACACACACACACACACAGAAAGGGACACACACACAGAAAAAGACACAGACACACACACACACACTGTGAGTACCTGCTGCTGCTGCCGCCGCCGCCGCCGCTCTCAGACGCGCAGGTGTCGGGGGTCAGGGTTTGGCCGAGGTTACCCTGCAGAGTGGCAGCGGGGTCCTCCTCCCCTCCTCCTCCTGCCGCCGGTCGCTCCATTCAGCTCCGCCTGGCGGCCGCCAGCCGCCGCCGTTCTCCTACACACTTGGACCAGTGACCCGACCGGTTTTCTCGGCAGTCGATTGATCGAGTCTGAGGCTCATCCAATTAGCGGGCTTCGATTGATCATGGCTGCGCTGTGCGTGTGTCTCCTGTAGGTGGCACTGGAGCCTGCGTGATGACAACATAGGCTTTCCCTTTCCTCAATCAGCAGCGAGGTAAGGAGATGGCGGCTTTACAGTTTAGATAGGGGAATCCGCCCCTGGACTCGAGTATAAGCCGAGGCGGCTTTTTTCAGCCCAAAAAGTGGGCTGAAAAACTCGGCTTATACTCGAGTATATACGGTAAATAGCTGAACTTCTTCCTGGTAAAACATTTGCTGGACCGGTGGTGTTGCATGCTTGTGAAGCACAGTATATGTAATTATAGTAATGACATCATTTGAGTTAGTAGACGCCTGCAGATCTCTGCTGTAGAATACGGAAGTCATCAGACGACAATAAGGAAATCATCACACGGATATTGCTTCTGCACACTGTTCCTCATTCCTTCTTCTAAAATCTCTTTAAAGGGTTTTGTAGTATAGAATTGTCTGGGCTTCATTAAAGCTTATTTTACACTATAATTGTAAAGCCAGTCAAAAGGTAGAATGTTATTTGAGAATAAGGAGGAAGTTTTTAAAATTATTTGGATAAGCTCCAAACAAACTTTTATAAGCTTTAGAGGGACAGTCCAGGCCATGGCAATAATAAAATAGCAAGGTACTCACCTGAAGCCTGTGCCGCTCCTCCATTTCCTGCAGTATCAGGTCTCCAATATTTGCACCTCCTTCCCTTTCTATTTTCCATGACTACACTCATAACAACCACCTCTGTGCTCCCAGTGTGAGTGAACCCCGAAAATGTGACCACTGTGGCTTGCCAGGCTTGTTCACAATAGGAGCATTGATGGAAAGCTGTGCAACTTCTGCAAATTTCTTTCCAACCTTCGGACACTGTCTGACACTAACAGCATTTATTTCCGTACTGCACAACATCCCAAATTCAATAACATTAAATAAATTAGGCCCTTATTTAACAAGGGATAGCGCCAGGTAGCGACCGGTGAGCGAACGGTAATGACGCTCACCGCCACGAGAACGCCGGCTCCCCTCCGCAATCACACATTTATCAAGCCGATCCTGCTTAGTGACTGACAGAGCGCCAGATAGCGAATCATTCATCATTATTCCAGCCTCACCCCACAGCGCCAGCGAGTGACCTTGAACAGCGACAGGTATGACCTCTCGCTACCTGACGCTCTCCAATGCATTTCAATGGAGCAATCTTTAAATATTCATAATTAATTGATATTAATGTTTTTTTTTTTTTTTTTTTAAATGGCAAAACTTCTGTGACTTCTGCAATGTTAGATATTTTTTTAAGGTAAAAAAAAAAAAAGTGTGCAGAATTGATATTAAAGGTCTGATATTAATGTATTCATATTACAAAATGTTTGTAAAAACATGTTTTTTTTTTTTTTAAATATGGTTTGGGGGTTAAAAAACTACTTTTAACCCATCGCCGCCAGCGCTCTGGGGTTTAAACAAGCATTTCACAGCGCGAGAATTTTTGGAGCGTGATTTGTTAATGAATATGCTGGGAGCCGTTCGCTATGGCCATTCGCTGTCATGCGCTCCCATACAGCGCGGAACCTGTCAAACAGCGACTCCTAACCCCGTATTCAACATTACCGACTGAGTCGCTGTCAACAACCGAACAACAGCCAAGCACAGCGAATACTAGCGGGCGCTGTGAAAATAACGCTACTGGCGCTCATCTGTCGCTACCTGGCGCTATTAATGAATCGGCCTCCCCGTCTCCATTTACCTGGCCACTGCCTACCCAGCAGCATTAAACAACCATTGTATTCCTCTCTCCATATTCCTCCCCACCCGCCCTAAGCATCAAGACACAGAGGGATTGTGCGATCGGCCAGGAGTTCTGTGTGGACTGTTCTCTTTATATTGAATGCATTTCTCCTCTTTCCCTTTGTGCCTAATAAAGGTTCTGTCTGTATCTGTGTTTGAGATGCACTGACAGCCAACCAAACTCCATGTAGAAAAATTCAACCAGAACAATACCCATTTCTCACAAAATGGGTGATGTACCGGGTGCAGGGAGGCATCTCGATTGCGAATGCCCCCCTGCACATTAATGGTACAGAACAGGAGGAAATCTGACATTTCTCCTAGGTCCTCTGGAGAAATCCACGTCAGCCAATGGTTTCCTGCGGGTGATCGAGGAGAAAGGTAAGATTTCTCCCGTTCTGCGCTGTTAAAGTGGACCAACACCCAGGATTTTGACTATCCTGGATTTTGGTCCACTTCGGTCGGGGGTGCCCCGCTGTGTGAAACCCCCCAGAAAGCCCCAAAAATTCACCTCTCCCCGCTCCCACGTGACCGCTGCAGCCAATCCCCGCCGGTGGAAAAGCGGGAGGCAGCGACGGACAAGAGAGCGCGCCCGCCGCCGCTTCCCGCGCCCGCGCCGGCCATTCACAAACGGCTGGCGCGGGTGCGCGTCCTGCTAGAGGGACGTGCAGGAGGCGGCGGCGGGCGTCGCTAGATTGAGGAGCAGGTAGGGATTTAGGGGTTTCACACACCGGGGCACCCCCGATCGGGGTGCCCCGCAGTCAGGGAGCTGATCGTTCCGGGAACCTTATAGATTCCCGGGCCGATCATGGGAGGGTGTTGGTCCACTTTAATGGGTGATGCCTCCCTGCACCCGGTACAACACCCATTTTGTGGTCTGTTGTTCCGGTTGTACCCAAACTGCCATTTTCTCAGACCAGCAAGTTGAAATAAAAACTGGCTCACCTGCTGCTTGGGGGGAAGGAAGTGCTAATCTTTAGAGCTATTTCAGGATACATTACAAGTAGCTGCAACATCATGATTAAACCATTGATGAGGGTGAAAGACTTATGGAGCTTGTTATAAATGTAGTTTTAACTATTTTCTGAACAAATTAATAAGAGCAGTAAGATGCCTACTTATTTAAAGGGATTTAGAGACAGGTCCTAGTCGCTTGTTCTAATTAGTAAGGCTTAGCACACTATATATAATATTTCCTGCATTAACAGGAACTGCTGGAACTAGTAACATAATTTATACCAGATCCCATGTATAATGATGCTAGTTACAAGTCTCTATAGAAAATGTTTCCACCTTTCTTAAATAGCTCTATGGATACTGATGATAATGATGACGATAAGGGTCCATTGTTTAGGACGCGCTGTGTGCTAGCCCTAGGGTGCTTGTGACCATGGCTAACCTGGCATAGTGTCAACATTTGTGGATATTGGCACAAGAGCAATTTAAATAATGATGCTGCATTTAGAGCACAGTGTCATTGGGTGTTCATATTGGAGACCCGTGAAAGATTTGGTGCTGATGCAACTGTGACCAACTCTTATCTTACAACCACCCATCAACCCTTTAAGTATACCAATGCCTTGCAGGGGCACATTTGCCCTAAGGGGTACAGGGAGAATTCCCAGTGGGCTGATTGGGATGGGAATAGCCCATAGCACACAGCCTACCAGAGCCTGTGCCAGAATTTACTCACTCTTCTTCTAACACCATCCTTCTCTCCTAGCCTGGTCTCTCCCAATACCCAGCTTAAATGTCCCTCAGCCAAGCCCCCCCCACCGCATGTACCACACCTGCAATGCTTACAATATTAAAGATTCAGTACCAATGCTTTAGAGTGGACCAATCACCAGGATTTTCACTATTCTGGTGATTGGTCCTTGTCGTTGTGTAAAACCCCCAAGATCACACACTCCACTCACCAGTTCGATGTACATACAGCACATGTGCGGGCGCTTGTCTGATCAGCGCACAGCATGAAGCCGTTGTTTTGGAGCGTCGGCATTGGTAGCGGGGGGGCAGCTGCATCCCTGGTTTTCCTGTGGTGTGCGCATTTCCCCGCACCCTGCTTATCTGAATGGCTGAGTGCGGGAAAGCGCACAGCTGCAGGGATTCCGGAGATGTGGCCGAATCCGGTGGAAAGGTTAGGTGTTTGCGGCAAGGGAATGGTGGAAAGGTTAGGTGTTTGCGGCAAGGGAATGGTGGAAAGGTTAGGTGTTTGCGACAAGGGAATGGTGGAAAGGTTAGGTGTTTGCGGCAAGGGAATGGTGGAAAGGTTAGGTGTTTGCGGCAAGGGAATGGTGGAAAGGTTAGGTGTTTGCGGCAAGGGAATGGTGGAAAGGTTAGGTGTTTGCGGCAAGGGAATGGTGGAAAGGTAAGGTGTTTGTGGCAAGGGAATGGTGGAAAGGTAAGGTGTTTGTGGGCAATCTGGAGAGGCTCCCACAGTGAGGAGGCCCCAGGGGCACCTAGTCAGCCTGCCCTGTTGCTGATTGGTCCACTTTAAGAGAGGCAATATCAAACACTGCCAATGATTTGTCTCTGCAATGCTTTAGCCTCACTTAACAAATGTCATTTTTTACTGGCTAGGAAGCACATTGGGGGGCGGGATCAGGAGATTGTGGCCCTGTCATGGGCTGACCAGGGCCAGTAAAATCCTTGGCTGTGTTTTGACCCTGGTTTAATCCTGATGCAGTTATCATTCAATTGAAAATAGCTATGGGATTTATATAAGAAGCGCTAGTGCCACTTAGTGTCAGATGATTGTCAGGTGAATGGCAGGTCCCAGTGCAAAAGGTGTAATTATCAAGTCAAAAATCCAGAGCGCCTGTGATAGTGCCAGGTAGTGTCCCATTAATCATCAGCACCAGCCAGTTCCCTACAGTGTCAGATAAGACCAGGCGCTGTCCTTATCCCAAAGATTTCAATGGGCTGGGTTGGTTATCATTTTTTTGGCTATTTTTTGGGGGAGGGGGGTTGTGCCACGGGGTCCCTGGGCTGCTTGGAATAGCTTTTGTATGAATTTTTAGCACTTTTGTGTGGCGCTGCAAACTTGTGATTTAGGCCATGCAAAACCTGTGAACTGTCTTTCAAGTGTCCCCAATGCGATTCCTGTTTTATTTTGAAAATAATTATTATCCCCCTCTTCACAGAATCCCCTTTTTACAGGGCATGTAGGGGCACTGAGTTTTTTAGTAACAAATTAGGTGCATCTCTTGGGGTGCTAGGGGTCGCTAGTCGCTAGCGCATTGGCTTTTAAAGTGGACCAACACCCACTGCTGATCGGACCGGCGCGGGTGCGCGCTCTGCTAGAGGGAAGCGCGAGAGGCGGCGGTGGCCCGGTCCGATCAGCAGTGTGCGCTCCCTGTTAGAGGGAAGCGCGAGAGGCGGCAGTAGCCCGGTCCGATCAGCAGTGTGCGCTCCCTGTTAGAGGGAAGCGCGAGAGGCGGCGGCGGGCGCGCTCTTCTTGTCCGGTCCATATTCCAGCTTGTCCGTCCGTGCTGATTGGTGGAGTGCTCGCGCATGCGCCGTAGGAGCAGGGTGAGGTGAGTTTTTTGGGGCTTTCTGGGGGGTTTCACACAGCCGATCGGGGTGCCCCGCGGAAGTGGACCAACACCCAGGATAGTGAAAATCCTGGGTGTTGGTCCACTTTAACAGGCCTGCTCTAGCGACTGGCGGGTGGCTGGGAGCTAGAGAACGAAGAGAGCTGCCTGTCTCACAAGAGACACTCATCTAGCGCTCGCACAAAAAAAAAGATAAATTAGGCTTTTACATAGAACTTATTTATTTTATCTGAATTTTGAAGCATTATTATTTTTCATTATGGCTTCTTTTAGAAGCACTGTGGGTTTGGCACCGATGCGGCAGCATGCCACTGGCTCTGTTTCACAGCAGTTAGAACTTTGCAGGCAAAGAAGACCACATCTTACTCAGCACAATTTTGGCATTTGATGCCAACGTTGTGGTAACGGAGTCTTAGAAGCAGTAAACTGTGAAGTAGCTTTAACCTGGTGAATAAACATTTTTAATTTAGAAGGTAAACCGCTTGGAGCTAAATTCTACTTTAAAAAAAAAGTTAATTGTAAAAAAAAAAAGCAAATCGAAATAATTTTTTTACAGAAAAATATACTGCAAAATGTCTTGTACAGCGCTACGGAAGAGGATAGCACTGGACTTTTGTGTCCACTAAATAGTTTCCCCTGTGGGGCAAAGATAAGAGTTCTCTGGTATGGATATGGCCTCAGAAGAACCCAATAACAGTGCTACTGCAGGCAAAGGCGATTGTTGGACCATCGCGTCGTGATTCCAGCAATAAAAAACATAACAATCTCAAACACAAATGCTAAATACATTTTACATGCAGGCATTTATAATAATAGAGCAAAGGGGGTGGGAGTAGCTCCATCACTATTTATACAAAATTATCAACATTATTATTCAGGGCCTGGGAACCAATTTACCGTCCAGTTTAACCCTCTCATCATCCAAGTATTAAGCACCAAACATGTCTAGATATGTGGAAAGACAGAGATTTGGTTGCACATATCTGCAGATACATGTGGAAGCCACACTGCCCCGACAAGGCACTCTGTGTTTAGTGTGGTCCCTACTCTTATTTTTGAGTCCCCAAAGTTGGGATATGCAATGCAGCCAGAGCTACTCACCTGGGAAGCTGCCAGCCTCCCTTTAGAACACTCCATAGGGAGAGATCCATGATTGCTGAATCCCTCCCTGTGTGTGTTCATGGCAATTCAAATTGAGCAAAGGGGGTGGGAGCAGCTCCATCACTATTTATACAGAATTACCAACATTATTATTCAGGGCCTGGGAACCAATTTACCGCCCAGTTTAACCCTCTCATCATCCAAGTATTAAGCACCAACCATGTCTAGCTATGTGGAAAGACAGAGATTTGGTTGCACAATAATAATAATAAAGGATACTAAACTCAGGTCTGCTTTATAACCTAGCCTAAAGCTCACCTAAAGTCAATCGCTTCGCAAGGTAATCTGGTTTGCAGTGTGGTGCAGCACACATCAGTCCAGTGAACCCCACTGGTTGCTGGCAGTAATGTGGTACACTCAAGCATTGCAGAAGCCTTGGTAAGTAATCATTCCTTGATATTTGGGCTTTCTAGCTAACCTTCATCTGGGGGCATCCCAAATCAGGATGGCCAGGCAAGTGGGGGATACAGTGTCCCCGAGGGCCACTTCTGCTGTCAAAGCTAAGGAAGGGCACCAGGGCTTGTGGCTGGCACCTCCTAAGAGGTTTCAAAATGTAGGCTTCCTCATATTCTGCCCCTGAAATGCTATTAGCATTGTGACTTTGGGGGAGGGGACATACACTTCCCTGCTCTATTATCTGCTCCCTACAATATTAAAGCTTCACTAGATTAGTTTTAGAGTGACCATATCCCCACCTGCCCATGCTCTGTCCCTGCAATGCTATAGCTGTGGAGGTCACTTGTTGACCCTCTGGTAAGCTAAGGGGTTCATAGGTGGATGTGGGCTGGCCAGGGACAGTAAATCTGGGAGCATCCTTTAATAAGTGTCCTGGGCGAAACAAACCATGGTGCAATGACTTTATTTTACCTGGCAGGTATATTATGTGTATTTTACTGTTTGCTGGAAGTACCACACTACAGTTACCCAATGTGGCAACATGTACTTTCTTGGCAGTTTTATTTTTGATAAATATTTGCTGTTCTGGGAACGCTAACACAGGTTAATGTTTAATGAGAGAATGACAGGAACCACATCTGTGTGAGGAAGATAGCAAATGTGCATCCGAGATTGGTGATGCAGATGCAGTGGCAGTGTCATACTGATAGGCGCCAGCCTATCTCATAATGACTTTATAATGTTTGCCTGAAAAATGAACTGGGCAAATTTACCACGCCCGCTATAAATGTGTAACGTAATGCAAGCCTTGCATCACTCAATTGGCTAGCCAGGTATGTACAAGGTATGATGATGCAGAAGAACATGGATGCTGTGTCTTAAAGGAAATGAATCACAGGTAGTACTGTAGTTATTCACTCTAAAGTCTCCCTGGGTCAATCTGGGCTCTTGTATGATAAAACATTCGATATTTGAATGGCTAGAAAGAAAAGTAAGCACAAGCTTATATTTTTTATATTTAATGAAAGGGACAGTGCAGTTTAAATAACCCTTGCCTTTCATGGGAGCAGCCATGATGGGATTACTGCAGCTCCCGTCCCATTGACTTCTATTGAGATGTATGAGAAGGGGAGGCCGATTCATTAATAGCGCCAGGTAGCGACAGATGAGCGACAGTAGCGGTATTTTCACAGCGCACGCTAGTATTCGCTGTGCTTGGCCGTTGTTCGGCTGTTGACAGCGACTCAGTCGGTGTGCGGTAATGTTGAATACGGGGTTAGGAGTCGCTGTTTGACAGGTTCCGCGCTGTATGGGAGCGCATGACAGCGAATGGCCATAGCGAACGGCTCCCAGCATATTCATTAACAAATCACGCTCAAAAAATTCTTGCGCTGCGAAATGCTTGTTTAAACCCCAGAGCGCTGGCGGCGATGGGTTAAAAGTAGTTTTTTAACCCCCAAACAACCATATTTTTTGAAAAAAAAAAAAAAAAAGTTTTTACAAACATTTTGTAATATGAATACATTAATATCAGACCTGTAATATCAATTCTGCACAAATTTTTTTTTTTACCTTAAAAAAAACATCTAACATGGCAGAAGTGGTCACAGAATTTTTGACATTTAAAAAAATAAAAATAAAAAATTGCAATTAATTAAGAATATTTAAAGATTGCTCCATTGAAATGCATTGGAGAGCGCCAGGGAGCGAGAGGTCATACCTGTCGCTGTTCAAGGTCGCTCGCTGGCGCTGTGGGGTGAGGCTGGAATAATGATGAATGATTCGCTATCTGGCGCTCTGTCAGTCGCTAAGCAGGATCGGCTTGATAAATGTGTGATTGCGGAGGGGAGCCGGTGTTCTCGTGGCGGTGAGCGTCATTACCGTTCGCTCACCATTCGCTACCTGGCGCTATCCCTTGTTAAATAAGGGCCAAAGCATTCCCCCTTGCCTTCTTCTATTAATAGAAAACAATGGAGCAGCAGGTGCAGTAATCCCATCATGGCTGCTCCCGTGAACCACAAGAGCTATTTAAACTGGACAGCTCTAGTCTATGCTATGGTTTCGCTGTGGATTCTGTGTTGTAATAGGTTTCCTGTAACTACACTGACAAAATGCCCCACTTTTGGTGGCACAGTCCAACTTTGAGGCATTTTGTCTAAATACACCCCCCAAAAACAACTCTGGGGAGTCCCAGCCCCACTTTGCTGACATTAGTGAGAAGACGGTCCTACCAAACCAGGACATATGGTCAGTTTACAACTGAGGCCCCAGTTGTGCTTTAAACATGTTCAGAGAAGGTGCTTTCATTGCATAACTACTGCCAGGGTACCCTGTATAGGGATTTGGTGGGGGATCATACCCTGGTGGTTCTTAGGTTATAGGTTTAGTCTAGTTCCAGGGTTTGGGCTTGTTTCAATTAGTACTATAAAGAAGTAGGAGGGAAAGGGTTCTGGTAGGGGGTCCCCTTGGGGTTGTCCCGTTCAGCCCAGTCCAGCTGTGCCCTCTTCCATGGGCCCTGTGGTAGATATAAATCAGCTGCTAGTGATTTTCCAGTCAGGCAATCTCTGTATGAGTGCAATGCCTCTTGCTCCCATTTATTGAATAAACTATTTTCAATGTGTTAAAAACAGTTTTCAGACAATTCATTACTATTTCTTAAAAGGTTATATTATGTAGTAGTCATGGCAGGATATTACTTGAGATTGACCTCGAGATGACCTGTCTGGCTGGCTGGGGTGTAAAGACAATATGGGCTGACCATTTTCTCACCCCATTGGGATGCCCCTGGTACAGGGACTAAAATCTAGGAATTAGTGGGATTTGGTTGGCTGAACAGACCATATGTAGCATAGTAAAGGCTTTCAGACAGAACAGCAATGTTATATGGCTGTTGTCAGATGAGGTCAAGCATACCTCCCAACTTTTCAGGGTAGGAAACAGGGACAACTTTTAAATTACCCCCCCCCCCTTGAGGGATGGATAGGAGATAAGTTGTAACAGTTACAACAATATAAACACTTTGAATAGACAATGTAATCATTTATTGATGTAGATCTATAAGATAAACCTCAAAGAGGGACAAATAGAAACAACAAGAGACTGAGGGGCATGGACTCAAAGGAGGGACAGACTCTCCAAAGCAGGGGCATTTGGGAGGTATAGGTAAGGGTCAGGCCTGTGCCAGCCATGCAGGCCTTCCTATTGCCTGGAAAGACCAGACAAAATCAGAAGGAAGAGCAGCAGGGCTCAAGCAGGAGATCCAGGGAATAACATCAACATCTTGCAGCTTTCAATTTGCCAACTTTCCCTGTGCGTTGCTGTAGTCGCAAACTGTGTCTGCGTTTTACAGGTCCACTTTAGGTAACTTTTTACCATTATACATACCAACCTCCTCTACTGCTGGCTTTTCCACTGGTTAACCTTTTTTTTTAGGTATATAGCACAGTTAGCTGGCTGCTGTGGAGTATGTGTCAGCATATACAGCATTTTGGTAGACTATTCAGATGGGAAGGGTGAACACATTTGGAAAACTCAATTTGCCATTGTCATAGTATTGTCATTGCTCAAGTATTCCAAAAGGACATTGAAAGTATTGCTTCATATTTTATCATGTGACAATCACGTGGCGCTGAGTTGAAAATGGAAGCAGAGCCTGCCGCACCAATTTATCATCTTTACGAGTTCAAATGAATCCTTCATCTTAAGACATTGGAAGGATGCTCTTATTTTTCCAAGGAATGGAAATAGTGAATATGTGACTCTAACAGCACGCTAAGAATTAAATGTCATTCTGGCAGTTAATGGGTGGAAAAAAACAGGTCATCCCCAGCTGTGATTCTGCTTTTCTAGTGGTGCCAGGTCAAGTAGTGAGACTCTCTATATATACACACATTCATCTGTAAACTTCCTGTGTAGTCCCAGCAGCTGTGCAATACACGCATTTTGGATCAGAAACACAGGAACAGAAGCCTCAATCAATAATGGACAGAGGCAAAAAAGCTGCCCTGGAAAAGAAAGTCCAAAATGCCCAGGAGCGGACCTGGTCCTTAGCTCAGTCTGATACCTGTGTGGCTAGTAAATGTCCAGGATAGCTCCAGCATAATCAGATAATAATAAGAGAAAACATTGGATCAGAGGCTAGGTGACATCAGAAGAGCAGTGGCCAGTCCTTCTGACAAATGCCTGATAAACTCATTGGTCGGCTCAGTGTATAGCGCCGGCGCTCTAGCTTCCAGAGCGCCAGGTATTACCTTTCGCTCAGTGTCGCTCTCCCATACATTTCATTGGACGTTCATTTGCTTGTCTTTAAACAGCGTGTTTGACAAATCATTGTGTGACGTCTCCTGGCTGCAAACAAACACTTTAAGAAACTTTTTGGACTTTTTATATTTTTTTATGCAGAATTGGAGGTCTGGCACTAAAGTGTTAATGTCACAGTGTTAAAACAATGTCATTCCATTTGTTTTCGCTTTGTTACAGGTGTATATGTGTTGAAAGACAGACTTTAATCACACAGCATCTGGTGCTCTATGCTATAGCGACTAGATTTAGAGCACCGACGCTGTGTATGTCGTTTTTTGGTGTGGTGTGGAGCACCGAGTGCCGGACGCACTGAGCTGGCGCTACCTTTCGCTCGCTGTACTGGTGTTAGAGCGCCCAGCACACATCATATACATTAATGCGGGCCAGGTTACTACAGTGACCAAGGCGCTCTGTTACATCGCCCAATACCCGCTTACAGCGTCTACTGGCGGTCGATCTAAGCGCAGCTATACAGACGCTCATCTGCCAATACCTGACATTAGTAGTGAATCAGCCTCCATGTTTCTGACTGGAAACACTCTCAGCTCTATTCCTGCTTAATGTTATTCCTTATTCTGCTTGTTCTCGAATTGCTAAGCCCTCTTTCTGCGGTATCCACATTGTTTCCCTTCCACAAAAAATTCCTAGTACATATGTAATGTATGTACCGGTAATGCACATGCATGGTCAGGGACCAATGAGGTTGACACCACAGAAGTTTAAAGGTGTTTAGTTAAGTACAAAAAGAGGAAGTGAACGCACACTGGTGAACGGGTGCAGGACCTGGGACCGTCCCAGCCCCACAGAATATCCAGAAATATAGAGAAGGTCCGCACTCCTTAAAATCTTCAAGCTTTATTTCTTCCAATCAGTAAAAACATCTCCATAGAAATAGTGCTGCCTAAAAACAATGTAGGACCCTGGCAGATCAAACTTTGCCACGCATTTCTAACGCGTTTCGGACGCAGAGAACGGGTCCTTAGTCATAGAATCACATCTAGAATCACATCTATGACTAAGGACCCGTTCTCTGCGTCCGAAACGTGTTAGAAATGCGTGGCAAAGTTTGATCTGCCAGGGTCCTACATTGTTTTTAGGCAGCACTATTTCTATGGAGATGTTTTTACTTATTGGAAGAAATAAAACTTGAAGATCTTAAGGAGTGCGGACCTTCTCTATATTAAAGGTGTTTAGTTTAATTATACCTTTTGATACCTTCGGATTGTGATACTATATAATGTTCTTCCCATATAACATCTCCAAAGGTTAACACATGGCTGGTTTTGGGCAGTTTCTTAGTCAACATGAAGGGGCAACCCATGTAGAATTAACTTGGCCCCGTTAAAATAGAAATAATTTTACTTTAACAAACCTCAAAAGAAAAATAAAGGCGGAGGATTGCAAAAACACAATCAAATGAAGGCCTTTGTGTTATCATACCCTGCAATAACTAAAATAAGTTTACATTTGGATATCTGCCCAACAGACCCTTTCTCTCATGTGATAAATCAGGAGTAATGTAAATTCCTTATTATGTGATTCCTTGGAACGAGGAATAAGATCAAGTCATTCTTCAGAGTATCTAACATAGTTTTAATTAGCTGGAATCTAACCAATATTTAGCCAACAGAATATAAACAGTGTTCTTTTTAAGTATTGCCTCACAACACAGAATGCTGGAGCCAAGGAGCAACAGTTAATATAATTGTCTCATAGTTAATTTTGCACTGTACAAGTTGATAGCTGACAACTTGTATTTTTTCCAAAAAAGGCAATGAGTTATGCTGCATAGGCTTAATATAAAAATGCCTTAATATACAGGACACAGGTTATCAACCAACTAAATTGGACCTGGTGATGCAAAAAGAATGAATGGCTCTTTCACTGACACACATGTATACAAAGATATTACTTGGGCATGAATCTGTCTCTTGCTTGTGTAACGGGTCACAGAAAGGTCTCATCCAGGAAAATGCATTTGGCTGTTAAGAACCATTTAGGGTATTGTCGTAAATGTATCTTCCTGATAGATGGTCTTATTAGGATAATAAAACAAAAAAAACTCACCTGGTCCCAGCTAATTCCCCTCTCCAAATGCAGTAGTAGGCACCCTTCAGGGATTGCCACTGCCTGGAGATAATACATAATAGGCCTATCACCCAACCACTACAGCAACAGGGGCGCTGATGATGTTGTGATTGGGTGAGGAGACCATGACCCCATGGACCTCGGCAGACCCGAGGGCGGAACTGAAAATGATTCTACTACATGTAATGAATAAACTGTTGGAGAAAGAGATGTACTCTTGGCAGACAAAGGTTAATTCCTGGAACAAAGTTTAGCAAGATAAAGGCAATTAACCCAGTTAATACCAAATCAAGGCAGGAGCCTAGTTTGTAAGTGACAAAAATCACTGATATTAAAAGGCGCGTAGAAAAACTGGATCTGGGCCATTTAAAGTGGCCTAAAACCCGGGATTTTCACTATCTCTGGTTTTGGTCCACACCCCGGTGCATCTTGGTTGTTGCTACACATACTACACCCAAACCAGTACATTCTGATGTGCATGCATTCCAAATGAAAGGAGCGCTATCCTCCTACACAGGCCCTATTTAGGATGTCTGTCAAATGTTCGCCTGAAGACAGACATTTTTACCAATATTCTTTGGAATCCCACAAACTTGATATTGCTTGGAAACCCTAAATCTCCATTACTGGCCCACTTTTTCATTCTAATCAAATATCGTACTACTTATGCACTTCTTAAACTAGAAACACTACCAAGTGGTCCATTGGAAAAGAATGGCTGCCTGAGTAGGAGGCTTATAGTATAAAGAGTCCCTTTTATTCTCCAACTCCAACCTCTGCCTCTGTACTCTCGCTTTCTCTCCTCCATGTGTTGCCTCAGATGAAATGGCTGCCTGGATCAGTTTTTTCAACTTAAGCTCTAGTCCCATGCCTCTATTAGATCTGCTTTCTGTTATGTGGGCGCCTTCCATTTGGCACCTCATAATTGGCTGCCTGGGCCGAGGCTTCTGACTGGAAACACTCTCAGCTCTATTCCTGCTTAATGTTATTCCTTATTCTGCTTGTTCTCGAATTGCTAAGCCCTCTTTCTGCGGTATCCACATTGTTTCCCTTCCACAAAAAAATCCTAGTACATATGTAATTTATGTACCTGGCAAAATAAATCAGAATCGGTAATGCACATGCATGGTCAGGGACCAATGAGGTTGACACCACAGAAGTTTAAAGGTGTTTAGTTAAGTACAAAAAGAGGAAGTGAACGCACATCGGTGAACGGGTGCAGGACCTGGGACCGTCCCAGCCCCACAGAATATCCAGAAATATAGAGAAGGCCCGCACTCCTTAAAATCTTCAAGCTTTATTTCTTCCAATCAGTAAAAAAATCTCCATAGAAGTAATGCAGCCTAAAAACAATGTAGGACCCTGGCAGATCAAACTTTGCCACGCATTTCTAACGCATTTCGGACGCAGAGAACGGGTCCTTAGTCATAGAATCACATCTAGAATCACATCTATGACTAAGGACCTGTTCTCTGCGTCCGAAACGCGTTAGAAATGCGTGGCAAAGTTTGATCTGACAGGGTCCTACATTGTTTTTAGGCTGCATTATTTCTATGAAGATGTTTTTACTGATTGGAAGAAATAAAACTTGAAGATCTTAAGGAGTACGGACCTTCTCTATATTAAAGGTATTTAGTTCCCTCAACAAATTCAGAGCATTTCCAAGTTTCAAGCAGACAGGCAGACAAATTCAGGATGCTTGGGGGCAGACAATGTAGGATTCAGCTGTCCTGGACAATTGGGGGTTTTATTGGGTGTATATCTACTTTAAATTGTTTACATCTGAACCCAGTGCAACGCAACTTCGAATGTGATAAAACTGTCAACAGGAATATCTTCCAAAAATAGTTTGTAACCCACAGGGCACCTAGGTTTTTAATGAATGGTTCCATAGCAGTTATGTAGCACCCATCGAACATTATTCTACAAACGCATTGTCAACAAGTGCTTAGTAGTTTGCATGAGGATCTAAGGTTACAGTGTAGAGGCAAACAGAACCAGTAAGGAAATTTGGATTAATAATGCAGTGACTATTGTCATTCCTCTCATCCAGCTACTATTTCATTCTGTTTAACACTCAGGGGATCAAAGATCGCTTTCTGTCAAGTCTGAATGATGATCAGTTGAGGAAAGAATGGGGTGACTAAATAATTTAGAGCTCTACACCTTGTGCCCTCTAGTCAATATATACATTTGCAGATTTTTGTTTGTCTAGGAAGGTCTGTTCTGTGCCTGGGTTGTACTCAGTTTACATGATTAATATTAACAATTTTTTTTAGCTTATCGTTATATAATAGGTATAGCATTTATCAATACTGTAAAGGCATTAAGGCAGTCTTTTTCATATGTTGTTTTGTATTAAGATTTTATGTTTTACGTTTGCTATATAGATATATTTTCCAGCAAATAATCCTTATTCTTATAATGCTCAGTTGGGATTAATTCATATGCATTGATTTGCTAGAATTAAAAAGAAAAGCTATGCCCACAAAGCAATAAAACTATTTCTAGACAATACCATTTCAATGTTGTTTTAGATAAAAGGATGCTGGGTTATAACCAATTTGAAAATTATTTTGCCAACTGTGACTTTATGGTGAAATTCTGTATGAAGATGTTTTACAGTGACAGAATAGACAGAAAGCATATAGCTGTCACAGAAAGCAGAGGGGTGTCACTGAAGCATTATGTATTGGTGATGCTATAAGATATCCTCATTTGGGGCACAGACTGTAAGATCTGCAACAATTATAACCTCACTCCATAAAAACTGAAATAATCTTTAGGCTAGAGTTGGTGTTTAAGATTACAAATTCCGGAGGAACATTTAATTGTTTGTCATGTCTTACGACAGTTAAGCATTGCTTATACTGTACACTGAAAGTGCAGTATACCAAAAATGTAGTATCCTTACAATGGTTTAGATAACTAATATATATTGTTTATTACTCTCTTCTAGTTTGCATTGGGACTGACAATAGGTTTACACAGCTGGGAGGAAATAAGGAGCATTATGCATCAATGCAGAGGATGTACAGTGGCTGTGAAATTGTACTTGGAAACCTGGAAATCACTCATCTGAAGCCTGATCAGGACCCATCTTTCCTCAAGGTACTGTTACAATATTATATAAGTATCTTTTCATACTGCTTAAAGTGGACCAACACCCTCAAAAATAACATTGCTTTAAATGATCAAACATAAAAAAACACTTACGTTTTGATGATCCAGGCAGCCCTCTGTCCCTCGCGGCGTCTGCTTTCTGGAATCACCTTCGCCGGAAGTCCCGCCCTCCAGTGCTTGTAAGTGTCCTTTGACTGGCATCTGCACTACTAAGACCTGCATACCAGTCTCCAAGCATCGCGTGTATTCAGTTTCTGTTTCTTCAGGCGTGATGTCATCGTGGTGGGCGTGGCTTCTGTCTTCCAGCCGTCTTCTCGGGAGCCTGCCCGCCTTTCAGTCTCTTCTCTGCTCTGCAGAGCGCGCTCGCGCGCTCACGTAGATAAAAAAAAACAAAAGACGCGCATGCGCAGTAGCGCCGCTAGGTAAAGTGAAGCGCCGCTTCCCCTGGGAGCGAGCGGCGCTTCAGTTTACCTACCTCGGCACTACTGCGCATGCGCGAGGTTTAGAAGAGGAAGAGGTCAAACGATCTCTTCCTCTTAGATGTAAATCAAATATGGCGGCGCGAAATAGAAATTGAAGTGACGCTGCGCTGGATCATCTAAGGTACGTTTTTTTTTTAATTATTAACGATAACGAGTCCTGGCGAATAGAATAGTTTATTAAATGACGGGGAAAAAAAAAAAAAAAACGTGAGGGTGTTGCTCCACTTTAATGCTTCAGTGGGGCTTCCCAACCTTTTTTCCTCAATTACCACTTTCCATTTTTTACTCATGTTTGGTACGGGCTGTTCTCACCTAATACTGTGTTAAAATACACACACAACATTTATATTGTCAAGTAATGTACAAAAATAACCAAAATATTGTTCTTCAGCTTTTGGAGCATTTTTAAACTTATACAGCAAACCGGGCTTGCATAAAGTATAAATGGTAACAGATCAGGTTGATGAAAATATCCCCTGATTGGATCCCTCTATACTAGAGGGTTCCCAACCTTTTATGGTTTTCTTTGCATATATGACTGCTCTTGATGCACACATATTATTTGTTATTTTAAAATGAAACTGAGGTACATCCAAAATATATCCAGTCATGTAATATAGGTCAAATGTCTATGCCTCCATCCATTCTAAAACCAGGTGTATCAGCTAGGAAGTCAAAACAAAACTGTCAGTTATCATCTTCTGAGATTAGTCCCCCCCCCCATTCATGATCCCACCAAGTGGGACATTCAGTTACTGTACATTGCTATAAAAAATAAGCATTGTCCCAATAGCTAGGGAAAACCTATATCAAAACTGAGTGATACATCCTTTGAATGCACCATTTGCATCTATACACCTACCAGGTCCCTATTTAGTTCCATGATAAATAGCCTTTGGATCAATAACATGAATTTCCCCTAGTCTTCTTTTGTAAAACAGAAACCTAAAGTTCGTTTTTAAGGTTTACATAAGCCGGGGAGGCCGATTCATTAATAGCGGCAGGTAGCGTCAGTTGAGCGACTGTAGCGGCATTTTCAGAGCGCCCGCTAGTAGTCGCTGTGCTTGGCCGTTGTTCGGTTGTAGATAGCGACTCAGCCGGTTTGCCGTAATGTTGAATATTGGGTGAGGAGTCGCTATTTGACAGGTTCTGCGCTGTATGTGAGCGCATGATAGCGACTGGCCCTAGCGACCGGCTTCCACCATATTCATTAAAAAATCACGCTCAAAAAATTCTCGCACTGTGAAATGCATGTTTAAACCCCAGAGCGCTGGCGGCGATGGGTTAAAAGTAGTTTTTTAACCCCCAAACCACCATATTTTTGGAAACCAAAAAAAACAAGTTTTTAAAATAATTTTGTAATATGAATACATTAATATCAGACCTGTAATATCAATTCTGTACAATTTTTATTTTTTTTACCTTAAAAAAATTACCTAAAATGGCAGAAGTGGTCACAGAATTTTTCACATTTAAAAAAAAAAAAAAAAAAAAAACATTATTAACAATTAATTATTAATATTTAAAGATTGTTCCATTGAAATGCATTGGAGAGCGCCAGGTAGCGAGAGGTCATACCTGTCGCTGTTCAAGGTCGGACGCTGGCGCTGTGGGCTGAGGCTGGAATAATGATGAATGAGTCACTATATGGCGCTATCTCAGTCGCTAAGCAGGATTGGCTTGATAAATGTGTGATTGTGGTGGGGAGCCGGCGTTCTCGTGGCGGGGCCCGTCATTACCGGCCGCTCACCAGTCGCTACCTGTCGCTATTCCTTCATAAATAAGGGCCTAAAAGTTATGAAAGGTATAGGTTGAGTCTAAGTGAGTAGTTCCTCAAAAGAGGAAGGTGATTTGAATGGGAATAGTCTCTGACCCCTGGCATCTAGATTTTAGCTTGTCTAGAAAAGAATCAGATGGCTTATCAGGAGGAAGCCAATGTTGTAATACACCTTGCAAATTACCCATTTGAAATAGCAGAGAATTATCTTGTTTGCTCCAAGCTATTCATTTAGGTGAATCCAAAGATGGGCTACAAAAATTGTGGAAGGTATTATACATGCAACTTAGGCCTTTATTTAAGAAGGGATAGCGTCAGGTAGTGGCTGGTTAATGACAGGTAGCGACTGCTGAACGCCGGACACGGCACGCAATTACACATTTATCAAGCAGAATCTGTTTAGCGACAGGGATAGCGTCATGTAGCGTCTGATTTATCATTTTCACAGCCTCAGCTAACAGTGCCGGCGTTCAGCCTTGCACAGCGCCAGGTATGACCTCTGGCTACCTGTCGCTCTCCCATACATTTCAATGGACGATCCTTTTCTTCTATTTAAACAGGGTTTTTGTTTATTTTTTTTCAAAAAATCACAAATAATTCTGTGACCTCTGCTGGCATTGAAATAGCAGTTTTTCACATTTTTTTCATTTTTTATATATTTCTTCAGAAATGACATTACAGGTCTGCCATTAAAGTGTTCATGTTACAATGTTGCTACAATGTAATTCCATATGTTTTCGCTTTGTTACTAGTTGATAGATGCTGAAAAACAGACTTTAAACACGCCGCCTCCTGTGCTCTGGGCTTCAAACAAGCATTTTTCAGCGCCAGAGATTTGTGAGGCTGTTTTTTTCCTGAATATGGTGTGAGTCGGTCGTTATGAGCAGTCACTAACATGCGCTCCCATACAGCGCTGTACTGGTCAAATAGCGACTCCTCACAATGTATTCAACATTACTGAACAGGTTGGTGTTGAATGAAGTCGTAAAAGACCTGGTCTGTAGGCTATAGGCATGAGTATGTTACACCAAACGTAAGCATGTTGAAAACTATAAGTGTATTTTCTTCTTTATGAATCCAAACCAGATTACAATCAGACCTAGATATATTTAGTACCATATAACCTACTCCAACACTTTTTTCCAAACACGTATTTATATAAGCTCATTGTTGCAGGGGACAGTAAAGGGGAACGCTATACTGGTATCCGGGTATTTAGGCAATTTTATATGATTAAACTGGATATGCCTATCACACCGCCATTCACACCTTGCAGATTCAGTCGCAGTTCGGGTATAGTATGCACGCAGTGGTTGCCAAACTGGAACAGAAACACCATCTACCACAACATCTACAACTGTATCTGCATAGGTGTCTATGAGAGCCTACTGTATAACACATTCCGTTTATTTACAATTTTCCTATAAGATAATTAAATAAGTTTATTTAATTTCAGGATATAAAAGAAGTTGGCGGGTATGTTCTCATTGGCCTAAACTCTATCAAATCGATTCCTCTCACTAACCTTACTGTGATCCGTGGAAACAATCTGTATAGAGATGCCGCTCTCAGTGTATTATCCAATTTTGAGGACACTAATGAAGAACTAGCACTTGAGGAAGTGCCTATGAGACAACTAAAAGGTATAAGTGCATGTGGTGTATAGTGACCCCACCCCATTTCTTAGTTTTAGGCCACCTGTAATTATTTTAGACATGTTGTGGCTTTAAATCAATGCTATAATTTTTGCACAGATATTGTGCTTTGTCTTAAGTAATTTAAAGGATTTCCTATGCATTTCTGCCTATGACACATGACACCACCAAACTGCTGGTGCATGGTATCTCGGTTTGAACACTCACTGAAGCGGTCTGCCAGTCAACAGCCTTGGTTCTCTCCATTATTTTTGGAACCCATTTCCCTTTACTGCTCTTTTTTCTATTCCATGGGCTCTGCACATTATCTGTCTCTTCTCTGGCCACTATTAACTTAGGCCCTTATTTATGAAGGAATAGCGACAGGTAGCGTCTGGTGAGCGACCGGTAATGACGGGCACCGCCACGAGAACGCCGGCTCCCCACCACAATCACACATTTATCTAGGCAATCCTGCTTAGCGACTGAGATAGCGCCATATAGCGACTCATTCATCATTATTCCAGCCTCAGCCCACAGCGCCAGCGTCCGACCTTGAACAGCGACAGGTATGACCTCTCGCTACCTGGCGCTCTCTAATGCATTTCAATGGAACAATCTTTAAATATTCATAATTAATTGTTATTAATGTTTTTTTGTTTTTTTTTATGTGAAAAACTCTGTGACCACTTCTGCCATGTTAGATAATTTTTTTAAGGTAAAAAAAAAAAAATAAAAAAAAAATTTGTGCAGAATTGATATTACAGGTCTGATATTATTGTATTCATATTACTAAATTCTTACAAATTTTTTTTTTTTTTTGGTTTCCAAAAATATGGTTGTTTGGGGGTTAAAAAACTACTTTTAACACATCGCCTCCAGCGCTCTGGGGTTTAAACATGCATTTCACAGCGCAAGAATTTTTTGAGCGTGATTTATTGATGAATATGGTGGGAGCCGGTCGCTCTGACCAGTCGCTATCATGCGCTCCCATACATCGCGGAACCTGTCAAATAGCGATTCGTCACCCCGTATTCAACATTACTGCACACCGACTCAGTCGCTATCAACAACCGAACAACGGCCAAGCACAGCGACTACTAGTGGGCGCTCTGAAAATACTGCTACAGTCGCTCAACTGTCGCTACCTGCCGCTATTAAAGTGGACCAACACCCAGGATTTTGACTATCCTGGGTATTGGTCCACTTCCTTGGGGCACCCCGATCGGGGGTGCCCCGCTGCCCAAACCCCCCCCAAACACCCCAAAAACTCACCTCTCCACGATCCCATGTGACTGTGCTGTCCAATGCCTGGCGTCACTTGTCCGTCGGCGGACAAGGGATCGCGCCCGCCGCCGCCTCCCGCACGTCACTCTTGACGTGTGCGCGCCCGCGCCGGCCATTCAGAGACGGCCGGCGCGGGCGCGCGCACGTCTGGAGGAGCGCGAGTGAGGCGGCGGCGGCGGAAGCAGCGTCTGGAGAGGTAAGGTTTTTCGGGGTGTTTGGGGGGGTTACACCCCGCAGGACATCCCGATCTCGGATGTCCCGCGGTATGTGAGGTGATCGGCCCGGGAATCTTATAGATTCCCGGGCCGATCACCCCTGGGTGTTGGCCCACTTTAATGAATCGGCCTCTAAGTCTTGAACTACTATGGCTCTGTCTGACCAAGTTCCTCTATGTCTAATGACACTAATCTGAAGATGCCACCTGAGAGATACATATGCAAAGGTTTATGATCTTAAACTTTATTCCTCTTAGGTCACATTTTCACATTGTAATCTTCAGGATTTAACATTTACCTTTACCTTACACCATATCACTCCCATAGAACTATGAATCTGAATCTGTTCAGTACATTCTCATTTCAAAGCACCAACAATATGTAATATTAAGATACACAATTGAAAAAGAAACCTGTATTGCCCCTATGGATACAAGAGTAACACACTAAGTGACTGCTGTGGCTCAGTTTATCATATGGACCTAAGGCCTTACTGGCAACATTGCAGCAGCTGGATCTCCTTTTTTTTAGGCACCCCATCAGACCAAAAAGAAAAGGTAATGAGCTCTGCACTGTACAGCATTATCCATTGAAGAATTGCCAGAGATGGTTTATGTCATCTTAGAGAGTTACTAAACATAAAAAATCTGTACTTACCTTACCACCCATGGACTTGCTCACCTGTTGTCTTGTGGGCTGAGTTTGTCCTGTTTTGCTCCTCTGCATGCTTTTGTTTATCCACCTCTGACCTTCTCATATGGTCACCCCCTGGTGCCAATCAATGAGGGAGCCTGCTCCCCTACCTTTGTATACTTTGTCAGCACCAGAGCTGACAGCAGAAGCACTTTGGCCATCCAGCCCACTGAATCGATTCCTTTATTTGGCATTATCAAACCTTTAAATACATCTTAGATATTGCAGATCTTTTATTTCTTAGAAAACAAGCCAACGAATGAATATTTATATTGTTTTTCTTTCACAGAAATCATTAAAGGTGGAGTTAGGATCTATGAAAACCCTAAACTTTGCCACTTGAATACTATCCAGTGGAAGGATATTGTTGACCAAGAGGATGCTAAAATTTTTGTTGAAAACATACCTAGTTTACAATGTATGTATATTACCAAATATATTATTTATCTCATACTGCTTTAAAATATACAGGAGTCCAGCAATGGCACAAATGACATTTGTTTTTGTTTTCAGTTTTTTAGTAAAATTCTCATGTCAAATTTTGCAATAAAATAACCACACAAATTATCAAGCCATTTATATTCCATAAAAATGGGTTTATGTACAATTTAAACCTGAACTAAAACAGTGGTGCTTAAAAAGGTAGCTAGGATTAAATGTGCAGTGTAAACCAGTGCTTCTCAATCACTGCTTCATCATTTGGAAAACCTACTAGACAATCTTATTCTAATAGAGAAACAGTACTGGAAATAGATGAGTAATGTTTAATTTGTGTTTGGTTTTTATTGGCTAGCGGTCCTAGTACAGGGAGTGCAATGCAGGAGATGCTTGTAAGATGAAACCTCTTTGGAGATCCCATTGGAGTGATACAGTGTTGTGGCCTCTGACACTGCATAAAAAGAACTCCCCGGTTTCTCTTATTATAGAAAATAGACAAACATGCCAAAAGACTGTAATATTTTGTGTATCTAACCGTGTCTTTTAAAACTACAGGTCCAAAATGTGACGCAAATGCTTGTGCCGGATCGTGTTGGGGACCTGGTCCAGAGAACTGCCAGATATGTAAGTTTGAAGTATTTTAATTATAGAAAAGTATGTTTATAGTTATTTTTAGTGAACGCCATGTAAGTGGCAGTTGGGGACTGTCACATCCAACGTTACAAAGATTGTTTCAACTTTGTTCCTATGTTTTAGGAGTACAGATTATTAGAGGCCTTTTCTACCTTAAAGGGGACAGAGGTTCCCTGGTTTTGGTCTGTCCCCCTGGGTGCCCTGCTTGTGAAACCCCCCCAGGTTGCCTAGTCCACCTACCTCTCCTTGGGCCCATGCTTCGAGTCTTAGCCGCACTTATGAGTGGCGCCGGCATCACTCGGCTCCCTTTGGAGCGGTTTTCCTGACGAAGGCTCTTGGCAAGCCGAAACTTTGAAGGGTTTGTGACTTCCTTATCCACCTGGTGTCTTTACCTGTAAGCTTGTTCCTACCTTGCTCATTGCCTCTTTTCTGGACTACTAATTGGTTTTCTACTAATAATAGCAGCCATGGTAGAGTTACAATGTCTAAAAGGACACCAGATCTTTGTACACTAAGCGGTCTTTATGATGTATATATTCCTATGTCTGTATGTACACCTTTTTTGGCATTAAAAAGACTATTTCATTGGAATACAGTCACGTTTCCTGGGTGTTCAATCTTCCCCTTCTGGTGTATATTGATACCAGTTTAATAATCACTCATACCTGATTGGGGTTTGCGTCAGAAAAGTTCTTTATGAGCTAGAAAACATTCACAAATTAGTAATTAGTACAGCACATCCGCTAATAACATTGGAAATGAAGTGTGGAAGATCTCCTCGCTTTAAGAAATGTTGTGTATTTAATTACAGAGTGTCATCATTCATGACCCAAAGGCGTTGTTGACCAGCACAAAATACGATGCTTCAGTAACAGTGACAGGGCTCTGATCTCAGCTACACTTATGGCTTTTCTAAAGATAGGAACTTAAATTCTCTAAATAGGGTCACAGACAGAAAATAATTGGTTTACTCTTGCAACACCCCCTGGCTTTTTATTAGGTACACTCTGTTAAACAGAGAGTGAGGCTAAATTTTACAAACCAGGTTACTGACAACAAAAAACAGTGTACAGCTACAAAAACATGTCTGGACTTGTGTTCAGCTGTAAACTCTAAAACTAGATCCACAGGCTTCCCATATGGGAGGCTCTTGGAAGAGGTGCCATTTACCCGCTAGGACTTCAGTTGGTAGTGGTTTAATCAAATTGGTTCAAACATTCAATGGGACCTGGTCATGTGCCATAGAATGAACTTTTAAGTAAATTAGATACAACTAGACTGTTACTACAGTTACTACCTCTGTACCTTCCTTAGTTACCTCTGTTAGTGTCTGCAAATACCAATGAAAGGCCAAGGCAAAAAAGAAATCAGTGGCAGATCAGGTCATCTATAGGTTGACTGCTCAGAGAGCCTTGTTAGCAAGGCCAGCCAAAGTTGTACCAAGGTAGCCTCCACCAAGCACCACAACAAAAATGTAATCTGATCCAAGACTGGGACAGGCAGCGATCAAATAAAAAGTTAGATTGTTAACAGTGGTAATAGACTCTCAAGCTGTGAAAAGCACATCCTACCAGCTAGGGGTCATTGGCCGGTCTGCATAGTCATAGACAACTTACAAGTCTCCCCAGCAACGTGCATATTGAAAGCTGAAGCACATTACTGCATGCATGCACGTGTCAGATTATGGGGATGCTGTGTGTTACTGTTGGCTAGGCAGTTCTCGGCAATGTGCTTCTGAGCATAGCCCATGCAGGACCACTGTCAGACAGCAACGTGGGAGCAGAGCAGGTAAGGCTAGTGTCCTGAGGCCCGCACAATTCTACTAGTACTGATCAGAATAATCACTATAAAACCATGATACGCATTTCCCATAATTGCTTAACAGAATGCTTACATTGTCTTTTCTCTTTTAGTTACAAAGCTCACATGCGCTGAGCAGTGTCCTAAACGCTGCATGGGGCCAATGCCTAATGATTGCTGTCACAGTCAGTGTGCGGCAGGTTGCACAGGACCCAAAGAAAATATGTGCCTGGTAATGATCATATTAATGTGATATATGTGAATGCTAGACCTTTGGATTGATCACTGATTGACTAACCTATAACTACAAATACATATTTGTCTCTAAGGCTTGTCGCAAATTCCGTAACGATAATACCTGTGTGGAAAGCTGCCCGCCACTTTTTAATTACAACCCAGATACATACCAACTAGAACCAAATCCCCTTGGAAAGTATACCTTTGGGCCCTCGTGTGTGACCAAATGTCCACGTACGTAACCTATTTTTTCTTACTAAGGTCAAAGATGGTAATTATTTTTAATCTGCTTTTACTTGACATTTTAAAGATGAACTGTAAATAAGATGCAAAATACTTAATTACTTAAATGTCCTCATTTGCAATTGCAATTCCTCATCATGTAACAAGAAACCTACTTGTATGGTCCCTCTGCGACTTTAGGTTGTAGAAAAAGTAGAACATTTGCATATTCATTTAATTTGGATTAATTTACAATAACTATAGAGGCCTAAACAGCTTATTTACTGTAAAAGAGCACTAGCTTTCAGTGTTTTATAGGCTATATGTAGGCTTCTGAAAAAAGAAGTATACTCACAGGTCCTGGAGAGTGATGCTGCAACCTAGCCTGAGGGATTGTGGAGGCACCAGCCTTGGATCAATGAGCTATGGAGAGAGCTAAAGTCAAAACTTTTTTACTTTAGAAGACCTGGGAAAAAACGTCCCATCACTCCCACCAAGTTAACCCCAACTACCGTATTAAAGTAAAAAATACAGGAGCCCCGTGCTGTAATCAAAGGAGCAGTGGTCCTTTGAATAGGACATGGGTGCTAGCAGGGCAGCAGTGCATGGAGCAGCTGACAAAATGAATTGCAGAGCAGACTAAATGAGTATATATTTGATACATCAATCGGTGGCCAAAGCAAAAAACCCAAACTCACTTTTTCTCCCCAGCTCTCGCAACCTACTGGTCCAGTGCTCAGACATCCCTTGGTTTCCACAAACAGGTTTTCCTGCCCCCCCCCCCCCATCCTTACTACCTTTTGATTTATTTTTATTTGCATTTTACAGACCCATTAAAGTAATCAGGGTGGTTAATGGATTGGGGGGTGAGAGATCTGACATGGTGAAATGGTAAATGATTTGTTTATGTTTTACAGATAATTATATAATGACTGAACACGGATTATGTGTCCGCACATGCCCTTCTGATACTTTTGAACATACTTCTGAGAAAAATGGCGTTCGCATTTGTAAAAAGTGTGACGGATCGTGTACTAAAGGTAAATTCATGTTCTCCATTCCAACAGAAAAACATGGTAAAAGAAATGGTCCTCATTTTCTCTGCATTGTGAGCTTTCCGGGGCAAGACTCTCTTTCCTCTCAGTTCTTGGTCCTGGACTTGGAGTTCACAGTTTATATCTTAGTTATTCAATCATTCAGGACCAAAGGCAATTGAAAGCCAATTTCTGCAAGGATGGATTCATAGTCATATTGGCTACGAATGCCTTACACATGAATGAGTGGATCCAGAGAATACCACAACAAATTCATAAACCTAGAGTACATACAGTATACACATAAGGGCAGACTAGATGGACCGTATGGTCTCCTGCTGTCAACCTTCTACGTTTCTATGTTTCTATAAAATAAATGTTTTCTTTCTTTCCATATATAGTTTGTGAAGGAATTGGCCAAGGAAAACTGAAGAATGTGTTATCAGTCAATGGCACTAATATTAATTATTTTGAAAACTGTACGATAATACAAGGAAGCATCATCTTTCTGAGCGTGTCAGGAGAAGGGTATGTTTATTGTCTTATATTATTAGAATGTTTTTGATAGCCCCCCCCCCCCTAAACTTTAATGAATACACAGTGTGATTTGGACCACCTCTCTAACTCAGTATGTAATAAATTTGGCTTTGAGATGAGGCAGAAAATGTATTGAATCTCCATAGACATAGATTACAGAAAGACAGAGAGACTCTCCAGCTTCTGTATTTTGTGCAAAGCTCTATTCGCCATTTCAGAGTGTATTCTCTGGAGAACCTGTGTTCTCCATTTTTTAGGGGGGGGCGGGGGTTTGGGGGGATAGTCTGATTCCAGTTAAGCCTTTATGTTTTTTTGCCAATGTTTTGTCCCAGATGTTAACTTTAACCCTCTCCTGTTTGGTTTGCATATTAATGCTTAATAATTTAACTATAATTTTTTTATTGTTTGTGTTTTTGCTTTGGGGCCCAGTATACACAATTTTGTTGTTCTTACTGTCCCTAACAAGTACTTGCGACTGACACATTCACTCTTCAAATTACCGCATTTGTGTATGCTTTTCTGCCCACTAAACATGACATAAATCAGGCACTGGAGACAGTTTGGTGCGCCAAAATAGCGCTAGCGGATAATTTGGCGCAAAACAATTGCACATCCCCATTTGATGACCATGAATCATGCAAAAGCCTGATCGCAATTTGGCGCTCTAAATAGTGTACGCAAAGTCACCAGCGCATGACCATGAATCTACCCTGTTGACTTCTATATTCCTTTTTAGACTCTACCTGTTTTTAAAATAAGTTGTTTCAAAAAGAACACAGTTTGTGTGTTCTTTGTAGACTATTATTGTTTACAACACTGTTATCTTTCAATATTATGATATGAGCTATAAAAGTGATACGAAATTCATAAAAATACTTTAGGTTCAATTTTTAATATCCCTTGGGGGCATCCAGTTTTATCATGCCATGCAGGGCATAACGCTAAAGATAGGGTTTATGCTCTAGGTATGTTCTGCTGTTTGCTGTAATTTACAGCTGTTGCCAGAGCCTGGGAAAAGGTGAGTGTTTATTCCATTCTCAAGTTTTCTGTAGAGTTATACAATGCATGGCTTCCTAAATTGAGTTTATACTTGCGTGAAGCAAGCCTAAATGAGGGGGAAATGGCAGATAGCATAAACAGTGCCACTGGGACTGCCTAATCCTACACTTCTATTTTTGTGAACTTCTCCCACTGCCCCCCCCTTCCCCTCCTGGTCATTCATTTTTTATTCTGATCTTCTTTATTGACATTAATAACCACACCTAACCCACCCCTCACATCGCACATCAATGAATCCACAATGCTCTATCCAATGGGGGACAAAAAAGACTGCACACATGGAGCAGTCGTACCTCCTTCTTCATTGCATTGCAAAGCATTTCATGTCCCAATATACAGAGTCTCATGTCTGACTTTGGCTTCCCAAGGATCTTTAACTACAAGGGCATATGAAATAATGATCTTACATTTTTTCTATTAATTTTTCTAGCCCTATTCCAGCTAACATCCCATGTCTAGCCCCATTCCAACTTACATCTCATGTCTAGCCTCATTCTGACTTACATTGCATGTCTAGCCCTATTACAGCTAACATCCCATGCCTAGCCCTATTCCAACTAACATTCCTTGTCTAGCCCCATTCCAACTTACATCTCATGTCTAGCCTCATTCTGACTTACATTGCATGTCTAGCCCTATTACAGCTAACATCCAATTTCTCTGCCCATTCCAACTAACATTCCTTGTCTAGCCCTATTCCAACTTACATCTCATGTCTAGCCCTATTCCAACTTACATCCAATGTCTAGCCCTATTCCAACTTACATCTCATGTCTAGCCCCATTCCAACTTACATCTCATGTCTAGCCCTATTCCAACTTACATCTCATGTCTAGCCCCATTCCAACTTACATCTCATGTCTAGCCCCATTCCAACTTACATCTCATGTCTAGCCCTATTCCAACTTACATCTCATGTCTAGCCCCATTCCAACTTACATCTCATGTCTAGCCCCATTCCAACTTACATCTCATGTCTAGCCCCATTTCAACTTACATCTCATGTCTAGCCCCATTCCAACTTACATCTCATGTCTAGCCCTATTCCAACTTACATCTCATGTCTAGCCCCATTCCAACTTACATCTCATGTCTAGCCCCATTCCAACTTACATCTCATGTCTAGCCCTATTCCAACTTACATCTCATGTCTAGCCCCATTCCAACTTACATCTCATGTCTAGCCCCATTCCAACTTACATCTCATGTCTAGCCCTATTCCAACTTACATCTCATGTCTAGCCCCATTCCAACTTACATCTCATGTCTAGCCCCATTCCAACTTACATCTCATGTCTAGCCCCATTCCAACTTACATCTCATGTCTAGCCCCATTCCAACTTACATCTCATGTCTAGCCCCATTCCAACTTACATCTCATGTCTAGCCCCATTCCAACTTACATCTCATGTCTAGCCCCATTCCAACTTACATCTCATGTCTAGCCCCATTCCAACTTACATCTCATGTCTAGCCCCATTCCAACTTACATCTCATGTCTAGCCCCATTCCAACTTACATCTCATGTCTAGCCCCATTCCAACTTACATCTCATGTCTAGCCCTATTCCAACTTACATCTCATGTCTAGCCCTATTCCAACTTACATCTCATGTCTAGCCCCATTCCAACTTACATCTCATGTCTAGCCCTATTCCAACTTACATCTCATGTCTAGCCCCATTCCAACTTACATCTCATGTCTAGCCCCATTCCAACTTACATCTCATGTCTAGCCCCATTCCAACTTACATCTCATGTCTAGCCCTATTCCAACTTACATCTCATGTCTAGCCCTAATCCAACTTACATCCCATTTCTAGCCCTATTCCAACTAACATCCCATTTCTAGCCCTATTCCAACTAACATCCAATGTCTAGCCCTATTCCAACTTACATCCCATTTCTAGCCCTATTCCAACTTACATCCAATGTCTAGCCCTATTCCAACTAACATCCAATGTCTAGCCCTATTCCAACTAACATCCCATTTCTAGCCCTATTCCAATTTACATCCAATGTCTAGCGCTATTCCAACTACCGTCCCATGGGATGTAATTTTGCGTAAGTGATTGGAATGCCTTTTGGTACACCACTGTAGACTGTCTTAGAGTTATGTAAATATATAATAATAATACTAAATGTGAATGTTAATTCTCATTAGAAATGTAGCCCCCCCTCTCCCTGGACTGCCATGGATACCACTGAATAGACTCCCACAGTTGAATACGCACCCTACGGTTGGTCCGTCCAGGAGGGTAGTGGACGGGTTCCTGGCTGGGACGAGCCTCTCCCCCTCCCCGTCCCCTCTGACACCCGTCCTGGGGCACCCTGATTTCCCGGTGGAGATAGTGGGAGGTCCCTTCAGAGCTTGGATCAGGCAGAACTGCTATAGGAGATTTCACATGCAGAGTGGGGATGCGTGGAAGAGGCCGGAGACCCTGGTCGCAGAGCTTGCACTCAGACCTATCACGCAATTACAGTCTCTTCAACTTTTGCATTATCAGCGATCTGTGGAATGCACGACGCCCAGGCTGTTAACGCAATTTGAACATACCTGCCTGGACTCGGGTCATTTTAGGGGTGCCCTGTCATACTCCTACTCGCTGTTGACGGATCCTCCGGAGGACTTTGTTCCTTCATACGTGAGGGGATGGGAGAGGGAACTTGGTAGGACTTTACAGATGAGCAGCAACTGGCTATGATCCAGTTGGCCCATAAGAGCTCTATCTCCTGCAAATACCAGGAGACTAACTTCAAAATCCTGACACGCTGGTACCGGGTTCCAGCGATGCTAGCGAAGATGTTCCCCTCTTCCTCCCCCCTCTGCTGGAGGTGCTTGCGGGCCAGGGGGACTATGACACACATTTTTTGGGAGTGCGAGAAACTCTCCAGCTTCTGGGCAGGAGTAAGGGAGATTGTCAGGAAACTGACAGATGTTGATCTGGGTGAAGACCCCGTATGCTATCTGCTTAACCTTGCACCGGTTTCCTTGAGTTCTAGGCGCAGGTCCCTTCTTGCCCCCCTCTTGAGTGCGGCTAGAACCTGGGTCCCGGCGAGGTGGAGATCTCCTGAGCCCCCCACAATAGCACAGTGGCTGGCCATTGTCCGGGACATCTGTAGGATGGAGGAGCTTACTGCCTCGCTAAGAGGAACTCTGGAAAAGCACAGGAGAACCTGGCAGATATGGGACAGTTTCACTTTTTCCCCTGATTTCCTCCTCTATACGTAGCCTGGTTTTCTCAGACCTCTTGAGGACTGGACTTCCCATCTGGCCCCCCCTCATCCCTTATCATTCCTTTTCCTTCCCCTCTTTCCCTATGTACTTTTCCCCCGATGTGCCCGTCCTGTCTCCCTCCCCCCTCCCCCCCCTGCGTTTCTTGTTGTCCAATAGTTTATTCTTTGTTCCTCCCAGCTCTATTACCCGTTTATAAAAGTTGGGGACATGGGTTGCAGCTGATACATCAGGTGGTTAAGCGGAATTGCAGTCTGAAACACTTGGAGCAAGGCTCAAAGCAGCCACACCCTTTATCCCGCCACCTTCTTATATGGTTTTGATTGATGGTGATTGATTTTATAGATTATTATTCTGTGTAATGGCTGTAATTCATGCATTTTTTTTTTCCTGGCACTGCGCTGCCATGAGCTGTAACCATTGTCTCCCTCAAAAAAAACGTTTAATTATAAAAAAAAAAGAAATGTAGCCCCTTTTTCTTTCAATGAACAGGCACATATTTACACACCTTTATTTTATTTTTTAGTGATGAGTTTACTAATACTCCAAAAGTAGATCTGGAACATCTGAAGCTCTTGAAAACTGTTCGGGAAATAACGGGTATGTTCACAATTAACATTGTTATTATGTTGAGTTTGCTTAAAGCATCATAAATTACAGTAATAGTTTAGTGATGTATCTAATAAAAGTGAGCCTACACTTATATACAATCTTACAAAAGCTGCTTATAATGCCTGTGGAAGAGAATTTAGCCCCCAATATAACGCCAGCATTGTTGGTGGACCTAGCTGCTTGGTTGCAAGTAAGTATAAGTATTATTTAAGTCTGTACCTACCAATAGATTAGAATTCAATTAAATTTCAGTTATTTAAAGTGGGCCTACACAGCTTCTTTTAAAGCAGGCCGAAAGTCAAAATTGTATTGTTTTTTTTACACTCCAAATGTAGAAAAACAAAAAAGGTAATTCATAAGCATTCAAACCACTGTGTGTTAATTAATGACCTACTCACCTTACCAGGCTGCCGAGCGCTTGGTGCTGTAGTGCTGTAGTGTTTTACAGCACTACATAAGCCTGGAAGTGAAAAGCAGCAGCACAGCTGACAGTAGTAGGGAAGCTTTGGGAAGGTAAGTAAGTCCTCTGGGCCTTTTTTTTACTTTTGGTCCGCTTTAATGAGTTCCTGGGTAACCAACAGCCCCTCTATAATGCTAGAATGTGGAGTGACACAGGTCTCCCACTGCCTTAGCTGCCAGCCAAGGGTAGTGACAGGTAAGTTGAGGGAGAAGGCTTTTATACTTAAGAGGTGGAGCCTCTCTGGAATCTCCTCCATATGACCAAAACATCTATACCCCTCCCCTCCAGTGATGTACTTGGTCATGTAGGCATATAAAAACATTCTCCCCAGCCTAAAATTTAGTGTTCCTGGCTGGTGATCCAGCGGTGGCAATATCTTTTGATGCTACGTCTGCAAGACAGCTGAGGGACCCAGATGATGTAGTGGAGACCCGGCGCAGGGACATGAAGACCCTGCTAGATCGGTGGAAGACCATGCCCAGCAGGGGAAAGAAGAAAATAGTTTTTGTTTTTTACTACTACTTTTCGTGTACTGGTAAGGGGTCCACCCTATACCAGTTCACAGGGTAGGGGGCCTCTAGAAGACCACCAGCCCCATATTCCAGGGCATAGGGCCTCGTATACCAACAGGGCCAGGGGCCAGTCGGGCAGTCTCTGGGCCCTGGGTTAGCCCATATGTTTGTTACCTGGGCTAGTTGGCTCTGGAGGGCACATATTTTTTTTTTTCTTTATAAAAATAATTAACATGTCGGCAGTTGAGGCATGGCTTTTTTCAAAGCAAAATTGCATGTCAGTGAAGCCGGCATTTCCTGACAGCTCTCAGCAGGCGAGAAAAGCTGGCCCACCAAAACCCAATCTCGCACAAATGCCCCTCCATAAACACTCCCTGAATAAGTGTACACTTTTTAAGGAAATTTTGTGTGATTTCTCATGAAGAAACAAAGAAACATCTCACTCCAGAAAAAAATGTCTGCTGAAATGGAAGAGATGGGCGAGAACATTTATTCTCTTCTTACACTGCACAAGAATGCATTCGACCCTCATGAAAACCTTTCTGTATAATTTGTCTCCAAAATGATTTAGTCTGTCCTATATCTTTGACAGGATTCCTGGTGGTTCAGTGGTGGCCTACAAATTATACTGACCTGAGCATTTTTGAAAACCTTGAAATAATCAGAGGTAGAGCGAAACACCTGTAAGTAATTTTGAACCAGTATATACAATGTAAATAAATTATAAGTTGCTAAAAAAAGGGGCCCTATCATTGTCGCTCCTTCACCTTATTTATCATATTTGTGATCACTTGGCATCACTTAGAGGAAGGAAGAACCACTTGTCTCTGCTTTTAGTTGTCTAGCTGCATCCAGTTGAGCTGAAAGACAGAAAAAAGTTACTGTATGAGCCTTGACAGGGCCCTAAAAACACACCAAAAAACATACGCATTACCTATTTGTGTGTTGTCACAGGGCTGTGTCTGTAAAATCAGTATCATGCTATATACAAACGCCACAAAAATACAAAAGAACATTCTAAGCCAGTGTTAAACAGCATTAAACAGCAGAGAAGCCAAATTCTCACCTTCTTCTGGGTTCCAGTGGCGGCTACAAAAATGCTACAAACAGTATTCTGCTAAAAGGAAGCAACATCCCTTCCTCTTTCTCTCTTTGCGAACCTGATAGATTGCCACCAGTCACACATACAGAGTAGTCTGATGACGTTTCTCTGCAGCTACTTTTTTCAGTCTGCATTTTACAACTTCCCCCTCCCTCGCTTCTCTGTACAGTAATCCTCCAGTCTTATTTTGAAAACTAAAAAAAAAACTTATCAGGGACTTTTTACCTATCCTCCTTGTGAAAGTGGGACATTGGGTCCTGAATATCAACATCTCTTCTCTGGCTTCTGTGGTACTGCTGCTGTCTTGGGATGATGAGTGACAGTCTCCTCACCCAATCACAGCAAATGCAAAAGCTGTGACTGCAGTGACCAGACCAGGGCATTCTCTTACTAAGCTCTTGCGTAAGCTTTCATTTTATATTTGCCATAAAATGCTTAGATAGATAGATAGCATAGATAGATAGCATAGATAGATAGCATAGATAGATAGATAGATAGATAGATAGATAGATAGATAGATAGATAGATAGATAGCTAGATAGATAGATAGATAGATAGATAGATAGATAGATAGATAGATAGATATCCCGCAAGGTGTAATAACTTGCTTCCTTGTTATATTCTAGTGGAAGATTTTCTCTTGCTGTAGTCAACCAAGACATCCATTCTTTGGGATTACAATCTCTTAAGGAAGTGAGTGATGGTGATGTTATATTCAGAGGAAATAAAAAACTCTGCTTTGTCGAGTCAATTAACTGGACCACTATCTTCCGAACGAACCAGCAGATAAAACTTGATAAGAACAACAGTCCAGAAGAATGTGGTAAGTTTGACTTTTCAAAAAGACAAATGTATTAAGTATGTGCAATGTAAGTTTTAAAGGGTCTATCTATGCATAAATACAAATAAAAGCTACACTCACCTTTTGGCCCGCACAGCTCTTCCATCCTGCTCCAGGGTTTTAAAACTTACCGACCACCAAGTTTGCTTCCTCCAAGGCAGAAATCCGCCCCTCCACATGTCGACTCCATTCATTACAATAATGAGTTGGACATATGGGGGGGGGAGAATTCCTTCCTTGAGAATGTGGAGAATGGAGGCCCTTGCTGCAAGGCAGGTGCTTGGTCTTAGTGGTCGGCAAATTTTAAAACACCAGAGCTGTGGGTGCCAAAAGACCAGTGTAGCTGGACAGTCACATTTTGTTGCTGTGTATATCCTATGTGACTATTCTAAGTCAGTGGCCAAATCTCTGATTTTCCAAATATGTTCTTTTCACTCTAGCTAGATCCACATGGGAGCATCATGGATCCTGGTTCCCCTTGATTTCACATCTCTAATTCTATGTGACTATTCCATCCAAGTCAGTGGGCAAATCTCTGATTTTCCAAATATGTTCTTTTCACTCTAGCTAGATCTACATGGGAGCATCATGGATCCTGGTTCCCCTTGATTTCACATCTCTAATTCTATGTGACTATTCCATCTAAGTCAGTTAGCCAAATCTCTGATTTTCCAAATATGTTCTTTTCATTCTAGTTAGGTCCACATGGAAGCACCATGGATCCTGGTTCCCCTTGATTTCACATCTCTAATTCTAAATAGAGGTCACAGGGGCAACCAAGCATCAGGTTCTCCCATTTGATTTGTCTTAGCTATGATTGGCTGAGAAGTAAAAATCTTTCAGCACATTACCTTACGGCTGAAGCACTCAAGGGAATCTCTGTGTTCAGAATGCTCCCATGGTTTTTAATCGGGGCATTCCGTACACAGGCGACATCCATCTGCTGGTCTGGCTTCTCATTCAAGCACTGTGTGTTGGTGATCAGCAGTGCAGGAGCAGGTGGCCAGTAAGTAGGGGAGTCTGATGCCCTCTGGCACTCATCTTAGGTCTTTGGAGATCCTACCCTTTAAGTATAACTCACTGAGGGGATGGCAGGAGGGGCTCTTTGGTCTCATAGTAGACCTGCAACATGTGACAGACTTCCCTGAAAAGGTGTATACGAGCTTTAAGGTCTGCATATAATTGTTATTGCATCATCTTGACATCATGGCAAGACCTTTGGGGATTCTATGCAAAGGCAATTAGTAGAAAGCCACAGCTGATCAGTTTTATAGCCAAACAAACCCCCCCAGTTTGATGGTAATAGCTCACCTCTTCCCAGTCCAACGGTGCATATGCAGGCTCTCATCCAGTCAGAGCCATTTGCCGGGCCTATGTCATTCAGCAAACTGCTCTGTTGCTCTGCAATGGGGAGCGCAAGCGGCTCACCTACATCCCCAGCATTGCGTTCACTCCCGTCCCAGCATATCTAAATGGGATGGGAGTGTGTGCACTGCCCAAAAATGCTGCCCCTCTCACTTCCTATTGCATAACATTAGAGCCATTTGTCGAAATACATAGGCATAGCAAGTGGCATTGATTGCTACAGGTGAACTGGGGGTTTCACACGGTCAGCAGCCAACCCTGGAATCTTTTACACTCCATTTTCCTTTAAAGCAGATTCAGTTTTTGAACTCGGGCAAGCTATTTACGATATTTTCCCTTTAAACTATGTGCTAACTAAGTAATTCTTTTCACTTTACCTTGCAGAGCTTGCCGAAAATGTTTGCCATGATTTGTGCTCTGACCAGGGTTGCTGGGGCCCAGGACCTAGCCAGTGTCTTTCATGTAAAGAATATATGCGTGGAAGGGAATGTGTAGCATCCTGCAACATCAACCATGGGTAACTGTACTTTTATATCTGTAACTGAAACGGAATATTCATTAAAATTCACCCAAAATGCATCAGAACTGGAGGCATATTCCAGTAACACTATAGAAGATCAGTGTAATTCATAATAGTTTGCAGCTCAATTTGGGAGTGACAATTATTATTGTATGTATTGCTGCGAGTTTGGAAAGCCTTTACTTTGCAATGCACAAAAATCGCATTGGAATAAAACATGCTGTTGCCGCTTTCCCTTGTGCTGTGTGATGTAACAAGCAGAGTCCTGCTGTTACATTGTAAAAAGCCAGCCAGCTGCCTGCAAGGCCTGTTGCTGTTGTTACAATCTAACAAGGACTGTTTCCTGCTTTGTTACATTGTAAAAGCTCACAGCCGAATCACAGCTTTCTGAGATGTGTGAGTGATCTGTTTATTCAGTTGCTGCGATCTTGATGATATTATTGAAATTCCCTGTACCTGAGTGGGCTTTCTGGTGAGACAATATTTGAGGTACACATATTTTTTTTTTACAAATATTAAGTAACATAGCCCTATGGGATTGTCAGAAATCAGGGAAAAATAATTGTGATGATCACGAAATGCATTCTGGACCCTTTAGCAGGAAGTCATCTTCCAAACGTTATGTCTGAGGAAGATTTTCCAGAAAAAAAGCAATGTCCACCAAAAAAACTTCAAAGCAAATTTTAATGAGAGCGCTCATTTTAGCCAACCGTGTCATGGAGATTTACTAAATACCTGATGAAGTGTTTAGTTCTGAAATACACAGAAAAACCCATCACCCCTGATTGCCTTAAAATCTGCCTTGATTTTGGTCTTATCCAGACCTTTCACTTTCCTGGAAAAATGCTTTGTGTGTCACCAGTAAGATTTATGCCGTGCATAGAAATAGAATGAGGAAGCAGGTTTTCTGTTTCATATAGGCTTAGATCTCTTGGCAAGCCTGTTGTCATTTCAATCAACAATTCTTCTGGTAGCTTTAACAAGCTTTACAATAATTCTGTTAATTAAATATATTATTATAGGGGAAGGGATGTCTGCCTATGGGCATCTATGGCCAATTTTTATGAACAGATTAATCAACCATACATTAAGTGAGAAAATGTACGTACACCTTGCATTTGGATGCAGGCAATTTATCAGCTAATTGTTCAGTAAAGTGATTTAAAATGAAAGGTATTTGTATAGTCCTTTGTGCGGTCAGTTTCTGTTGCCACAGACGTTACAACGATTGACTGGCGACCAAGTTCTAGTTAACCTTTTGATCGCAGTGGGCATTTCCCTGGAGTGATTTTAATTTCACAAATCTTTCTGTGGAAATGGGCCTTAACACTCGCCTTAACACTCTGCATCCAGTGCTGAGGACCAGAAGCTGCAGCACCCACTAACTGCCACCACTGCCTACTCCAAAGTGGACGTCTACTGCAATATCCAGGGGGGCTGCAGGAGTGTGTCTTAACTGCTACACAGAGTTCAGTTAAATTCTTCCATATTTAAAATAGCTGAAGGTCAGCTTAGTAGCTTACCTCTTGTTATTCTGATTTTGGAATGCCTAGCTTTTTGCAAAAGTGGGCAGGAAAACCTACCTGGCCAGCGCTGCAGCACCGCTTGTGCATTCTCCATGATCATCCATTGTCAATGGAGTTGACTGTATTGGTCAAGAGTTTGCAGAAGCATAGACCAGATACAACCACTGTTTCTGAAGGACCATGGAAGGGTGAGTTTTTTGAAAAATGGGTATTGATCCCAACACGGGAGGACCTCCCACCACTGATGCACCCCTGCACATACCTCCCCTGAAATCCCATTTTTACTTACCTTCTTCTGACATCCTCAGCAGAACTGGGTGGTGGCCGCTGGTGGTCATGTAGTTCACAATCCTCTACCCCCATGCTGCGATCAACAGTGATCAACACCCATATCTCACAAAATAAGGGTTGGACCACTTTAAGCATGGGACATTGAAAATTGCATGCCCCAGGGGTGGGCTAAGCAGACACATAATGCTTTGTGGACAGCTGGGCTGCTTCTTCTAACACCGCCCATTCAATCCCTACCCCTTCTCCCCCACATTGCTAGCCCAAGAAAGCTCAGTCTTTATGACTCCAATGCTGTAGCCTCATCTTTGGCGCACACTTGTTGACTTGCAAGGAAGGACTTTGGGGGCCCAGAAGAGATGTCACTAGCTGGTCAATGGTTGGCCTGTTGCTGGTAGAGATTTTTGTTATAATTAGGGAAAATGTGTTTCATACTGTTCAGCTTCAGCTACAATAATCACCTATTTTGCATTGCCCAGCAAGAATTAATCATCAGATTTCATTAACATATAGCAGCTGAACTGGTATTTCATGCATCGTGTGTCTTTCTAGTTTACCCTGAGAGATGTTCATTAGTGGTGGAGAACAATCATGAGAATCTAAGGTCTTCTATTATTTCACATCTTTTGTGATGTCCTGTCTCATGCAGGTGACCAAATCTCCAGTTTGAGTTCCCGAGATTCTGTTACTAATTAAAAGACATTGGACAGCTGCTATTTCATTCATAAATAGGAAACTTGAGATGAAACAAACATCTGATTATGTTTCTAATGACGTTTTCAAAGATGTGCAAAATATTCCTAGAATTGTTGGTCTCTCACTGTATCCTGGTGCCAAATTATATAAACCAGTTCTCCACTCCTGTTTTATCTGTCAGGTCAAAGCAACCAGGCTTGCAGTGTTTTCTTAGCAGACACTTTACCAGACATCCAAATGGGTTTTCCAGTTTTATATAACAAGTCATACTGAATCAGGAAAGCCAAATGGATAACTGAAATTTCTCCACTTGCCTTCTCCCATCATAAGTTTCAGTTATGTGTCTGACATTTGCTGACACATAAACATAGCTGACAGAGGTGTTTAACCAATTTCCTAAGGAATGGGTGTGGGACGCATCTGTGACAGGCTCAAGGGGGTGATCCAGATTGCTGGCCCCCCGAAATCCTTACATTCACTTCGATCCTCAACCAAAATGCTGCCCTCTTATTGGCTGCCGGCTGTCACATGGGCTGGCCTTGACTAGCCCACAGCCGCAATGCGGGGGTGGGGCCACATTGTGACAGTCTCAGACTGATGTAGCCCTCCCCCCACGCATAGATCCCCACAACGCATGCAATCCTTACCTGAACCTCTATCTCCCAGGTGAAATGCGGCCCCGGCGATTGGCCACTGGTGGTCTTGTGGGCTTCCCCGACCTGTGTGACCACCAGTGGCCAATCACATAGCCCGGGGAACGAAGTTCAGGTAAGGATTGCGGCATTGCCTGGGTCTATGCGGCCCTGGATCCATTATTTAGGAAGTGGATGTGGGACTACTTTAATGTTACAAATTAGGTAAAATACATGTGAACATATATCCACTGATGTTTGAACCATTCAACAGTTTACAGATGGCCTCTTGTTTCTTTTTACAAAAATATTCACCTAGGGTTGAATAGGTTGCATAGTCTCCAGTGGCTATTCTAGTAAGGTACCAGGCAGTTTGTTGCTTGGCACTGATTGGTAGGGTAAGAATATAACTTTCCCAGGTGATAAATACCTGTTACTTCGCAGTAGTACTGTTTGAAGATTTCCAAGACTTTTTTATATAGAGGAATTTAAAAAAAAGGCCCCTGAGAGTGGTTGAGGCCTAATGCAGTCATGTTTTATATTTAATGTGAATATTTTAACATTTGGAGATTGTTTGTGCCAGAGTGTTGGATTTTACACTGTTCTATATTGTATATAACGAATATTCAGTGGTATCATTGTGCTGTTCATAACAATGTGAATTCCTAGTATATCTTTACCCTAAGCTACAGGACAACATGTTTTTGCTCTTAGGCATTCACACATTTCTTATTTGCTATTTTGTAAAATAAGATCCATCATTTTTAATTATATATGTGTTTTTATTGCAGAGAGCCACGTGAATATATAGACAATGATAGTTGCTTTCCATGTCACCCTGAGTGCCTAGCACAGAACAATACTGTCACCTGCATAGGACCAGTAAGTAAACCCAATGATCTTAATTCAATTCTATTAGCATGTTCTGCACTACAATATATTTGCCATAAAGTCCTTCTGCATCAAGCAAGGATTTCCCTTGGATGGTGCTTATCGGGGAAGGATAGGGGCTTGCACCGACAAAGCTGATCTTTTTTGAGGATATACAATACAGCAGATTGACATGTTCATGTACTTTTTAAGGCATGCATAGAGCACCATAATTACTAAATATAGTGCATACAATATATACTGCAGGTAATCTTTATGACATACTATTTGTATGCAATGGCCCTTAGGAACCAATTGGATATAATGAAGAGCACCAAGCACTGGATGTGGTTATTTACAGCAGGGATGCACAACTTTTTATCAGCTAAGGGCCGCACTGTCTTGTTGTTCAATTGGCCACAATACAATCTAAGCAAAGAAAACACAGTTTACTGCAGAAAATCTGTTAATTTCAAAGCATTATATAAGCTTTTATATATATATATATATATATGCAGATGTGGGCAGAGTTGAAGCCGAAGAAGTGGGCAGAGGTGAGGCAGGATGATTTGAGCAGAGGAGGGTAGAGGTAGATATAGGTGAGATGTGTAGATGTGAGGTAAGCTGATTTGAAGTGGGAAAAGGTGAGACGACAAGAGGTGCGTAAGCAGAGGTGGGCAGGAAGAAGTGAGTTGGAAAGAAATGAGAGGAGTAGGTGAGGTGGGCTGAGGTGAGGAGAACAGATGTTAGGCAGGAGCGGTTAGGTGGGAAGAAGTGAGCAGGGGTCAGGCGGGAAAAGGTGATGTGGATTGTGGTGAGGTTGGAGGTAAGGTAGGATGAGGTGAGACAAGTAGGCAGAGTTAAGACGAGGTGAGGAGGGCAGAGGTGTGTAGAGATGGGCAGAAGTACAGTGGGCAACAACTGATGGCATCCATAACATACAGTATAAAACTTTAGTGCCCCAACTTCACTCATGATTAGTGATGAGCGACCCCGGACAATTTCAGGCTCGTCGGGTTCGGACAAACTTGCTGCAAAAGTACGGGTTCCCCCAAGTCAATGGGGATCCGAGCCGGGGGGGCCCGAAAATGGCTGTAAAATGGGGGTAGCAAGAGCTAGAGGACTGCAAATCAAGGGGGACACCAGGATGATTGCCCTGCACGAGATAGGGTACTGCACATTTTAGCATGTTTCATTTGTTCCCACTGTGGGTTTATTTTTTCAATTTTTTTGGCATTTTTCCTTGGATAACATTTTTATCTAATGAAAAATAGCCTGACCTTTTATTTTTTTATTGTTAATTGTTTTAGTTTTCAGTGTCTACTGAATGACGCTTTTACAGGCTTGAAATTTACCATTGGAACTGCCTGCAAGTTTATTTTTTTTATATATTTTGGGGTATTTTTTTGGCATTTTTTGTTGTGTTGTTGTTTATCTAACAAAGAATAGCCTGACTTTTTATTTTTAATTGTATTTTTTCTGTTTTCAATGTTTTACTGAATGCCGCTTTTACAGGCATGCAATTTAACATTGAAACTGCCTGTGGGTATATTTTTTAAAATATTTTTGGGTAATTTTTTGGGCATTTTTCGTTAGATAAAATTTTAACCAACCAAAAAATGTCTGACCACTTTTTTTGTTTGTTTTATTGGATGTCACTGTCACACAAAGTGACAGCGGAGATCTTACATTTTTTTTTATGCGTCTTACATTTTAAAAAAAAGCGGGGTCCCCCAAAGGATTCTAGCCTGGGCAGCAAGCATAAGGGTTTGTAACCCAGGGCTCAGAGGCCACGCTATTGGCAGGCCCCTGTTCCTGTAAGTTACAAGCCCTTAAGCCCTTTAGTATGGACTTGGGGCGCCAGGGGTGTCTTGTGCACCCATGGAAGAACCCTGTGCCCACACCAATGGGCACCGAGCTCTTTTGCACCCCAATGCCCCAAATGGGGGTGCGGGTAATGTGTCATTTTATTGGCATGACACCCACCAAGCTCCTGACCATGGTGAGTTGGTATAGGGTACCCTGGACTCCTTACCAGTTCACCCTAAGTGAAAAAGAAATAAGACACCACACCAATATTTTTTTATTGTTCTTAATTTAACTTATATTCACCCATCCCTGTTTTCCCTCTTCTGTCCCCCAGCCAGCGCCATCTTTCTCAGATCCGGCAGGTCTTCTTTGTCACGCACCTTCACCTCTTCCTTTTTCAGGGCTCTTCAGGGCCCCCTCCAGCATGTAATGTGGCAGCGCCGGCCGTTAGAAGCCAGCGGCTGCATTGCCATTTAGATTAAGGGGGAACATAGGCCCCCTATAAAAAAAGCCGGCTCCCCCAGCCCTAGTGAGGATC
The DNA here is from genome assembly GCA_027917425.1 of Gastrophryne carolinensis. Lineage (NCBI taxonomy): Eukaryota > Metazoa > Chordata > Amphibia > Anura > Microhylidae > Gastrophryne > Gastrophryne carolinensis. The sequence goes on from CM051239.1 coordinate 136,485,653, forward strand.
AAAGAAAGGGGAACCTATATTCTCCCTTTATCCAAGTGGCAGTGCAGCCGTCAGCTTCTGACAGCCAGTGCCGCCACATCTACAAAGAAGGAAGAGGAGACGTGCCGGACAAAGAGGCCCCGTTGGACCAGAGGAAGACAGCACCCAGCGGGGGACAGAAGATGGAAGACGGGGATTGATGAGTATAAATTAAATTAAGACCAATAAAAATATTTTTGTGTGGTGTCTTATTTCTTTTTCACTTTGGGGGAACTGGTAAGGGATCCAGGTGACCCCTATACAAAAGGCATAAGGGCTTGCAAGTTGCAGGGACAGGGGCCCTTATGACAATACCTTATGGCTAAAAAAAAAAAATAAGATCCCAGCTGTCAAACATTTTTTCATTAGATAAAATTTGTACCTAATGGAAAATGTCAAAAAAATTACCCACAAATATAAAAAAATACCTGAAGGCAGTTTCAATGTTAAATTGCATGCCTGTAAAAGCACCATTCATATTCGCAATACAGTAAAACACTGAACATTGAAAGATACAATTAAAAAATAAAAAGTCAAGCTATTTTTTATTAGATACAATTTTATCTAACAAAAAATTCCCCCAAAATTACCCGAATATATTGAAGAAATACACCCGCAGTGGGTTTCAATGTTAAATTGCAAGCCTAAAAAAACGGCATTCAGTAAAACACCAAAAATTGAAAAAATACAATTAAAAACTAAAAAGTCAGGCTATTTTTCAATAGATTAAAAATAGATTATAAAATTGTATCTAATGAAAAATGCCTGAAAAATTTTAAAAAATAACCCACAGGCAGTGTCAATGTCAAATTGAATGCAGCACTGATAACTGAAAAAATACAATTGAAAATAAAAAGTTGGGCTATTCTTCATTGGATAAAAATTGTATCTAACAAAAAATGCCCGAAAAATACAAAAAAATATAAAAAAATAAGGCTCTGGCTCTGCCCCTTCTTGGCAGACTGTGTGACAGAGCCACCCTCATCCCTATAGCAGACTGTGTGGCAGAATAACCCCCATCACCCTTATAGCAGACTGTGTGGCAGAACAATCCCCATAATCCCCTTAGCAGACTGTGTGGCAGAATAACCCCCATCATCCTTATAGCAGAATGTGTGGCAGAACAACCTTCATCATTCCTAAAGCACCCAGAATAAGCCCCATTGACCCTATAGCAGACTTTATGACAGAACAGCCCCATCATCTTCCATAGCAGACCGTGACAAAGCCCCCCATTTCCTTCCATATGGGAATGTAGCAAAGCTTTTTTTACACTCATGGACCACAACTTGACTCAACTATGGGTGGTGCAAGCACTAAAAGTGCCCAGGGCAGCATGAACACCCTACACTACCCTGTGTGTTGATATGCATTCATACTAACACACACAGTGTAAAAGATTGAGAAGGATGAAAAATCTGTACTCAGAAACTTCCTGTCTGGCTGGGTGGGACAGGCATGGCTGTAATAGGATGGGTAACTGGTCTTCATTACAGTTTTATTTGCTTTGCAAATATTGTTGCACATCTGGCCTCAATAGGCCCAAGCTAAGCTAAGAGAAAACTGTGATAGATTGAAACATAACTACATCTGTTTATTTAAGACATTGGGTTTTTTTCCATCATACATCACAGAATTTAGGCTTTAAGGCCCTCAGATCAGGATTGTTGTAATTTGCTGTGCAAATAAAAACTGATAATAAAGGCGGCGTGTGGAATATCAAGTCCCAATTAAGATTGTGAGACTCTAGATGGTGTAAGAGATGTATATGTGTGGGAGGACAATGCTGCCTTTGATTTACACACCACAGATTAAGCAATAAAAGCAGACTAACTCAAACCATTGCTATCATTTCCCAGAGTCGAACATAGCTGGTTCGAGTGTGACTGCTAAGTAGAACGTTGGACTCATCTGTGTGTACCAATATCTTAGCTTTCACTACCTGGTAAGAGTTTGGGGCATTTAGTTTTGTGCCTGTATCACTTTCCTAGAGTTTAAAAGGGACCTTCAGCATCATTTAATGAAAATCATCAACCCTTAAAAAACTATTCTCCAGCATCTAAAACTAATATTACTTATTTTTCTTTCCCTTGCTCGGCTTAAACTCTGTTCAGGATTCTAAGATACGGACGCCACCATCTTGTCTCAGAAGCATCACATTTCATCGCATAGCGCCAGGAAAGGAGATGGGGGAAAAGTGCAGGGGGGTTATAGCTGTGCTTTGCTTAGACAGAGCAGAGCTGGGGTCAGGAAAAGGACAGCAATCCCAGAATGCAGAGCGGCACAGCCAGATAACACTTCCTGGCTGCAGACAGCCTGAGGCTCCATGGGCCGCTATCTTGGATGTTTAAAGGCTCAGAAAATGCAGTAGATGCAGGTAGGATGATTTTTAATGTGGGCAGTCTGTATACAGAGGGTGGGGGAAACATATAAGATAGGCTCTTATTCAGGGTGAAGGTCCGGTTTAAGTTACTGAAAAAACTGCGGTACGAACACCAGACCTAAATTGTAAAAGACTCATGATGCCCTATAGTGTAAAACTGATGGTCGAATGCAGATTACGCAGAGCAGGAATTCTACGGCAGTGCAGATAATTGACGCAGGAATGCCCCACTCAGTTAACACTGAGGGGCATTCTCATTTGGGATACCCCATAAAGAGTGGTTTATATAAGATTGGGGGCAGGTAAATATAGCTGCTGTGTGAAACTCCCAGGATCGCAGTTAATCTTACCTTTCCCAGCAGCTCCCACAATGCTTTGTTCGCCGGCCACCACATTTCTGTAGCTATGACAATGTGAATGGTTGAGGTCAGGAGCACAAGCACTCAGCTAGAAAGCTGGGGATGCGGCTAACCGGCTGGGGTACATTACCCAGCACTTTTGAGATCAGCCAATTGTCGATCTCAAAAACGCGTAGCCACAAAGGTGGAAAAACACTATTTTTTCAACTGGACCACCGCCAAGCAAGCAGCATCACCCAAGGTACTCGGGCAGGGAGGGCAGGGGAAAAAATGTTTGTTCCATATCAAACTTACATTCAAAATGACCCCCAATCAAGTCTAAACTATTCTGTACCCCTTAAAATGCAACCCTTCAGAGACTCAAGAGGGAGCTCTCTTAATGTAGAGTGGTGTTTTCCAGAGACATTAGATGTAAAATGTAGCCACACTTCCCCTGAAAGCCTATATTGTACAACACCTTCCTCTTATGTGTTAACCTGCTATTGCTTTATTTGAGCAAGAGTTTTTCTCATGTTTTATTTGCCTGTGGTTTATTCTGTTTGCAATTTACAATTCAAAATGCAATACAAACCACTAACCCCGGCTGAACCATTTCTTGCCAGGACCACCTCGAAACAGACATGAAGCAGGAAATGATCTTTCATTAGTGGTTACTTGGGCTTTATTAAACAGTGCACTGCATTTCACTGGTGTAGACGTCCACAGCTAAAACGCCACAGTGAATCGACTAAAAGAATTAATCATATAACACATCTAGAAATCTGGATTACCTTATACTCAGTTGCTTTGTTGTGTTTCATACATTTTGAACATTTTTAAATCTCTGTCTGCTTCAAACTGAAGTTTTTCTCCAAGATTGATAAGACTGGAGTTCTCATCAATGGGAAGTATGACATCAGTCCAGGAAGTGGGTAGTTATACTGCTTGCTGCGATGCACAGCGCAGAGCTAGAGCACAACCTTGAGGAGAAACATCTGGATTAATCTGGAGCAGCAGATGTCCAAAGCATTATCTGCATCATGCTGTGTCAGACCACGGTCAAAAGAATTAACTAGTTCAGGGATTACTCATCATCTTTGAAATAGGATAAAGAATTTCCCTTTTTTTATTAATTAGTGAGTTATTATACTTAGAAAACTAAGTTAATATGCCCTCTGAGTTGAATATCTGTCTCTCGCTCTTTCTCTCTCTCTCTCTCTCTCTCTATATATATATATATATATATATATATATATATATATATATATTATATACTGTATATACTGTACATATGCATGTGACCTAAGCAGATATGCCAGGTCCCAATGTAATATTTTGTGATTTTGAAGATTGCTGGTAGTTCTCAACCTCTCATTTACCTAATCCAGATGAATTGTCCTCCAGTTTGAAATTTGCATAATCTCCTCCATGAATATCACCCTCCAAGTCACATTCTAGTTAATCCTTCGTCCAGCAACACTTCCAAGCCAGGTGTTTGCATATGGTGCTGGAGGCAGCTTGTTTATTTAGTATACGAAGGAACCGGCAATCCAACACATCATGAATGTGTTATAATAACAAACAACGTATTTGGAAGGTGCACCGCACTGATATCTCTTTAAAGGTGCCGGCCATAAGGGGAACCTGGGACCTAAGATAAACACAGAGAAGGGGGGGGCCTAGACAAACCCCCAAGGACCCTTAGAATGTGTTATAATAACAGGCCACGAAGTGCAGAGATACAATCCACAATCAGTAGCAGTGTATTCATAAATCCAAAAAGTAGCAGACCACGGTACAAAGCAGTAAAGTCCAAATGTATTTGGTATTAATGTACAGCTTGACATCATAGAGTTTCATATTTCCAGACGGTTCCTGGTTTATTTGGGGCCATGGGCAAGTAAGTCTCAGTGGGCCTCTTTGCAGTGTGTCAAGTCACATGCCAAATAAAGTCATGTCACCTTTCAACCTTTCACCTTTCAACTTTGCTGCCACTGATATGTACAGTACTCCTCTACCACTGATTGCCTTCTAGTTCTCACTACTTTCTCCACTGTGACCATTCATCCTCTAGTCCTTGTCACCTTCACCAATGTCACTTAGCGCCCTCCTATTCTTACTGCTTTCTCTGCGGCTGTTGATCATCCTTCAGTCCTATCTGCCTTCTCTGATCCTGCTGAGGAGTCCACCATATCTGTCAATCGTCCTGTGGTCCCTGCCACCTTCCATTATCTGCACATAGGATGACTGGATTGCCTGTGGGAGTGGGGCCCACTGGAGAATCATCCCATGGCCAAATCTGAGCTTGAGTGGGCCCCTGAAGATGTCAGGGGCTCCGGCACTTGCCTTGGTATGCCCAGTACTGACACCTCCCCTGGATCTAGTAAATGCACCCTTTTACTACTCACTACTTACTTACTACTTAGGTCGTCCTAAAAAGAACATGTAGATAAATGTAGGATCTATTAGCCTTTTTAAAATATCAGTTTATTTACTGGGTTTATGCTTTATAACACATTGTGCAGGAACCATAACAACTAGAAAGATTCTACTTTAAAATCTAAGTCTAGATTTACAGCTGCTGCCCAACATCCTGATAGGTAGTACCTATAACCCACAAGTGAACAGTCATGCCCCCCGTTGTAGGATTAGGAAACCATTATGTTTATCTGAATTGTATATGCAATAGGTGGTTAACAAAGAAATTGTGTTGAATGAGCACTCATGTTGTTTATTAAATCGTTTGCAGGGTCCAGATCAGTGCATTAAATGTGCCCATTACACAGATGATGATGATACTTGTGTCAGCTCCTGTCTTCCCACCTTCTCCGATTCCATATATTCGAAATACCCGGATGAGAATGGAAATTGTCAGCTGTGCAGCCCAGAATGCAAGACAGGGTAAGTGTGTCATCTGCAGTTTGTCAGAGTCTCTAAAACGCCACAGGGTCTTACTGGATTACAGTGTGCAATGGATGAACGTCTTTAAATAAGCTTGCTCATATATAATAGGTATTAAACTACTGTAGAACTCTTCTACTAAAGCTTTATAAACATGCAGCCACTTTCAGCCAAGACTGTACTTTAACAAACAGGGCTAACATCTATGGAACCAAACATAAGATCAGCTATCATTAGTTCTGTTTTTATTTTTTTATCAGATCAAAATAAGAAAGGTCCCTTGCCAGGTCTCCCCCACTCCTATATCTGGCCCCATTGAAACCCCAGCACACATTTTTCCCCTGCAATGCTTATAGCCACAGCATCATAGCTGGGGGGGGGGGGGGGGGGGCAAATCCACCACTGACACAGTATACGCCTGTACAATACTGAAGGTTAAGTACCACCTGTGACCATAAGTGTGGCTGTGACCATCTGTGGCCTTAGGTGTGGCTGTGACCATCTGTGGCCTTAAGTGTGGCTGTGACCATCTGTGGCCTTAGGTGTGGCTGTGACCACCTGTGACCATAAGTGTGGCTGTGACCATCTGTGGCCTTAAGTGTGGCTGTGACCATCTGTGCCCTTAAGTGTGGCTGTGACCATCTGTGGCCTTAAGTGTGGCTGTGACCATCTGTGGCCTTAAGTGTGGCTGTGACCATCTGTGGCCTTAAGTGTGGCTGCGACCACCTGTGACCATAAGTGTGGCTGTGACCATCTGTGGCCTTAAGTGTGGCTGTGACCATCTGTGGCCTTAAGTGTGGCTGTGACCATCTGTGGCCTTAAGTGTGGCTGCGACCACCTGTGACCATAAGTGTGGCTGTGACCATCTGTGGCCTTAGGTGTGGCTGTGACCACCTGTGGCCTTAAGTGTGGCTGTGACCATCTGTGGCCTTAAGTGTGGCTGTGACCATCTGTGGCCTTAAGTGTGGCTGTGACCATCTGTGGCCTTAAGTGTGGCTGTGACCATCTGTGGCCTTAAGTGTGGCTGTGACCATCTGTGGCCTTAAGTGTGGCTGTGACCATCTGTGGCCTTAAGTGTGGCTGTGACCATCTGTGGCCTTAAGTGTGGCTGTGACCACCTGTGGCCTTAAGTGTGGCTGTGACCATCTGTGGCCTTAAGTGTGGCTGTGACCATCTGTGGCCTTAGGTGTGGCTGTGACCATCTGTGGCCTTAGGTGTGGCTGTGACCATCTGTGGCCTTAAGTGTGGCTGTGACCATCTGTGGCCTTAAGTGTGGCTGTGACCATCTGTGGCCTTAAGTGTGGCTGTGACCATCTGTGGCCTTAAGTGTGGCTGTGACCATCTGTGGCCTTAAGTGTGGCTGTGACCATCTGTGGCCTTAAGTGTGGCTGTGACCATCTGTGGCCTTAAGTGTGGCTGTGACCATCTGTGGCCTTAGGTGTGGCTGTGACCATCTGTGGCCTTAAGTGTGGCTGTGACCATCTGTGGCCTTAAGTGTGTCTGTGACCATCTGTGGCCTTAAGTGTGGCTGTGACCATCTGTGGCCTTAAGTGTGGCTGTGACCATCTGTGGCCTTAAGTGTGGCTGTGACCATCTGTGGCCTTAAGTGTGGCTGTGACCATCTGTGGCCTTAGGTGTGGCTGTGACCATCTGTGGCCTTAAGTGTGGCTGTGACCATCTGTGGCCTTAAGTGTGGTTGTGACCATCTGTGGCCTTAAGTGTGGCTGTGACCATCTGTGGCCTTAAGTGTGGCTGTGACCATCTGTGGCCTTAAGTGTGGCTGTGACCATCTGTGGCCTTAAGTGTGGCTGTGACCATCTGTGGCCTTAAGTGTGGCTGTGACCATCTGTGGCCTTAAGTGTGGCTGTGACCGTCTGTGGCCTTAAGTGTGGCTGTGACCATCTGTGACCATAAGTGTGGCTGTGACCATCTGTGGCCTTAGGTGTGGCTGTGACCATCTGTGACCATAAGTGTGGCTGTGACCATCTGTGGCCTTAAGTGTGGCTGTGACCATCTGTGGCCTTAAGTGTGGCTGTGACCATCTGTGGCCTTAAGTGTGGCTGTGACCATCTGTGGCCTTAAGTGTGGCTGTGACCATCTGTGGCCTTAAGTGTGGCTGCGACCACCTGTGACCATAAGTGTGGCTGTGACCATCTGTGGCCTTAAGTGTGGCTGTGACCATCTGTGGCCTTAGGTGTGGTTGTGACCATCTGTGGCCTTAAGTGTGGCCATTTCCAACCTGCCCATGATTGGTCCCTGCAGTGATATAGTCTCAGTTGATGAACTTACTTGTTGACCAGTTTGGAAGCGTCTTGGGGATGGGGCACAAGAGCCTGTGGGCTGGTAATGGGGGAGCAGGGGTCAGTAAATTCCAGCGCTATTTTTTTGCCGCAGTTTGTCCCTGCATAGCAACTTTTACTTATTTGTTTATTGAACATACAGTAAATGTCATTTAGACTTTTTATCAGTTAATTGGAGGGAAGCCACTTAATTGGGGGAGCCTATGCTCAAGACAAGACAAGGCTAGAGACAACATGGGTTACTACTGCCTGCTGATTTCTAGGCAGGTTTTACAATATGTTCAATAAACTGTAGGTCGACATCTGAGCTTTGTTTGATAGTTTGCTGGCCTCCAGTCATTTTTTTATCATGCACTATTGTGAAATTGTCTAATATTAAAACTCCATATAAACAATGGTGCTGCCCCTCCTAGACACTGTGCTCCAGTGTGAAGCGTAATATCGCGCTGCTGACACAGGCACTTGTGACACCAATGGGTGATGTGTCAGTACACTGCTCTACACTGTGGAAAGCAGTACTGCCTTTATTCCGGTATCTACCACTGATCCTGCTCCCAGTCTCAGTGCCTATAAAAGTGTCTGTTGTTATTAAAGTGGACCAAAACCCACCTTGGAGTCTATGAGACTCTAGGGCAGGCATACTTGCTCCTCTCAGGGCATCCAGATTTGACCCCCCAGTTTGCGCGAAAACTTACTTTCGCTCCCGATCAGCACATGTCTGAGCAGCAGCCGCATCCCCGCTATCCTTTTAGGCATTTGTGAATGGCCGGTGCGGGCACGCTCCCTGTTAAAGGGTAGCAGAGGAATGCGCTTGTCAGTGCGTTAGGGGTGGCAGCAGATCCGACGCGCTGACTGACGCATGCGCCATAGGACCGAGAAAGCGTGAGTGTGATCGGGCGAGCTGGGGGGTTTCACACAGTGGAGCATCCCCAATCAGGGTGCCCGGGGGGCATAAACCAAAACCCAGGATAGGCAACCATAATGCTGATGTGACCCTTGGTGGAAATGAGTTTAAGACCTCTGTGTTGGATAGCAAAACGAGGGGTCAGCCAACTGAAAGATTCTCCCCAAGCTTAAAGTAGACCTTCACCCTGAATAAGAGCATATCTTATATGTTTCCCCCACCCTGTGCATACAGATTGCCCAAATTAAAAAATCATCCTACCTGCATCTAACGCATGTTATGAGCCTTTAAACATCCAAGATGGTGGCTCCTCGAGCATCAGGCAGCCTGCAAACGGAAGTATCTTCTGACTGTGTCGTTCTGCATTCTGGGATTGTCCTTTTCCTGACTCCAGCTCTGCTCTGTCTGTACAAAGCACAGCTTTAACCCCCCCCCGTACTTTATCCCGCCCGCCTCTCCTCAGTATGTGATGCTTCTGAGTCAAGATGGTGGTGCCCGTCAGGAGTCCTGAACAAAGTTGCAGCCCAGTGGGGGAAAGAATTATAATTTTTATTTAAAAAATATTTTTAGGGGTTTGATGCCGAAGGTCCGCTTTAAGGTTTTCTTCTACTGGTAGTAATAAATTCCAGTGGCGACAGTATTTTTAACATACCATTACATGTTTGTGGGGGTGGTCTCTGTTCCAATATCTGCCTCCTGTGCCAGCCAAAGGTAAACAGTTGCGTTATCCATTTTAACATCTGGCCGAAGCAATACATGATGGGTAACAACACCTACAGTCATCAGAATAACATAAATAATAAAAAATCTATAGCATTTTCTCCAGCAGAAGGTACAACAGTTCTTCCATGTAAAAGCAGAATGGTACGTTCAAAACCTTTCACTTCTAATTAATCTTGGCTGGATGTTTTTTTATACAGGGTGTATAAGCTTTTGCCATCTAGCATATTTATGTGACATTTTATTATTTATTATTATTTTTTTTACCATAGTGCTCCTTTAATAATATGGTGGATTCACAATTATTTCAAATTTGGGGATGCTATAGGTCCCTCTGGAGAGAAACAAACTGGAATTATCTGTCACTATGCTTGTAGTGTGATAAACACAAGCTCCAATGCATGCAAAGAATTCTTGTTGTACAGCTCCTCTATGTGTATACTGCACTGCAGCAAGCACATGTACTGCCAAGTCTTAGAATTCATTGACTTACAATAGTTTGCAAGTAAGAGGAACTGACTCATAAATGAGGATCTGTAGAAGGTCATTAATGGATTATATTTTAACTACCAGTGGGGGGCATGGGACATTGATGGGACATTTTAAAGCAGGATTTTATTTATTAAATTCTTAGCATGTGAACCAATGTTTGTGGGAAACCCCCGATTGTCCTGCTTTGCATTAGGTTCAGATCATTGTAGGGCTTTGCACAATATGATGACAGCTGGTAATAATTCAATGTTAATTTGCTGTTTCTGGATCTCCTGGATATTGCTGCCCTCTGCTGACACCTTTACTGTGCGCATTGCTACCGTGGTGTGAATGCCTGTCAAATGAACTGTGTGGAAGCCCTTATGTGTTTGTGGCATAAATATGTTCAGTCTCTTTAAAGGACCCTGTACTTACCTTACCTCGCATACAGCTGATTCTGCATGTTCTGCACTCTCAGAAACGTGTGTAAACAGCTCCATTCAAAGTGTGCTGGAGCATCTCTCTCCCTCTAATTATTCCCTCCTGCACAATTCACTGCCAGCATAACAGGTGACTGGAATAAACAGACAAGCAGAGGGAGGTCATCTCTCTCCACACACATTATGATACAAGGAGGGGACAGAGAGAAAGCGAGGGGGGGGGGGGGGTGCAGCTACCAAACGGAAGTTAGAACTTCCCAGCTACAACCTTCCAAGTGTGCAGATCGGGGTGGGGAGCTGCATAAGAGGTATGGTAAGTATGCTTTGTTTTTACACTTAGCTTACAGATATTCTTTAATACCCTCCTCGCTCATCCAATCAGCGCACTTGGATCCGCTTGAGCCACTTTGTCCAAGAGCTCGTCTAATGCCAGCAGATCCATGCGCGCTGGGGGCCGCATCCCCCACTATGTGCCCCCGTCGGCCATTCACAAACACCTGGTGCGGGCACGCACCCCCGCTGCTCGTGCATGCACCGTTGTACCGGGAACGAAAGGGAGTTTCGGGCAATCTAGGGGCTTTCACAAAGCAGGGCACCCCGATCGGGGTGCCCCGGGGGAGCGAGTATGCCTGGCCTCAAGTCTCACAGACTCCAGGGTGGGTTTTGGCCCTCTTTCAGATAATTTATTATTATATTTGATGTAATTTAATAATGATAATACTGAGGTCTAAATTCTTGTGTAAAATACTGGGTGCTGGTGCTCATTATCTTTTTATTTTAACACTAAATTTTTTTTACAGGTGCACAGGTCCAGGTCCTGAGGGCTGTAAACCTCATGGGTAAGCCTAAAAAAGATCAAACTACAGTACATTACCTTTGTGCAAAAATATTATTCTGCACTTATTCCTGCACTTGTGAGAAATATATATATATATATATAGGGACTGGTAGGTAGGTAGTCGCAACCACAATCAAAAGGTAATATGTGGTGCTACTCCATTGGGGCATAGTACACATACAAAGGGAAAAGATATTAGAGAGTATGCAGCTCTCCAAAGCACCTCCAGATGGCAGCCAACCCAAACAAAAATCTACATTAGCCAATCATCTATCAAAAATGGGAGTTGCATTTATTTTATTACATAAATTATAAGACAATACTACATATACTTAGAAAAACAAGACCTGAGTGGAAAGTTGGAGGAAACATAGTTAGTGGTTACACCCAGAAGACAAGCGCACTAGCCCCCAAGCAGCATGAGGCATCTTAGAGACAACACTGCCGGCGTGTCCCGAAGAAGCCCCAAAGCCATCCCTGTCCCCCCCTCCCCCTCTACTGCTCCATCATTGGCCGTCTGGTGGGTGCGGAGGGGGAGTGCCAACTTCAGGACCAGAAGGGCTACCTACATACACAGATTAATGTGTGGCACCAGACAGCAAAAATAAGGGTAACACACATCTATAGTTACTATAAAAAGATCCCATAATCCCTAATCATCAATTATAAATATATATATATATATATATATATATATATATATATATATATATATATTATTCTAATGAGTCAGTTGTAAGTCTAGGCTATTGGATAAATGAATATATATATATATATATATATCGAGAGAGAGGGGTTTCAGGAGGAAGTGTGACTAGTGCCTAGGAGGTCAGGGAGCCCCATCATTGTTGCTCCTTCACAAATATATTTGGGTTCCCTTGGCATCATTTAGAGAAAGGAAGCACCAATAGTTGCTTTACTGTATGAACCTAGAAAGGGCTACATTTAATGTTTTCACCAGGGCCGCTTCAAATTTAGACATGACAATGTATATCTGTATATATATATATATATATATATATATTTCTTTTTTTTGTATTTTTTCAGGTCCAAAGTGGCATATATTGCTGCTGGTGTTATCGGAGGCATCCTGGCAGTTGTCGTTTTGGGACTTGTTGCGTTCTTCTTCATTCGTAGAAATCGCATCAACCGAAAGCGTACTATGCGCAGGTTACTGCAGGAAAGAGAGGTAAGTAAAGTTTTTACCTATGTGTATCTATTTTACTTTGCTATGTACATGATTATTAAATAAGATTTTAGTAGTAATATGAGGGTAAATTGCCCCCATAATGATTACTGAGCTAGGATAAATGTACGTTTACAGATTTCTTTCTTGACTCTGACACCCAGAAAAAGGAATATTCATTTATAGATTTACGATCAATTTAGGGTTCCTTCCTTGATGTCCCACCAATGTAATCACAGATGCAGCAGCTGCAATAGTGTCTCTCCACCAGCAGCTGACCAGCACCTGCTTGACCAGGAGGTTACTTTTTTAACTGTCGGTGAACTAATAAGGGGTCCAAGGGACCCCCCTTTACCAGTTCACATGTGTGGAGCTCAGAGATGTTCTATGAGGCATTATTATAATTATGATGTTGTATCTCATTTAGCTAGTGGAGCCTATCACACCTAGCGGTGAATCACCCAACCAAGCACTTCTTCGAATCTTAAAGGAAACTGAGTTCAAGAAGATCAAGGTTCTTGGATCTGGAGCATTTGGAACAGTATATCAGGTAATATCAATATAATGTTTATGAGCAAGTCCCTTTAATAATCAATGTACTGTAGGGTTGAAGGTTAGGATTGTCTAAGCTACATGTAAAAACAAATCATTGTTTGCGTTCCTGTCATGCCGAAGATCATCCTGGTGAGTTGCTGAATAAAACTGATGTACTGGATCCCAGCAACATTTTCTGTAGCCCATCCCTTGGATTTTATTTATATATGACCACCTTTTTTATCATTGATAGGTGGACCTAGACATGCAGAGAGAAGACAGACAAACAAAGCAGGGAACAGCTAATATCCCATGCACCCCAAGCATCGGTGTGTCCCACATAGTCTTATGCAAGAGAGGCACAGATAGGTCCACCTCTCATTGCTAAAAAAGGTGGTCTTAATAGCTAATATTGTTTAGTTTGCTCTGTAAAACAGGTGTGGGTGCTAGGTTCTAGCCCAGTTCTATAGCCACACCCACCACCTAACTGTCACTCTAGTCAGGCAACTTTCTAAAGGCTTGTATCCCACCCATTGCTTGCATCACAGTTTCTAAGCAGCTTCATTCATTTTGTTCTGCTCCTGCCAGTCTGTTTTGGCAGAAGCATATATCGTTTAGTCTGCAGATCTTCGCCTCTGTGCAGAACAAGGACATGCTGACAGAGATCTTCTGGTCAATTGCTTATACTAGAATGCAACATGTACACCCTGAGAAAGCAGACAATGAGGCATCAGCTGTGTGGTGGTGGGGGGTGCTCTTCTTGAAAGTGTAAAAGCCACCGTTGGTATTGATGTGCAGTCAGTGTATCACAAATGTAATATTATTAAACCGATTGTTCACCCAACAAACAAAATCCAATACTAAACAGTGAACCTCTTGTCCTTCAGGAACCTCCGCCCTTCAGGGGCGGACTGGTCATAGGGAGCACAGGGAGAATTCCAGTGGGCCACACTGCTTCAGGGACCCTTGGGCAAGAGGTAGCCTGCGGTATGAAGCCGGGCTTCATATGCACCTGCCACATTACTAAAGCTTCAGTGCCATCACGTATTACATATCTACCCCTGCCTATGATTTGCTTCTATAATACTAATACTAATAAATGCACCCATTGTTGGCTGAGAAGTTCTTGGGGGCAGGGCTATGGAGCCCATAGGCTAATGGTGGGCTAGTCAGGGTCAGTAAATTCCTGGGCTGATCTCTGGCCCTGGTCTAGCCCCCTCTGTGCTCTCCTATCCGCCATCTATGGATACACCCTTCTTCCCTGCACAATCAGAGCCATTGAATGTGCATTGAATTAGCATAAGGAGGGTCTTACAGGCTGCCCTTATGCTGATGCATTTGCGCAGTGGGCCAACGAGTCCTATAGAGCGGCGATTCTGACTACTCGGGAGATACGAAATACCATAAGATTTTAACACACAAAAAAACAGGGAGCATGAGGACGCTCAGGACTATTTGCATATCCTGTCTATTTGTTTCCTGTACAATTACTTTAATATTAAGGAAATGTATTTGTGCTTTCAGGGTCTTTGGATTCCGGAAGGAGAAGGCATAAAAATCCCTGTAGCCATTAAAGAATTAAGGGAGGCGACATCACCAAAGGCCAACAGAGAAATTTTGGATGTAAGTATCTAAGCTCTTTGATTGTAATACAAAAATGATTCCGCATCCAACATTTTAGTTGCTATTTTTTCAAGGTTTATTTACTTATTTTTCATAGTGTAATTGTGGTAAGGCAGAAAAGTACTTCTTTTTCATACGCCTTATGGTTTGATGAAGAAATATATTTCATGTCCCTCCAAGTAGCTTATGGTAACCGCAGCCTCCAGGTTCCCATAGGTTTGTTGGGAAGGGCATCTTACAGTGAGCTGCAACAAATACCAGGCATTCTTTCAGCAGATTATAATGTACCCTCCGCGTCTCCAAAGTAAACAACGGCAAACAAGGACTAGTTTTGTTCAGGTTTTGGAAAATATGTAAAGAGTGGTGAGGATAGAAGCTTAGGTGGCTTTCTTCCACATAATATGTCAGCTTGGCTATACAATGCTGATGAGAATAAATTACTCTTTATTTAATGGCGATCATGCTTTATAACTGTGTTTGAAGCCATGATAGACTTCAAAAAATCTTTTATTGTTGTTTTTGTGTATTTCTTATATGTTTAATACGTTATTTTTCTTTCGGGTTATTATGTATATTTTGAAAAGTCAGTTCAAGATTTTTTTTTTACTCTGCAATAATTTTGTTGAGACAAATAAAGTTCACCCTAGGGCAGCGGTGCTCAACCTTTTGAAGAGCGTGGACCACTTAAAACGGACCATCAGCGTCATTTAATGAAAAGTTCAAACCCTTAAAAAACTATTCTCCAGCATCTAAAATGTATATATTTTAGGTTTTTAATTGATACCTTATTATACTTTCCCCTACTGGGCTTCAACTCTGTTCAGTACTCTAGCATACGGGCACCGCCATTGTCAGGGCCGAGGAGTTCTCTAATGTGAACTCTCGGCCAGGGAGCAGACAGTTTGGCCAGAGCAATGACAACAACCAAAATGTATTTAAAGGTTTTAATAAAGGAAAAAACAACAACAAAAATATCTTAATTTCAGATACAAAATAAGGCTCACTAACAAAAAACCTAATAACAAAAAACAGATACCCTAAGGTGCTGGAGCACTCACCCAAGGGCCTATGACAGATGCCGGCAGTCTCCAGACTCCGGTAGGAACGGGTACAGACTAAAGTTCAGAACTCCAGACACAAGTAACCAAACAAACAAAATCCTGCTGCACCAGGTGGAGGGCCGATCTTACTTAAATAGCTCCCCACACCAGGTGCAGCAGATGATGGGGAGAGAGCATCCAGAGCTCTGCTGACACCCGCTGGTGGCTGATGGGACTGCACATGGGGTGTGCAACCAGAGCTCTGCTGACACCCGCTGGTGGCTACCGATACCGCAGATGGGGTAATAGACCCCAGCCACCAGCCGGGCATCAGCCAAACCCGGGGTTCTGACAGCCATGTTCCTCAGAAGCATCACATATTAAGGAGAGGAAAGGGGTGAAATGAGCAAGTCCCTTTAATATTCAATGTACTGTAGGGTTGAAGGTTAGGATTGTCTAAGCTACATGTAAAAACAAATCATTCTTTGCTTACCTGTCATGCTAAAGATCATCCTGGCGAGTTGCTGAATAAAACTGATGTACTGGATCCCAGCAACATTTTCTGTAGCCCATCCCTTGGATTTTATTTATATATGACCACCTTTTTTTATCACTGATAGGTGGAGTATATTATCACACTTAAAATTGTATGCAGTCCTATACTCAGAAAGGTCAAATAATAAGCACAATGCTAACCCTCTTAGTTTCTCACAAAGCACTTTTTCTAAATGTTTATTCACAACTATAACATAGTATAGTGCTTTCCTGCAATGTTTTCTAATGTCAGGCACCCCCTAGACAGCAGGGGTCTGTGTCTGTGTCTATGAGACGGGAACATGCGTGATGGTGTCGGTTATCACAGCCAAATTCAGCTAAATATGTTTACTTTGTAAAACTGGTTTAAAGCAGAAATCCAGATAAACTATAACCCCCCCTCCCCACCCTGTCCCCCTACCCTGGCGCTGAGGCAGGACTGGGGTTACAAATCCTTACCTGATCCCTGGGCCTGCGCCGCTTATCCGGAGCCCATAAGGCGGCCGCAGAAAAATAGGTGGGTGGGATCTCGCTCAGAGACGGGGGGTGCAGCTCTTTGCTTTCAGCCAAGATGCCGGTGCCCAGGATCCAGAGCGCCGGAGAAGTAGCTAGCCCCTCGATAAGGTAAGGGGTTTTTTTTCTTGTGACCCCCATCCTGCCTAAGTGCCGGGTGGGGTGGTTATGGCTTGACTGGAATAGGTAAAAGCCTATGTGTATTAGGTTACTAGCAGGGGTTGGCTGGGCCATCCCATTACGCCTGTAGTCTCTATTTGATAATCAAAATAAAAATTGCCCACTTCATGATAGCAGCCCAATGCTCTCCTGGATGCATTTAATGTTTTATATGCCATACATTTTTATTCCCGGGGGTATTGTGCAAAAACGTATTAGGCGTTTTATAGCATGTGTTTGAGGGCAATGCTGTACAGAAGCACTGTTGTACACACTGAAACAAGCACTGGTAGATAGGTCTTAGGAATGCATGCTGGTGCCAGCCCTGCCTAGAGCTTCACAGATGTCTGAGGTTTATGCAAACAATTCAAGGCTATAGGACTAATGCCAAGAGTTCAGTGGCACCACATTTACTGGAAACAGGAAAAATGCTCAAAAATAGAGATTTACCTGTTCGAATAGGTATGTTACATTAACATAGGAAAAGCTTTGCAGTAATATTCTTACATGCCAGTAAATCGTTCATCCCAAATGATTGTACTGTTCTTGAGAACGTTTCTCTAGGTTCTAGTTTGTTTTTTCATATTGTTTAATTAGCTAAATATATAGTGTCTGTGTATGTGCACCTTGCTTTAGTGCAGATAGATAAGATAGATAGATAGATAAGATAGATAGATAGATAGATAGATAGATAGATAGATAGATAGATAGAAAGACAGATAGATAGACACCCCTTTTACACCTTCCTGATTGTGTAGTAGGAATACAAATGAATAAAGGGGGATGGGAGCAGCTCAATCACTATTATTTATACAAAATTATTATTATTATTCAGGGCCTGGGAACTAATTTACCGCCCAGTTTAACCCTCTCATCAACTAAATATCAAGCAACAAACATGTCTAGCTATGTGGAAAGACAGAGATTTGGTTGCACATATCTGCAGATACATGTGGAAGCCACACTGCCCCGACAAGGCACTCTGTGTTTAGTGTGGTCCCTACTCTTAATTTTGAGTCCCCAACATTGGGACATGCAATGCAGACAAATATTTGAGAGCTACTCACCTGGGAAGCCATGAGCACACACAGGGAGGAATTCAGTCAATATGGATTTCTGTGAAGTGTTCTAAAGGGAGGCTGGTAGCTTCTCAGGTGAGTAGCTCTGGCTGCATTGCATGTCCCAATGTTGGGGACTCAAAATTAAGAGTAGGGACCACACTAAACACAGAGTGCCTTGCCGGGGCGGTGTGGCTTCCACATGTATCTGCAGATATATGCAACCAAATCTCTGTCTTTCCACATAGCTAGACATGTTTGTTGCTTGATATTTAGTTGATGAGAGGGTTAAACTGGGCGGTAAATTAGTTCCTAGACCCTGAATAATAATAATTTTGTATAAATAATAGTGATTAAGCTGCTCCCACCCCCTTTATTCATGTAGTAGGAATACCACAACACAGCAAAATCAAGAATAGACTTGTGTCCTTTGAAATCGTTGTGCACCATCACACCTATGCAGTGCATTTTAGGAAATGCTGCATGCAGCTTTTCCCCCGCAACACAATCAAGATGCGCTGTGCAGATAAAATGCAGATAAAATGTGCAGATAAAATACATGTTCTATTCTTTGCCTATGCTCCTGTTACGATGCAGGAAGATACTCCTAGATACCTCCAGTTTATCACTGGAACTGCTGAGGTGTCCCTCCCGGATGGCGCTCGGCATCCAGTGAAGCTGCCTTAGGTGTCCTGCTGAGGGTTCCGCTGCCTTCCAGGTCTCCTGCCACCAGCTTCCACCTCAGACCAGGTCTCCTGCCACCTTCATTCTCTCTATCCAGGTATTGGACA